>CM026396.1:10703149-10728312 GCA_014843695.1 Archivesica marissinica | reverse complement strand
AAGGTGAAGATATACCAATATACTTTGTCAAGGTGAAGATATACCAATATACTTTGTCAAGGTGAAGATATACCAATATACTTTGTCAAGGTGAAGATATACCAATATACTTTGTCAAGGTGAAGATATACCAATATACTTTGTCAAGGTGAAGATATACCAATATACTTTGTCAAGGTGAAGATATACCAATATACTTTGTCAAGGTGAAGATATACCAATATACTTTGTCAAGGTGAAGATATACCAATATACTTTGTCAAGGTGAAGATATACCAATATACTTTGTCAAGGTGAAGATATACCAATATACTTTGTCAAGGTGAAGATATACCAATATACTTTGTCAAGGTGAAGATATACCAATATACTTTGTCAAGGTGAAGATATACCATATACTTTGTCAAGGTGAAGATATACCAATATACTTTGTCAAGGTGAAGATATACCAATATACTTGTCAAGGTGAAGAATACCAATATACTTGTCAAGGTGAAGATATACCAATATACTTTGTCAAGGTGAAGATATACCATATACTTTGTCAAGTTGAAGATATACCAATATACTTTGTCAAGGTGAAGATATACCAATATACTTTGTCAAGGTGAAGATATACCAATATACTTTGTCAAGGTGAAGATATACCAATATACTTTGTCAAGGTGAAGATATACCAATATACTTTGTCAAGGTGAAGATATACCAATATACTTTGTCACACTGTGCAGTGTATTTATTATGATAATCCCTGCTACAATAAATATATCACTGGTCGTGGAATAGAATGTCAATGCATATTCAAAATACGAGTAGTGACTGTACAACAGAATTGCTGTCTGAATTTTTGTCTGTGCAAATTGGGAAAAAATGGAGCCAATTTGAAAAACTTGGAGCCAACTAAGACCATATAGCTCACAGATAAATATTTGAAGCCATGTATTTGACAAAACATGTTGTGCCAAAAAAAAAATGGACCAAATATTTTCGCCAATTGAATTCACAAAATTTAGCGCCAGTATTTGTTTTTTTGTCGCCATTGGCAACCGACAACGGAAACCCTGAATTGATTTCTTAATAGAGGCTAAATCATGAAGAAATGTCTATGTTGGCTCACTTACTTCTTTGATTGCAATCTGCAGGTTGGAAGCCTCATTGTAGAACTCGCCACGGATATAAATGTACGCTGAAATACGACACAAAACCATGTACACGGATATAAATGTACGCTGAAATACGACACAAAACCATGAACACAGATATAAATGTACGCTGAAATACGACACAAAACCATGTACACGGATATAAATGTACGCTGAAATACGACACAAAACAATGTACACAGATATAAATGTACGCTGAAATATGACACAAAACCATGTACACAGATATAAATGTATGCTGAAATACGACACACAGGTTATTATACGTGATAGCGCATTGTTTCAGGTGAGAAAGGTCCGGAGTTCGAGCCCCGCTGGAGCCGTTACGATTGTGCCCTTAGGCAAGACATTTAAATTCCATGTTGCCTCTTCTCTTTTCCACGTGGAGATGGATTCCATCAGGAATGTGGTCTCGTGAGCGATTAATATATCCCTCAGTGTGTGTGGATTGTGTATCAATATCTCCCCTACCTGCCCTAGCCCCCATGCAATATATCCCCTACCTGCTCTAGCTCCCATGCAATATCTCCCCTACCTGCCCTAGCCCCCATGCAATATATCCCCTACCTGCTCTAGCTCCCATGCAATATCTCCCCAACCTGCTCTAGCTCCCATGCAATATCTCCCCTACCTGCTCTAGCTCCCATGGCCTTGCCAGCAATGAGGTATCCCTCCAGAAGTATGTGTGGATTGTGTATCAATATCTCCCCTACCTGCTCTAGCTCCCATGCAATATCTCCCCTACCTGCTCTAGCTCCCATGGCCTTGCCAGCAATGAGGCATCCCTCCAGAAGTATGTGTGGATTGTGTATCAATATCTCCCCTACCTGCCCTAGCCCCCATGCAATATCTCCCCTACCCGCTCTAGCCCACATGCAATATCTCCCCAACCTGCTCTAGCTCCCATGCAATATCTCCCCTAACTGCTCTAGCTCCCATGCAATATCTCCCCTACCTGCTCTAGCCCACATGCAATATCTCCCCTACCTGCTCTAGCTCCCATGGCCTTGCCAGCAATGAGGCACCCCTCCAGAAGAGTGTGCGGATCGTGTCTCATTATCTCACGGTCTTTACAGGTTCCTGGCTCACCTTCGTCGGCATTCACGGCAAGATATTTGGGTCTGAAGGTAATTAGGTGTGATACTATAATAACAAAACACTTTACTTTTATACAAGGTCAAAGTTTAAACTTTATTTATTTATTTTACAACGATTGCGAAGCAAGTTTTAACAACTTATATTAATCACTCTCGTTGGCGCGGATGAAAGCGTATATGTGGTCATTCGTGTGGGAGGAAACCGGAGTACCCGGAAAAAACTCACCTGTCTGATCTGGCGACCACCGTACCATCTCACATACTTCCCGGTCTGAGGATCGAACCCGGGTTGCATTGGTGAGAAGCGAGCGCGCTAACCACTGCGCTAATCGGACGGGTCAAAGAAATACAAACGAAAGCAGAGGGCTATATATAGCGTGGCCTCGTACGATTATTACAGGTGCCGCACAAGTTTGTTTTTTGAGCTACCAGGAGTAACCCGTTTATTTTATCATAATATAATTAACTTTATTAACAATTCCTGGAATAGAAGAAAATATACAACATGCCAATTGTATGTACTATCGATACAAAATTACGAACATTCCAATATAAATATGTGACACGAATATTACCAACTAATGAACTACTCTATAAATTAAAAATAACAAGCTCAACTTTATGTGAACTTTGCAATATGCATACAGAGACATTAAAACATTTTATTCTGGGACTGTTCTCATATTCAACATTTTTGGTCGCGATTAAAAACATATTTGATAGACAAACAAATAGAGTTTAATATAGATTATAAAACGGTTTCATTTGGTAATCAAAGTGTAGAGCATCCCCATATTATGATAGATTTCATAATTCTTTTAGCAAAATATTATATTTTTAAAAGCAAAATAGAAAAATGTGTTCCAAACTGCATTACCGTTATCAGATATTTAAAAGAAAGACAACACATCGAAGAACATATAGCCTTTATGAAAAATAAATTAGAAGCTCACAATAGAAAGTGGAACCAATTGATATTGACTGATAGAAGTATAATCACAAGCATGTAACATAACATAACATTTTAGGTTAACTCTCTGTTCTAGACTGCTGCAAGTTATAATCGTGACCGATTGTTCGGCAGTATGACGTTGATGTTCAAATTATATCTAACTTAAAGCAGCAATACATCGTATGGAATAAAAGATATTTGAAAAATTCAATGTTTACGTATGGGTAGCAATGTTGCTACACATTCTAACATTATACTTTGTATGCTTATGTTCATTTGGTAAACAGTGTTTTATTGCGATAAAACAAACCCGATACCGAAAGTAGGACTTTCCGAATCGATCGGTCACGCACTTGTTTACAACCGGAACGCATCGTCCGCACTTGTTTACATTCGGAATGCATCGTCCCCATTTGTCTCACGTTGTCTTTTTTAATTAAATTACTTGATATGTTGATTCATACCTCTGTTAGCTAAGTCTTTTAAGGATATTTCTACATCCCCGCGAGGGGTTCGACATTAAAGGAAGATAGATAGATAGTATTTCATGTTCAAAATATATACGTTGTTTTCTACATCCTCTGTTGTGTCACTCATGCATGCGCGCTGTGCGTGTTTATATTTCGTGTGTTGATAAACAAATTCGCGTATACGACGGTTTAAATTTATTTCTGAGCGACTATTTTGATTTTTGTAAACACACATATTAGTATTTATATTTTACCCAAAACATCTTTTATTACGATGTAATGCTGCTTTAAGTGAAGGACTTCTAATTTAAAGGAGATAAAAACGTTCAAGCCAAAATAGATTACTTACCGTCCATCAGTTGTTGGCTTGTTCATGAAACCCCATTTCATACCAGTCGGGAAGCCAGCACCACCGCGGCCCCTAAGGCCGGATGTCACTATCTCTTTAAGGATCCAGTCTGTTCCTTTATCCAAAATCTCCTTAGTTTTGTACCAGTCACCCTGATTGTGTTAGAAAGAAACATGTTTTAATGTATCGCTTGCCTTCACAGAGTCGAGTCCCGCTGGAGCCATTACGATTGTGCCCTTACAAGGCATTTAAATTCCATGTTGCCTCTTCTCTATCCCTAGTGGCAATGGATTCCATCAGGAATGAGGTCTCGAGAGTGATTAATATAAGTTGTAAGAACTTGTTTTGCAATCAAGCTAAAATAAATTTGTATAAACTATATACAGAGTGGATAATGGATATATGGTATCTTAAGCAGCCAACCAACGGAAAGTGGCTGCTTTGCAGATTAGCATAGCACAGCATCTGATCAGGATCTATATGGTTTGCTATTCAGACAGTGATTTAGCTCCATTAACTGAATAACAAACAGCATAGAGCCAAATAACACGCTCGAGATTTGGAACCCATAAGAATGCGAGAAGCGACTATATCTGTGGTCAACATACAGCAGCTTGTATTTTTTACAAACCATTAAATATGTTATATAAACCGTTTTATACTGTCTCCGTGGTCTAGTGGTTACAGCGAACGCCTACGGAGTGAGAGGCCGAAGGTTCGAACCGTGTCAAGGGTTCATTCCGATATGGCCGGTTGGTGAGTCGCCAGCTAGTTAAATAATGGTTACCGATTGCATAGCAGTCTGGCATCTAGCCTACAAGAATAGGATTCAGGAAGTACTGATGTCCATAAGAGGTGTCTCATAAGTCAGAAATGGCTGGCCCTTTCAATAGGGGTGACACTATAATAAAGTTATACTAACCCGTTTAAGAGCTCCCTTCAACCTGAAGTCATGTCTGCCGTAGATGTTCTGGAATATTCTATCATCATCATGCAGGGGACCAAACTTTGTCTGAAATATATATATATTATAACAATTTTAGACACCACAACCATCTATGATCTTCTCCATGCCTTTCCATTGTTAACTTATGTTATATTTCGGGTTTTACGCCTGCATCAGCACCATTTTGGGCTATATCGCCGGCGGGCAGTTTACCTAACAACACCTTTCCTGGACAGTTATGTTATATTTCGGGTTTTACGCCTGCATCAGCACCATTTTGGGCTATATCGCCGGCGGGCAGTTTACCTAACAACACCTTTCCTGGTAAGAAACTGCCAACTTTTTCATATAAATGAGACACGGCCTGAGCGGGGTTCGAACCTGTGACCATCAGTGATGATAGGTTACAGTGGTATACAAGTCAGCGACCTTAACCACTCGACCACGGAGGCGGACTCCTTTCCATTGTACATTGTTTATATTGTTTGCATAAATATGTTATCCTATTTAATGCAATAAATATATTGAATTGAATATATCATGGTACATTTACAATCTCAACAATTCTACTTGTTAATGTATAGAAGATGCAGGTTTTTTTCTAGAGCGGATTGACAGAGTGCCCCGCCCATTTGCCTTTATTTTTTTTATATACGCCTCAATGGGTGAGTGGCTTCGGGCTGACAGACCGTTAAAAACTCGAAATTGTCCACCCATATGTACAGCCCTTCTGCCTCTCATCAAGCAAGGTACATTTACAAGTACTTAAATAAGGTGTTTCTGTAATATGTCAGGTTTTTTATAGAGCCCATTTGCCCTTTAAGTCTGGCACTTTTGTATTTAATTTTTCATATAAGCCTGAATGGGCGAATGGCTTCGTGCGGACAGACCTTTATACACTCGAAATTGTCCACCAATTTACCCGATATGTACGGCCCTACTTCATCTTTCATCAAGCATAGTCAGCTGTTATTCAGTTAGCAGAATATTCTAGGGCTAGAACCCAATGCTGCACCTACCCCAAGTCGCCGTTCAAAATGCACCCTGCACCATTTCTAACCCACCCTGTCCTGTTTTTTCCATTCTATAATAAGCAATCAATATGGCAAATAATAATAGTTTATATACGATACCTTTTCTGGTTTCTTTGCTTCTGAAGTGTTGTGTCTGATTGAGATAAGGGTGGCAGGACACAGGTTATTTACAACTGCAATGAAAAGAAATACATAAGGAAAATGAGTTACATTAATCACCAACCATCCATTCATCATCAACCATTCATTCATTCCCTCCATTAATCACCAACCATCCATTCATTGCCTCAATTAATCACCAACCATCCATTCCCTCCCTCCATTAATCATCAACCATCCATCCATTCCCTCCATTAATCACCAACCATCCATTCATTCCCTCTATTAATCATCAACCATCCATTCATTGCCTCCATTAATCATCAACCATCCATTCATTGCCTCCATTAATCACCAACCATCCATCCATTCATTCCCTCTATTAATCATCAACCATCCATTCATTGCCTCCATTAATCATCAACCATCCATTCATTGCCTCCATTAATCATCAACCATCCATTCATTGCCTCCATTAATCACCAACCATCCATCCATTCATTCCCTCTATTAATCACCAACCAACCATTCATTGCCTCCATTAATCATCAACCATCCATTCATTCCCTCCATTAATCACCAACCATCCATCCATTCATTCCCTCCATTAATCATCAACCATCCATTCATTGCCTCCATTAATCATCAACCATCCATTCATTGCCTCCATTAATCAACATCCATCCATCCATTCATTCCCTCCATTAATCATCAACCATCCATTCATTGCCTCCATTAATCATCAACCATCCATTCATTGCCTCCATCAATCATCAATCCATTCATTCCCTCTATTAATCATCAACCATCCATTCATTGCCTCCATTAATCATCAACCATCCATTCATTGCCTCCATTAATCATCAACCATCCATCCATTGCCTCCATTAATCACCAACCATCCATCCATTCATTCCCTCCATTAATCACCAACCATCCATCCATTCATCATCAACCATCCATCCATTCCCTCCATTAATCATCAACCATCCATCCATTGCCTCCATTAATCACCAACCATCCATCCATTCATTGCCTCCATTAATCATCAACCATCCATCCATTCCCTCCATTAATCACCAACCATCCATCCATTCATTCCCTCATTAATCATCAACCATCCATTCATTGCCTCCATAATCACATCCATCCATCACCTCCATTAATCATCAACCATCCATATGCCTCCATTAATCATCAACCATCCATCCATTCCCTCCATTAATCACCAACCATCCATTCATTCCTCCATTAATCATCAACCATCCATTCATTCCTCCATCAATCACCAACCATCCATCCATTATCATCAACCATCCATCCATTCCTCCATTAATCACCAACCATCCATCCATTCATTGCCTCCATTAATCATCAACCATCCATCCATTCCCTCCATTAATCACCAACCATCCATCCATTCATTCCCTCTATTAATCATCAACCATCCATTAATTGCCTCCATTAATCATCAACCATCCATTCATTGCCTCCATCAATCATCAACCATCCATCCATTCATTCCCTCTATTAATCATCAACCATCCATTCATTGCCTCCATCAATCATCAACCATCCATCCATTCATTCCCTCTATTAATCATCAACCATCCATCCATTCATTCCCTCCATTAATCATCAACCATCCATCCATTGCCTCCATTAATCACCAACCATCCATCCATTCATTGCCTCCATTAATCATCAACCATCCATCCATTCCCTCCATTAATCACCAACCATCCATCCATTCATTCCCTCTATTAATCATCAACCATCCATTCATTGCCTCCATCAATCACCATCCATCCATCCATTCATTCCCTCCATTAATCATCAACCATCCATTAATTGCCTCCATTAATCATCAACCATCCATTCATTGCCTCCATCAATCATCAACCATCCATCCATTCATTCCCTCTATTAATCATCAACCATCCATTCATTGCCTCCATTAATCATGAACCATCCATTCATTCCCTCCATTAATCATGAACCATCCATTCATTTCCTCCATTAATCATCAACCAACCATTAATTCCCTCCATTAATCATCAACCATCCATCCATTCATTCCATTAATCACCAACCATCCATTCCCTCCATTAATCATGAACCATCCATTCATTCCCTCCATTAATCATCAACCATCCATCCATTCCCTCCATTAATCATCAACCATCCATCCATTCCCTCCATTAATCACCAACCATCCATCCATTGCCTCCATTCACCATCAACCATCCATTCCCTCCCTCCATTAATCATCCATCCATTCCCTCCATTAATCACCAACCATCCATCCATTCACCATCAACCATCCATTCCCTCCCTCCATTAATCATGAACCATCCATTCCCTCCCTCCATTAATCATCAACCATCCATTCATTCCCTCCATTAATCATCAACCATCCATCCATTCCCTCCATTAATCATCAACCATCCATTCATTGCCTCCATTAATCATCAACCAGCCATTCATTGCCTCCATTAATCATCATCCATCCATTCATTCCCTCCATTAATCATCAACCATCCATCCATCCATTCCCTCCATTAATCATCAACCATCCATCCATTCATTCCCTCCATTAATCATCAACCATCCATCCATTCATTCCCTCCATTAATCATCAACCATCCATTCCCTCCCTCCATTAATCATCAACCATCCATTCCCTCCATTTCTATGGAGCATTGCACAGTTGTAGTTTATTATCCGTGCACATTTACTACCTGGAATGACGTTACTAGATGTAGGGCGGATCGTTCTAGGTCGGAATTTTTGGGACAGGTGAGAAAACGCGCCATCACGTCCTTAAATCATAAATGGGGTTATTTAATAAATTTCAACAAAATATGTTTAAAATGCACATTATGACCATATACTGTTACAACATTTGATTAGAAGATTATAATGTATCTTACTGTACAACATTTTGTATGAAGATTGTAAAAATAAATAAAAATATATTCTTATGGAGGGGGCCCCATAGGGGGCGAAGTCAGGGTCCCCAGGGCGACTATATCGACCAAATCATCCTCTAGAATGAGCTCTGCTAGTTGGTTGAGCCAAGGTGAGATATAGACATATTGTTCGGGGGGAAAAAGAGTTTATATGGTATTGGGGTCGGGACTGAGGAATTAAGTAGTTCAGGATCCTTGTGTGTGTTAAGTGGTTGTGGTCGGCGCATACCAAGTTAATTTTGATTTTATATAGGTATATTACTGATGATTGTATGCGTCGATATTCAAGTGTTTGCCAGTTCAGGGATAAATCCCTTAAACAGAGGTAAATATAAAGAAATATGTGTTTGTTTTTGTAAAATGAGAAATTTCATCGTCTGCACAGAAAGGTCACGTGATAGTGATGCGACAATGTCATAATGCGCATTTTACACGTCAATTCAAAGGTATATGGTCATTTCGGCCCATATTTTTGTGGTCATTTCGGCCCATATTTGTGGTCATTTCGGCCCACATGCCTGGTCATTTCGGCCCATCTGCATGGTCATTTCGGCCCACCTAGTCACTTCTTTGGTCATTTCGGCCCATCAATAATATTAAGTCTGGTCATTTCAGCCCAGTAATACATGTATGTTTATTTTGTGAAATTTCGTCAAACATGTCCAAAAAGTTTACTAAGATAACACATAAATGTGGCGTCATTATGTTATTTACGTGTACGTTGTTGGGGTTTGTTCAGTTAGTATGACCACTGTCTGATTGTGTTAAAATAATTATTTCTTTTGATGACCCATTGCTTTGTTGGGAGTTTGTTTGGCTAGTATAATCACAATATTTGTAGTTGACAATCTATCTCATCATTAGCAAGTTTTCACACGTAATTAGTGGTTAAAGAAGTTCATCTGATTACTGCATTTATTGATAATTAAACAATGTCTTTGATCAAGTTAATGTTGATTAATTAATATCGTTCACATTCATTAACAGTTTAACAAGTTGAGTTGAGATGAGGTACTAAGATACATGGTAAGTGCATGACGGTTACGCTGATTTATGACGTGAATGTATACTCATAAATGTTGCTAAATGTGCTTTATGGCATAATAAACTCAGAGATGTTTTTTGTAACTTTGTTGTTGATCTTGATATGTTCCGATCCTTTCCATAGACCTGCCAAAATGCCAATGTAGCTGGTCATTTCGGCCCATCTATGCTCGTAATTTCGGCCCACGTAGACATAAACATGGGCCGAAATGACCAGACATATGGGCCGAAATGACCATTCTACATAGAGATGTGCTGACATGACCATGCATATGGGCCGAAATGACCAGACATATGGGCCGAAATGACCAGACATATGGGCCGAAATGACCATGGTCCGAAATGACCATAATTCAATTCAAATATAGTGTTCTTCTACTTCTTAACATTTTTTCTTCAAAAATACTATTGTCCAAGATTTAATATTTATGCTAATTCAGATTCATCAATTTATTTTCAAATCCAACCTGGCATCTCTATTCACCAAGTGCAATGACAAATGCGTATCAGGCTGTTAGAGACATGGGTTTGCCAGTAAAATCAGCAGCAAGACAGTATGGTGTGCGACTCACCACATTAAGTGACATTTCTCTCCATGTCACAACGGTTTGTTCCCACTTTCCCAACCTTTTATTTTCACACATACTAATTATCCCCAATTATCTCTTCGCCCCTCAAACTTACCTGTATTTTCTATACTGTTAATAAAATAAATGAAAGGCACACATAAACTTGTACTTGCAGTGTACTATTTCAATGTTATTTATCTTGTTCCATCTGTTGAAAATACTTACTTATTCTAGAATAAACTATTTTTTTGTTATTTTTGTTTCCAGTGCATATGCATATCTTTAACCCATTTCATTCTGGATACTGTTCAAATGGTATCTGCAAAGAACATAGAGCCAGATCAACCGCCACGGAACGTGCCGTCTGATCAGGATCTATGCTGTTTGCTATTCAGATGATCTTGCTAAGACACTTGACTATGCAGCAAACAACATAGATCCTGATCAGCATGCAGCGTCACGCTGTGGCTGATCTGGATCTATGCAAAAGCCTTAAAATATTTCCAGAATGAAATGGGTTAAGGAGAAAAGTGTTCCTTTAATTGTGTATAAATTAAAATTGTCAGTATGTATGTTTAACATTAATAATTCAGATAAAGGTTCATAATAATAAATAGCAGACATATTTTAATTTTGAAATGTGAACTATAAAGATACAAACAATTAACAATATGTATCTATTATTTATTTATGATTATAACAGTTATACTAGGTAATTACATAATTATATATCAACACTATTTTTTAATTAGCAATTATGAACTGATTGCAAATTAGTCTGAGAACAACAATAATGATTAATGAAATTAACAATTTACTTATAACTAACTGTTGAAAACTAAGAAAAACAGGTCACTAACTGTAAGTCATTCTTTAACATAGTATAAAATGAAGGTCAGTTTCCTCTGTAATCATGGCCGGTCGATCTCCTCACGACGTGCACGTCGTGACCGGTGCACATCCCGCAGCAGCAGCGTAGGATACTGGGATCTTCTGGTTGTCGATCTTGCGAAGGGGGAATCTCTCCAAGTATGTGGATCCACGGCTATGGCACATCAGGACAGATCTGCCATCTCTTCCAGGTGGTGTTATAGCTGAACACTGGATTTTCGATCTTTTCGTTTAGAAGAGATGGCGGACCTGAGGGAGCGGCAACGGTCGTGGATCCACGCTCCCCCGATCTATACTGAATCTAGACTTGCTTGCGACAATCGACGACCAGATGTCTAACTGTCAGATCCGTATAAATGCTGCTGCGGGGTGACCAACAGTGAGGAGGGTGGCCCTACAAAGGACCACGTACAGACCAGGCCTTGTCACCCTGGCACGGAAAGAAGTAACCACCAGAGGACGTCTCCATAAGCTTCATAGAAGAAGAATCGCCAGCAAATACAGCAATAACCAACGTAGAAGAATAGGACTAATCATCGTAGAAGAATAATCATCGCAGAACACGGATATAATCATCGTAGACCACGGATATAATCATCATTGAACAACCATCACAGAAGAATCACCTTAGGATATAACCAACTTAGAGAATAGTCGCCCAAATGCATTTATGCGGTGGCGACTTTAAATAAAATTACATCGTTCGTTCTGTAATCATAAATCTCTAAAATGGCAAATGCGCTAGTCAATATACGGTTCATAGAGAATAGCAGAGGAAGTCAGACTCTAGTTCTAAATGGTTACATGTACAGCCTGAAAACCAGAAAACGGGAGTGTCGCTACTGGAACTGTGTCAACAAAGCATGCAATGCTAAAATTAACACTAAGAATGAGCTTCCTACCAAAATCGCTGATGAACACAATCACCCAAGAGATCATTAGAGATGACAGCAGAATTGTTGCTGCGGACATCATGAGTGGTGTCCGAAAGCAGGTCCGAGGGTCAACACAGCCGGTGCCCTCCATCTATAACAATATGCTGGCAGACACAAGATCGATCGAATGGGACAATTCCACCCAAGAGGTTGTGGCTAATCTACCCACTTTCTACGAAGCCAAATCCAGTTTATATAGACAGCGGTCTAAGACTAGACCAGTTCTGCCAAAGACAAGGGCGGATGTCAACTTGGAAGGGAAGTGGATAGAGTCGCTTGCAGGGGAGCCATTCCTAATCGCCAATGACGGTGATGTGGCGCGAATGCTCATATTCGCCACCGTTGACAACCTGGCCCAGCTGTCTACAGCCGAGACCTGGTATATGGACGGTACCTTCTACGCTTCGCCGTCATATTTCTACCAGCTATACACCATCCACGCCATGATCGACGGGTATATGTGTCCCCTAGTGTATGGACTACTCCCAAATAAACAACAGACAATGTACACCAGATTCTTCACACTCATCCAGACTTTCGCCCGTGAACATAACATTCCTCTGTCCCCAGAAACGATAATGATGGACTTCGAAACAGCAGCGTGGCGTGCTGTCAGTATCGTGTTTGTTGGTGTTCAAGTCCGTGGTTGTTTCTTTCACTTCACACAGTGTATGTGGAGAAAAGTACAATATTGTGGTCTTGTAGCTGACTTCAAGGACAATGAAGAAGTGAAGAAACTTGTGCTACGTGCTTCGGTACTGCCACTTGTCCCCCTAGCCTCTGTCGAAGATGTGTGGTTCCAAACTCTGGAAGAATGTGACAATGACTCAGTGCCGGTGTCTAAGTTTAAGGACTATGTGACTGAGCAGTGGGTAGAGGGAGACCGCCGCTCCTGGAATCATTATGAGAATGATGGTCCACACACTACCAATCATGTTGAGGGTTGGCACCATAAAATAAACAACCAACTACGACACTGCCATCCTAATATTTATACATTGATAGACCTGGTCCATAAAGAGCAGGCTGCTAATGAGGCGAAGCTGTTTCAGCACGCCAACGGTGGAAAGCAGCGACCAAGGAAGCGGGTATACCGTGAGCGTGAGCAAATGCTCATCAGACTGAAGCACCAACTGCGAACTGGCGACATGGACATCATGACGTATGTTGATGC
The DNA here is from genome assembly GCA_014843695.1 of Archivesica marissinica. Taxonomy (NCBI): domain Eukaryota; kingdom Metazoa; phylum Mollusca; class Bivalvia; order Venerida; family Vesicomyidae; genus Archivesica; species Archivesica marissinica. Next base: position 10,714,617 of record CM026396.1, on the reverse strand, counting down.
TGCTTCTCACTTAGTCAAATTAAAGTGAATATGTACAATAAAAATATTTCAAGATTTATATCTATTATGTGCTATGCATGTTCATGTGTTTGTCTTATCCATGTAAATATCTATGTTTTCGATTTAATGCTTATAACTCAAAATAAAGAATATCTATCTATATGAAACTTATATTTATGAACAACTTTCCCAAATTTTCAGTACAGTATAGCAATTTTCGCCAATTATCACATTTCAACTCTATTGTTACAACGAACAATACATTCCCCCAACACCTACTTCAATTTCTATAGGACTAATAAAAGGTTGGGAAAGTGGGAACACACCGTCACAACTTACCTCATATTGAAGAGTAATCATAATTTGTTGGGTGTTAAATTCCTCCGTCTCCTTTGATAATTATTACAATGCCCAGTGTTAATTGAGAGTGAGTGTATTTAGTTTGAACATTTGTTATGCAATCTTAGTTTAGACAATTGCATTAAATGCAAAAATGATCACCTTACTTAGTAATAATATTTCACCGGCTGTATAACAGACTGACAAGAAGCCATTCACAGAAAAGCCTTAGACGGCCGAATACCAGTTCGCCAATGGTAATTTGAATTTTTCGATCCGATTTACGAAGAAAATATATCACAGCGCACGATTCAATTATTCGCATTTATCTATGCTATGGATCTATGATTGAGCTGGCTTTGAGACTTTGTCTTATTCATATTATTGTATAAACTGAAGTGGTGTTGTCTATGGGTACCGGTTGTTTATCATTTTATGTACAAGAAAGTTGATGACCTCCAAATATTTGTCAATAAATTTGAATAGAAAATTGAATGCTGATGGAAAATGCGATCTGAAGCTGTCCTACGACAATTCAATAACTTACCATTCGCTAGACGCATAGTGGGAGGTACACGACAAAGGCTTGCCATGACTGAATATGATTACAAAAGACCTAGACGTTTACTAAAAAACTAACTTGGCAGGGAACATCCCGGTGCCATGAAAACAACAGTGCATGAGAATTGATATTAGTTTAAAAGTATGATTAATTAGAGCAAAGTGGCGCAAAGAACGGGAAACAACACAAGTAATAGAACAGGAACCCAGGGGGGTCAGCCTAGCTGGAAAGTTAAACCAATTTTCATGTATATAGCAATGGTCCATGTGCATGCCCATGTAAGGAAATGGACGTCTGCCATGCTCATTCTGGTGGGTTTGGTCAGGAGGGCCATGAGAAAGGAACCCCAAAATTGAGCTAGATCAGGGGGAAATATAACATAGCAATTTTAATATGTGTATAGTTATTTTATTGTTTGTGTGTGCGGTTATTATACATAGTTTGACTGTTTATATAACAAAATAAAAACCTAAACTCTATAAATAACGGGCATGTCAGCCATAATACGTAGTCTACGCAGAGGGGTTCGACATTAAAGGAAGATAGATAGACCTGATATCCTGTGTATTGACAATAGGTTATCACTTATGTATACAATTCATAATGATCTGGTTGAACACATTATCTCCATTGAGAATTATCCAATTCCCCTCTCCCGCCCTCTTCCTCTAATGTCGAACCCTTCGCGGGGATGTAGTCATGTTGCGCGTCAAAAAAGCGCAAAGAAAAGCAGCTGCGCAGAACAATATGGGATGATCAATACGGCAAACAGCTGTCGTATGGAATTGCTCTATGGTAGGGAAATGGACAATGTCAGGAGGGAGATGGTTCCAATGGTAGATTGTTCTTGGAAAAATTGTAGTAGTCTGAAGTTGCTGTAATTAACCTATATCTTAATGAATGGCAATGGCGTGCAGGGCGGTTGATGGGAACTAGGTACTTTTCAATGGGGATAGCAGCATGATCAGATTAATTGTATACATAAGGGATACTCTACTGTCAACACGCCGTTGATCTAGTCTGCGTAGATTTATGGAATGTAGCATGTCTGTAACACTAGAGGTACGATAGAAGTCAGCCTTTATCCAACGGACTGCTCTTCGCTGGCCACCTTCAATTTGGTTTATCAATGTTTGGGCATGGGGTGACCAAATCTCGGAGCCATATTCAAGCTGGGGTAATGTTTGGTTAGCTTTCTTAGTTGACCTTTTTGGTTTAAACATATTTATTCGATAATAATGTACATTACATAATATTATACATTGTATACAAAACGAAAATGGATTAAATCGGAAGCTTAAAGCTTATTGACCTTTTTATGTGAGCGTCCCACAGCAGGTTAATTGCGATATCCACGCCAAGGTAATTGGCGTAGGTGACTGACTCAAGTAGGACTCCATGGTGTTTATATTGACTGGGAATAGGATGTTTCCTTTTGGTGAAGTGGATAACTTGACATTTGGAGGGGTTAAATTCCATGTCCCACTCCAACTCCCATTCTTCTAATCTTCGTTTTGGAGTATGACCGATTCATTTGCAGATGTCAGTGATATATAGACTGCTGTATCATCTGCACAGATACGGACTTTGAAACTGATGTTTTGTGGGATGTCGTTTATATAGGCTAGGAAAGCAGGGGTCCTAGTACGGATTCCCGTGGGACTCCAGAGGAAACCGGAATGGCCTCTGAACTAATACCATTAAGGACGGCAGACTGGAGTATATTATCTAGAAAACTTTTCATCCACCTTAATGTTTGACATCTGAAGCCATAGTCAGGCATTTTTAGTAGTACTTTCTCACGATTGACCTTGTGGAAAGCCTTACTGAAGTCTAATAGGATGATATCTACTTTATGCTTATTGTAGACAAAGGTAACCAAGTCATTGACTAGCATTACTCATTGGGTCACGCATTCCCGTTTTTCTCTAAAACCATGCTGCAAATGGTACAGAATACTGTCGTTAGTGTAGTGTTTTACTATCGAAGAGGACACTATATGTTCTAGAACCTTGCATAGAACACATGTCATTGAAATAGGCCTATAGTTGGCTGACCTGCATGCCACTGCCATTCCTTAAACTATAGGTTAATTACAGCAACAACGGACTGTTACAAGTTTTCCCTCCCCCAAGAACCATTTATAATTGACACCATCTATGCCCTGACATTGCCCATCTGCATACCATATAGCAGTTCAATAGATATGTGTGCTTTACGTTTATTTATCATTGCTACCGGTTGCCCATATGAGCGACGCCTCCTGAAGAGATTAGTCATTTTAGATTTTTTTGGAGGATAGTGCAATGATACAGTGAGATACCCATTCCAGAATCTCTTCTGGTTCTTTTACGTGCACGATGTAAAGCACCGACACGAGACCTCGGTTTAAAGTCCCATTTGAAAGACTGTTAATTTTATTAGGGTCAGACGGAGGGGTCGAATCTGTGATCCCTAGATTACCAGTCCACGTGTTAACCACTGGACAATAGATCCGCCTGTCAAAGATAGATAGATAGAGATTAGCAACCTGACATGAATGATATGTAGATCCAATAGTTAAGCCCCGAGTATACAATATACGACAATTTAGCCACCTGACTTCAATGGTGTGCTGATAGTTAAGCCCCGAGTATACAATATATGACAATTTAGCCACCTGACTTCAATGGTGTGCTGATAGTTAAGCCCCGAGTATACAATATATGACAATTTAGCCACCTGACTTCAATGGTGTGCAGATATATAAGCCCCGAGTATACAATATATGACAATTTAGCCACCTGACTTCAATGTTGTGCTGTTAGTTAAGCACCGAGAATACAATATATGACAATTTAGCCACCTGACTTCAATGGTGTGCTGATAGTTAAGCCCCGAGTATACAATATATGACAATTTAGCCACCTGACTTCAATGGTGTGCAGATATATAAGCCCCGAGTATACAAAATATGACAATTTAGCCACCTGACTTCAATGGTGTGCTGATAGTTAAGCACCGAGTATACAATATATGACAATTTAGCCACCTGACTTCAATGGTGTGCTGATAGTTACGCCACGAGTATACAATATATGACAATTTAGCCACCTGACTTCAATGGTGTGCATATAGATATGCCCCGAGTATACAATATATGACAATTTAGCCACCTGACTTCAATGGTGTGCTGATAGTTAAGCCCCGAGTATACACTATATGACAATTTAGCCACCTGACTTCAATGGTGTGCTGATAGTTAAGCCACGAGTATACAATATATGACAATTTAGCCACCTGACTTCAATGGTGTGCTGATAGTTAAGCCCCGAGTATACAATATATGACAATTTAGCTACCTGACTTCAATGGTGTGCTGATAGTTAAGCCCCGAGTATACAATATATGACAATTTAGCCACCTGACTTCAATGGTGTGCAGATATATAAGCCCCGAGTATACCCTATATGACAATTTAGCCACCTGACTTCAATGGTGTGTTGATAGTTAAGCCAGGAGTATACAATATATGACAATTTAGCCACCTGACTTCAATGGTGTGCAGATAGATAAGCCCCGAGTATACAATATATGACAATTTAGCCACCTGACTTCAATGGTGTGCTGATAGTTACGCCCCGAGTATACACTATATGACAATTTAGCCACCTGACTTCAATGGTGTGCATATAGATATGCCCCGAGTATACACTATATGACAATTTAGCCACCTGACTTCAATGGTGTGCTGATAGTTAAGCCCCGAGTATACAATATATGACAATTTAGCCACCTGTCTTCAATGGTGTGCTGATAGTTAAGCCCCGAGTATACAATATACGACAATTTAGCACCTGACTTCAATGGTGTGCAGATAGATAAGCCCGAGTATACAATATATGACAATTTAGCCACCTGACTTCAATGGTGTGCTGATAGTTAAGCCCCGATTATACAATATATGACAATTTAGCCACCTGACTTCAATGGTGTGTTGATAGTTAAGCCCCGAGTATACAATATACGACAATTTAGCCACCTGACTTCAATGGTGTGCAGATAGATAAACCCCGAGTATACACTATCTGACAATTTAGCCACCTGACTTCAATGGTATGCTGATAGTTACGCCCCGAGTATACAATATATGACAATCTAGCAACCTGACTTCAATGGTGAGCAGAGAGTTAAGCCCCGAGTATACACTATATGACAATTTAACCACCTGACTTCAATGGTGTGTTGATAGTTAAGCCCCGAGTATACAATTTATGACAATTTAGCCGCCTGACTTCAATGGTGTGCTGATAGTTACGCCCCGAGTATACAATATATGACAATTTAGTCACCTGACTTCAATGGTGTGCAATAGATATGCCCCGAGTATACAATATATGACAATTTAGCCACCTGACTTCAATGGTGTGCTGATAGTAAGCCCCGAGTATACAATATATGACAATTTAGCCACCTGACTTCAATGGTGTGCTGATAATTAAGCCCCGAGTATACAATATATGACAATTTACCTACCTGACTTCAATGGTTTGCAGAGAGTTAAGCCCCGAGTATACAATATATGACAATTTAGCCACCTGACTTCAATGGTGTGCTGATATTTACGCCCCGAGTATACAATATATGACAATTTAGCCACCTGACAACAATGGTGTGCAGAGAGTTAAGACCCGAGTATACAATATATGAAAATTTAGCAACCTGACTTCAATGGTTTGCTGATTGTTAAGCCCCGAGTATACAATATATGACAATTTAGCCACCTGACTTCAATAGTGTGCAGATAGATAAGCCCCGAGTATAGAATATATGACAATTTAGCCAACTGACTTCATTTTTGTGCAGATAGATAAGCCCCGAGTATACAGTATATGACAATTTAGCCACCTGACTTCAATGGTGTGCATATAGATATGCCCCGAGTATACAATATATGACAATTTAGCCACCTGACTTCAATGGTGTGCAGATAGATAAGCCCCGAGCATACACTATTTGACAATTTAGCCACCTGACTTCAATGGTGTGCTGATAGTTACACCCCGAGTATACAATATATGACAATGTAGCTACCTGACTTCAATGGTTTGCAGATATTTAAGACCCGAGTATACAATATATGACAATGTAGCTACCTGACTTCAATGGTTTGCATAGAGTTAAGACTCGAGTATACAATATATGACAATTTAGCCACCTGACTTCAATAGTGTACTGATAGTTAAGCCCCGAGTATACAATATATAAAAATTTAGCCACTTGACCTCAATGGTGTGCTGATAGTTAAGCCCCGAGTATACAATATAGGACAATTTAGCAACCTGACTTCAATGATGTGCTGATAGTTACGCCCCGGGTATACAATATATGACAATTTAGCCACCTGACTTCAATGGTGTGCTGATAGTTACGCCCCGAGTATACAATATATGACAATTTAGCCACCTGACTTCAATGGTGTGCTGATAGTTACGCCCGAGAATACAATATATGACAATTTAGCCACTTGACTTCAATGTGTGCTGATAGATATGCCCCGAGTACAATATATGACAATTAGCCACCTGACTTCAATGGTGTGCTGATAGTTAAGCCCCGTGTATACAATATATGACAATTTAGCCACCTGACTTCAATGGTGTGCATATAGATATTCCCCGAGTATACAATATATGACAATTTAGCCACCTGACTTCAATGGTGTGCTGATAGTTAAGCCCCGAACATACAACATATGACAATTTAGCCACCTGACTTCAATGGTGTGCTGATAGTTAAGCCCCGAGTATACAATATATGACAATTTAGCCACCTGACTTCAATGGTGTGCAGATAGATAAGCCCCGAGTATACAATATATGACAATTTAGCCACCTGACTTCAATGGCGTGCTGATAGTTACGCCCCGAGTATATAATATATGACAATTTAGCCACCTGACTTCAATGGTGTGCTGATAGTTACGCCCCGAGTATATAATATATGACAATTTAGCCACCTGACTTCAATGGTGTGCAGATAGATAAGCCCCGAGTATACAATATATGACAATTTAGCAACCTGACTTCAATGGTGTGCAGATAGATAAGCCCCGAATATACAATATACGACAATTTAGCCACCTGACTTCAATAGTGTGCTGATAGTTAAGCCCCGAGTATACAATATACGACAATTTAGCCACCTGACTTCAATGGTGTGCATAATGGTGTGCTGATAGTTAAGCCCCGAGTATACAATATATGACAATTTAGCCACCTGACTTCAATGGTGTGCTGATAGTTAAGCCCCGAGTATGCAATATATGACAATTTAGCCACCTGACTTCAATGGTCTGCAGATAGATAAGCCCCGAGTATACAATATATGACAATTTAGCCACCTGACTTCAATGGTGAGCAGATAGTTAAGCCCCGAGTATACAATATATGACAATTTAGCCACCTGACTTTAATGGTGTGCTGATAGTTAAGCCACGAATATACAACATATGACAATTTAGCCACCTGACTTCAATGGTGTGCTGATAGTTAAGCCCCGAATATACAATATATGACAATTTAGCTACCTGACTTCAATGGTTTGCAGATAGGCAAGACCCGAGTATACAATATATGACAATTTAGCCACCTGACTTCAATGGTGTGCATATAGATAAGCCCCAAGTATACAATATATGACAATTTAGCCACCTGACTTCAATGGTGTGCAGATAGATAAGCCCCGAGTATACAATATATGACAATTTAGCCACCTGACTTCAATGGTGTGCTGATAGCTAAGCCCGAGTATACAATATACGACAATTTAGCCACCTGACTTCAATGGTGTGCTGATAGATACGCCCCGAGTATACATATATGACAATTTAGCCACCTGACTTCAATGGTGTGCTGATAGTTAAGCCCCGAGTATACAATATATGACAATGTAGCCACATGACTTCAATGGTGTGGATAGATACGCCCCGAGTATACAATATATGACAATTTAGCCACCTCACTTCAATGGTGTGCTGATAGTTACGCCCCGAGTATACAATATATGACAATTTAGCCACCTGACTTCAATGGTGTGCTGATAGTTAAGCCCCGAGTATACAATATATGACAATTTAGCCATGTGACTTCAATGGTGTGCAGATAGATACGCCCCGAGTATACAATATATGACAATTTAGCCACCTCACTTCAATGGTGTGCTGATAGTTACGCCCCGAGTATACAATATATGACAATTTAGCCACCTGACTTCAATGGTGTGCTGATAGTTAAGCCCCGAGTATTCACTATGTGACAATGTAGCCACGTGACTTCAATGGTGTGCTGATAGTTAAGCCCCGAGTATACAATATATGACAATTTAGCCACCTGACGTCAATGGTGTGCATATAGATATGCCCCGAGTATACAATATATGACAATTTAGCCACATGACTTCAATAGTGTGCAGATAGATAAGCCCCGAGTATACAATATATGACAATTTAGCCACCTGACTTCAATGGTGTGCAGATAGATAAGCCCCGAGTATACAATATATGACAATTTAGCTACCTGACTTCAATGGTGTGCTGAGAGTTACGCCCCGAGTATACAATATATGACCATTTAGCCACCTGACTTCAATGGTGTGCTGATAGTTACGCCACGAGTATACACTATATGACAATTTAGCCACCTGACTTCAATGGTGTGCTGATAGTTAAGCCCCGAGTATACACTATATGACAATTTAGCCACCTGACTTCAATGGTGTGCTGATAGTTAAGCCCCGAGTATACAATATATGACAATTTAGCCACCTGACTTCAATGGTGTGCATATAGATATGACCCGAGTATACAATATATGACAATTTAGCCACCTGACTTCAATAGTGTGCAGATAGATAAGCCCCGAGAATACAATATATAACAATTTAGCCACCTGACTTCAATGGTGTGTTGATAGTTAAGCCCCGAGTATACAATATATGACAATTTAGCCACCTGACTTCAATGGTGTGTTGATAGTTAAGCCCCGAGTATACAATATACGACAATTTAGCCACCTGACTTCAATGGTGTGCAGATAGATAAACCCCGAGTATACACTATCTGACAATTTAGACATCCTGACTTCAATGGTATGCTGATAGTTACGCCCCGAGTATACAATATATGACAATCTAGCAACCTGACTTCAATGGTGTGCAGATAGATATGCCCCGAGTATACACTATATGACAATTTAGCCACCTGACTTCAATGGTGTGCTGATAGTTAAGCCCCGAGTATACAATATATGACAATTTAGCCACCTGTCTTCAATGGTGTGCTGATAGTTAAGCCCCGAGTATACACTATATGACAATTTAGCCACCTGACTTCAATGGTGTGCTGATAGTTAAGCCCCGAGTATACAATATATGACAATTTAGCCTCCTGACTTCAATGGTGTGCATATAGATATGCCCCGAGTATACAATATATGACAATTTAGGCACCTGACTTCAATAATGTGCAGATAGATAAGCCCCGAGTATACAATATATGACAATTTAGCCACCTGACTTCAATGGTGTGCTGATATTTACGCCCCGAGTATACAATATATGACCATTTAGCCACCTGACTTCAATGGTGTGCAGATAGTTAAGCCCCGAGTATACAATATATGACAATTTAGCCACCTGACTTCAATGGTGTGCTGATATTTACGCCCCGAGTATACAATATATGACAATTTAGCCACCTGACTTCAGTGGTGTGCTGATATTTACGCCCCGAGTATACAATATATGACAATTTAGCCACCTGACTTCAGTGGTGTGCTGATAGATAAGCCCCGAGAATACAGTATATGACAATTTAGCCACCTGACTTCAAAGGTGTGTTGATAGTTAAGCCCCGAGTATACAATATATGACAACTTAGTCACCTGACTTCAATGGTGTGCTGATAGTTAAGCCCCGAGTATACAATATATGACAATTTAGCTACCTGACTTCAATGGTTTGCAGAGAGTTAAGACCCGAGTATACAATATATGACAATTTAGCCACCTGACTTCAATGGTGTGCTGATAGATAAGCCCCGAGTATACAATATATGACAATTTAGCCACCTGACTTCATGGTGTGCGATAGTTAAGCCCCAAGTATACAATATATGACAATTTAGCCACCTGACTTCAATGGTGTGCTGATAGGTAAGCCCGAGTATACAATATATGACAATTTAGCCACCTGACTTCAATGGTGTGCTGATATAAGCCCCGAGTATACAATATATGACATATTTGCCACCTGACTTCAATGGTGTGCAGATAGATACGCCCGAGTATACAATATATGACAATTTAGCCACCTGACTTCAATGGTGTGCTGATAGTTAAGCCCAGAGTATACAATATATGACAATTTAGCCACCTGACTTCAATGGTGTGCTGATAGTTAAGCCCCAATAAACAATATATGACAATTTAGCCACCTGACTTCAATGATGTGCTGATAGTTGAGCCCCGAGTATACAATATTTGACAATTTAGCCACCTGACTTCAATGGTGTGCAGATAGATAAGCCCCGAGTATACAATATATGACCATTTAGCCACCTGACTTCAATGGTGAGCAGATAGTTAAGCCCCGAGTATACAATATATGACAATTTAGCCACCTGACTTCAATGGTGTGCAGATAGATACGCCCGAGTATACAATAATGACAATTTAGCCACCTGACTTCAATGGTGTGCTGATAGTTAAGCCCCGAGTATACAATATATGACAATTTAGCCAGACTTCAATGGTGGTGCTGAGATTAAGCCCCGAGTAAAAATATATGACAATTAGCCACCTGACTTCAATGGTGTGCTGATAGATACGCCCCGAGTATACAATATATGACAATTTAGCCACCTGACTTCAATGGTTGCTGATAGTACGCCCCGAGTATACAATATATGACAATTTAGCAACCTGACTTCAATGGTGTGTAGATAGATAAGCCCCGAGTATACCTATATGACAATTTAGCCACCTGACTTCAATGGTGTGCTGATAGATAAGCCCCGAGTTTACAATATATGACAATTTAGCCACCTGACTTCAATGGTGTGCATATAGATATGCCCCGAGTATACAATTTATAACAAATTAGCCACTTGACTTCAATGGTGTGCTGATAGTTACGCCCCGAGTATACAATATACGACAATTTAGCCACCTGACTTCAATGGTGTGCTGCTAGTTACGCCCCGAGTATACAATATATGACAATTTAGCCACCTGACGTCAATGGTGTGCTGATAGTTAAGCCCCGAGTATACAATACATGACAATCTAGCCACCTGACTTCAATGGTGTGCAGATAGATACGCCCCGAGTATACAATATATGACAATTTAGCCACCTGACTTCAATGGTGTACTGATAGTTAAGCCCCGAGTATACAATATATGACAATTTAGCAACCTGACTTCAATGGTGTGCTGAATGTTAAGCCCCGAGTTTACAATATATGACAATTTAGCCACCTGACTTCAATGGTGTGCTGATAGTTAAGCCCCGAGTATACAATATATGAC
>CM026396.1:10663626-10702149 GCA_014843695.1 Archivesica marissinica | reverse complement strand
TGACTTCAATGGTGTGCAGATAGTTACGCCCCAAATATACAATATATGACAGTTTAGCCACCTGACTTCAATGGTGTGCAGATAGTTACGCCCCAAGTGTGCATTATATGACAGTTTAGCTACATGATGTCAATGGTGTGCAGATATATATGCACCAAGCGTGCGTTAGCTGACACTTTAGCCACCTGACTTCAATAGTGTGCAGGTAGTTAAGCCCCAATTGTGTGTTAGATGACAGTTTAGCCACCTGACTTCAATTCAATGGTGTGCCGATAGCTTGCATAGTGTGTCGACCTAAGTTCAAGGCATATTATTTCGGAAAAACAGTCTGCGAAGAGATGATCTTGTTTGATGTCCAGTATCTCTGTATCCTTAAGGACTGCGGCTCCTGTATCTCTGTATCCGGACGGACTGCGGTCATGGTCCGACACCTGTTGTTCTTTGAGGTCCTGTACCTCTGTACCCGGAAGGACTGCGGCCATGGTACGGCACTTGTTGGAAAGAGGATGTATCAAAGTATGGGTAGAGTGTGATTTTGACTGGACGTCTACAGCGGGTTTAAGTTCGAACCCAGCTGCCCATGGTAATTGGTAAAGCTATGTAAATTTGGAGAAATGGGGGATTTTCAACGTAGATCAAGTCATTCTAATGATACCGATGGAACAACTATGACCGGCCACTGGACGAGCCAGTTGGCTTTGGAAAGAGCACCCTCAAAATCGCGACATTACTCTAGATCTTATATCCATGGAACCGAAAAGACTATGGTCATGAGGTGGTCCCAGGTTCGATCCCGACCATGGTTTAAGTCTCTCCTTTCTCTATAATTGAAAGGAATACGGTTATGGTTTAAGTCTCCCCTTTCTCTGTAATTTGAAGGAATACGGTAATGGTTTAAGTCTCTCCTTTCTCTGTAATTGGAAGGAATATGGTAATGGTTTAAGTCTCCCCTTTCTCTGTAATTGGAAGGAATACGGTCATGGTTTAAGTTCCCCTTTCTCTGTAATTGGAAGGAATACGGTAATGCTTTAAGTTTTCCCTTTCTCTGTAATTGGAAGGAATACGGTAATGGTTTAAGTCTTCCCGTTCTCTGTAATTGGAAGGAATACGGTAATGGCTTAAGTCTACCCTTTCTCTGTAATTGGAAGGAATACGGTAATGGTTTAGGTTTCCCCTTTCTCTGTAATTGGAAGGAATACGGTAATGGTTTAGGTTTCCCCTTTCTCTGTAATTGGAAGGAATACGGTAATGGTTTAGGTTCCCCTTTCTCTGTAATTAGAAGGAATACGGTAATGGTTTAGGTTTCCCCTTTCTCTGTAATTGGAAGGAATACGATAATGGTTTAGGTTTCCCCTTTCTCCGAGGTTTTACGTCGGTCTGGAGGTTTTACGTCGGTCTGGAGGTTTAACGTCGGTCTGGAGGGTTTACGTCGGTCTGGAGGGTTTACGTCGGTCTGGATGTTTTACGTCGGTCTGGAGGTGTTACGTCGGTCTGGAGGTTTACGTCGGTCTGGAGGGTTTACGTCGGTCTGGAGGATTTACGTCGGTCTGGTGATTTTACGTCGGTCTGGAGGGTTTACGTCGGTCTGGAGGGTTTACGTCGGTCTGGAGGGTTTACGTCGGTCTGGAGGGTTTCCGTCGGTCTGGAGGTTTTACGTCGGTCTGGAGGGTTTACGTCGGTCTGGAGGTAATGTGAATTGTCTCTCTGGATTACGCACGGATGAATCAATACGTGATACGGATCTGGATTACAACATGGCGGAGGTATACACTCTATCACCTTTCTACTTCTTCCTTTGATTTGTAAAATGCTCACTCTGGAGCATTTTTCATACACATTGATGTTAGCTCGATTGCGAAAGAAGTTCTTACAACTTATATTAATCACTCTCGAGACCTCATTCCTGATGGAGTCGACACAAGGGAGAGAGAAGATGCAACGTGGAATTTAAATGCCTTGCCTAAGCGCACAATCGTACAATCTGGAGCATTGACGTACAGTCAGTCTGCTGTGGTGGATAAGACCACTCACACATCCGAGGTAAAAAGAGTACTCAATACTCCAACTTCCGCTAGCTGGTTTGGCGTGTCCTTGATGGAGTCTCTGGTGATAGCGGGCGAGGGCGAGTTCTAACGACGGTGTGCTAGACCACTCGACAACTCGGCTCATACCGAGTGACCTCTCTATTGAGTGCTCACGTCTAACGACGGTGTGCTAGACCACTCGACAACTCGGCTCATACCGAGTGACCTCTCTATTGAGTGCTCACGTCTAACGACGGTGTGCTAGACCACTCGACAACTCGGCTCATACCGAGTGACCTCTCTATTGAGTGCTCACGTCTAACGACGGTGTGCTAGACCACTCGACAACTCGGCTCATACCGAGTGACCTCTCTATTGAGTGCTCACGTCTAACGACGGTGTGCTAGACCACTCGACAACTCGGCTCATACCGAGTGACCTCTCTATTGAGTGCTCACGTCTAACGACGGTGTGCTAGACCACTCGACAACTCGGCTCATACCGAGTGACCTCTCTATTGAGTGCTCACGTCTAACGACGGTGTGCTAGACCACTCGACAACTCGGCTCATACCGAGTGACCTCTCTATTGAGTGCTCACGTCTAACGACGGTGTGCTAGACCACTCGACAACTCGGCTCATACCGAGTGACCTCTCTATTGAGTGCTCACGTCTAACGACGGTGTGCTAGACCACTCGACAACTCGGCTCATACCGAGTGACCTCTCTATTGAGTGCTCACCTCTAACGACGGTGTGCTAGACCACTCGACAACTCGGCTCATACCGAGTGACCTCTCTATTGAGTGCTCACGTCTAACGACGGTGTGCTAGACCACTCGACAACTCGGTTCATACCGAGTGACCTCTCTATTGAGTGCTCACGTCTAACGACGGTGTGCTAGACCACTCGACAACTCGGCTCATACCGAGTGACCTCTCTATTGAGTGCTCATGTCTACCGAGTGCCCTACGTTAAAGCTAAAACAGCTTGGCATATTATAATATAATACTAAAACGATATAATTTGGTTTGGAAAGACGATACATCACTTTTCTTCTACTCTAGATACGTTGTGTATGCGTGCGCAGCAAGAGCAACATGCTTTATAAAAATAAGCTCTAAATTGTGAGTTAAAGAATCCGTATATAAATGGATTGATAGCACAGTTCAAAAAGTAAGACCGAATACCAATCTGAAACCAAATTAGCTGTGTGTTTGTAAATTCATAAACTAAATTCTCATGAGAATACAAACGCCAAATAGCCAAACAGAGATACGGAACACAGCTGGATACGAACACTACTGCAATTATAATCATTATGAATGTGTACTTTATCGTGTTGATATCCAGCATTTTCATTCTGATGTCTTTTACATTATCCGTATCTGTATTCATTTTGGCACTATTGCTACTTCCGGTACGTCGCAAATGTGACGTCATCCAACTTGAGTTACTCTTTTTCTTCCTCAAGGCACTATCTTCACTCGTTGTACGTCTGATACCACTTGGCTTACCGGAATTACTTTTATTACTACCTGTTCTTTTAGCAGGTCTAGTTGTTACGCAACCGTCACTGTGTGTTCTTTTTATTCCACTCGAAACAGAATTTGATCCGAATAGAGGATGCGATTTTGTTTTCGGATTAATAGAGGTGTTGCTGAATGAAAAACTAGGTTCGTCTACTTCTGACAAACTGTGCCCTGATGCTACACTAGAAGGACGGGAAATAGTATTTATACTGTAAGCACTTCCGGGTCGAGTGATACTATTTGACCATGTGGATTCACTGCGAGCGCTCTTTGGTCGATGTGATTGAACAGTATTCCTGTCACGTGGTTCGATATCATATACCTCGTTTTCACTCTCGTCACATATAATAACGCTTCTTACGGTCATGATGCTCACCTTGGACCTTCCGCTGGCATCTGTCCGAATTGAACTAATTCTACTGACGCTGTTAGGTCCCGTCTCATCCAGAAATTCCCTCAGAGCGGAAGTTGGTCTATCCTCATCAACATCCGGCAATCCACCAGCATCTAGTTCTAGAAATTCGCGTAAATCCGGAATATACTCTTGCATCATGGGAAGGTCATCATCCGGTCCCTCATATTCCACTTCCTCCAGTACACCTTCGTCTTCCTCGGGTATGCAAGTTATAGGAATGGAGTTCACCACAGGGTCAGACGAATAATCGGTATTGGATGTCGTCATGCTTGTGACGTTACCGCTAGCAGTTCTCCTAAGCCCTGCCTGTGCAACATAGAACCGAAACTTCTTATGCTTGAACAGTTGCCTCCCAACAAGAAAGTAACACGCGATCAGGGCAATAGAAGTTCCTAGAAAGCCAACAAACTGTACCACACTAAATGTCCATAGATACGGCGCGTAGGCTTCCGCTTTAACTGACGTACAGTCGTATCCAGTAATAACAACTGGTTCACCGTGATATGTGGTGTTAATCATGACCCGTTCTACAGTGTACAATGCAACAGACGGCCAACCCAGGAAGACGCCCAATCCCGCACAGATACCACACATTACACGGGCTCTCTTCACCGACATCTGTTTATCAAAGGGCTTACAAATTCTTTTGAAGCGGTCAACTGCAATAAAGCATAACGTAAACGCTGATGAGATCACGGCAAAGTGGTTGATGAAAACTAGCACGCGGCATGCAGGTACATTTTTAAACAGATAAAAGAGTCGCATATCTGATATTTCGATTGGGATTCCCAATACACAGACTACGAGATCGAATATTGCTAATGCTAATATGAAACATGTAGCAGACGTTGTTTTAGATTTAAATCCGTAAAAATATATGACCAATATATTACCAACTGTTCCCAGTAACATTAGCGCCCCACAAAATATCATGGCGGGAATTAGCACGCGCGCTTTCTCATCGTTCAACTCTTGTAGAATGTCGTCTGTAATTGATATATTTGACGTCATTTCTTATGTTACATGAACGGTTCTATGTTGCTGTTCATAACTTCAAGCGTACATTCATAATGTATAGTGTGCCTCATATTTTAGAAAACTGTTGCGATATACTTGGTTTTGTCTTCTTTCCCTCGATTAATGCTCGATGTTGTTTTATCTTCTTTCCCTCGGTTAATGCTCGATGTTGTTTTGTCTTCTTTCCTTTGATTAATGCTCGATATTGTTTTGTCTTCTTTCCTTTGATTAATGCTCGATATTGTGTTGTCTTCTTTCCTTTGATTAATGCTCGATGTTGTTTTGTCTTCTTTCCTTTGATTAATGCTCGATGCTGTTTTGTCTTCTTTCCTTTGATTAATGCTCGATGTTGTTTTATCTTCTTTCCCTCAGTTAATGTTCGATGTTGTTTTATCTTCTCTCCCTCAGTTACTGCTCGGTGTTGTTTTATCTTCTTTCCCTCAGTTAATGCTCGATGTTGTTTTATCTTCTTTCCCTCAGTTAATGCTCGATGTTGTTTTATCTTCTTTCCCTCAGTTAATGCTCGATGTTGGTTTGTCGTTCTTCCCTTTATTAATGTTCGATCTACCTGTGTTTGAGGTGTATTGCTCATTTCTGCAATTCTGGAAAATGGAATAATTTCTATGTTTCTTAATTGTGTTAGATTAAACATATTTTATTGCTATATATATATACATGTGCTTTATAAATATAATGTTTTAGGAGTATCTCGGACATTTACCAGCACGTGAACATTGCAATGATGATCTATTGGAACGGCAGGAATAGTTGATTACGTTGAGCAGTTGCAAGCATACCCATGCTATTACTTTCGTTAGGAGTATCTTGGACATTTACCAGCACGTGAACATTGCGTCAATAATGATCTATTTAAAGGGCAGGAATAGTTGATTACGCTGAAAGAAACTTGCATTGGGAATCCACAATCATAATAATTATGATTTTTTTTAAAGCTCGAGCACCGCTGGAGCCGTTACGATTGTGCCCTCGGGCAAGGCATTTAAATTCCATATTACCTCCTCTTCTCTCTCCCTCGTGGCGATGGATTCCATCAGGAATGAGGTCTCGAGAGCGATTAATATAAGTTTAATTTAAACTTTATTTATTGCGAAGCAAGTTTTAACAATTTGGCGCGGATGAAAGCGTAAATGTTGTCATTCGTGTGGGAGGAAAATTATGAATTTCACTTCTTAAATAATGTTAATGACTTGTTACTTAGCATCAACTACATACACGTGTTTCCTAGACACCGCTCATCGTTCACATCAATTAAATATTACGAATATATTATTATAATGTTATATTAAAGAAATAATCCAAACACTATAGCTAAGTTCAAGTATTTATTATACTTTTCAAAAAACACTAATTGTTGTTTGAAAACGAGCAAATAATACTCACATTAGATAGAGTCACGTAAAACAGTAAGCAGTTACATTGTTATCGTCATCACACAGTTAGCACAAGTAACACAATAGCTCAACTTAAATTGTAACACAAACGGATTTAGAGCGATAATCCAAACCATTTTATTAAATATCTACAACCAAGTCCAACACAGGATAATATTCATAACAGGATTTGACAGCTCAAACAGAAATGTTCAATATTTCATTATACATGTAAGTATTTACCAATAAATAATCAAGAACTATATATATACTGAGTCAAAAAAGAAACGATACCTGGTGTTTATGTGTCTATAATTTCAACATTTATTAAGAAAATTCTTTGAAAATTCATAAGATGATAGTCCAACATGTTTGAAAGAGGAGCACATAAAGCATAATGAGCCTCCGAAACTGTCTGCTGCGTGATGACGTAATTCGTCGGACAGGGGTCTAATGGAGTTTTCACACAGACGTCAATACCGAGTATGGGCACCATTTGCGTCTCTCACTGCAATGCACCGCCGTCGCATCGAACGGAAGAGTGTCTGAATCTCTTGCTGGTCAATATTTGTCCACTCCTGACGCAAAACATCCCTCAGTTGGTTTAACGTTACCGGCTGACGTCGTCTGACGCGGCGGTCTAACGTATCCCACAAATGTTCTATGGGTGACAAGTCTGGTGACAAAGCAGGCCACGGCAGGGTTTCAATATTGTTCTGCTCCAATAATGTGGTGGAAATCCGAGCAGTATGACACCTGGCGTTGTCCTGTTGGAACAGTGTGACGTTTCTGTTGGCGTTAAAGAACGGCACAACAACTGGCGCAAGGATCTCATCACAGTACCGCTGGGCGTTTAGGTTCCCGTCCACCACTAACAGTTCAGTGCGACTGCCGAAGGTGATACCGCCCCACGCCATAACGCTTCCGCCCCCGAACAGATCGACCTGACGTACACATGCGTCGGCGTAACGTTCACCGCGTCTGCGATATACCCGCTCTCTGCCATCCGCTCGACGCAAACAGAACCGCGATTCATCGCTAAACATCACCGAATTCCACTGTAACCGAGTCCAGCGAGCACGTTCCGTCGTCCATTCCCGCCGTACGTCACGGTGACGTCGTGTCAGGATGGGTCCAACGTATGGCCGATAGGCACGAATGCCACGTTCACCGAGCCGGTTCCTGACTGTTTGTGCACTGATGCGAGTGTTGGTCATCCCAGGAGTAACGGCAGCTGTGTGCGTAGCAGGTAGGAACCGGTCACGTAAATGTGACGTCCGAATGTGACGGTCCTGTTCACGCGTCGTCACACGTGGTCGACCAGATCTTGGACGGTCGTCCACCGATCCATGTGTTCGATAACGTCGAAGTAGACGTGTTATCGTGATCCGCGTAACCCCGAGTCGATTTGCGACGGCACGCTGACGTAAACCGCCGTCAATCATGCCAATGGCACGCATTCTCTGATTGCGGTTTAGCCTAGGCATTTTGTTAGAGGTAGCAATGGGTATGTAAGGTGTTTTTCCTCGATGATAATGCAATACCAGTACAATAAACCGGTTTTCCGATTTGTACATGTGTAGGAAGTTGTCTTTGTTGAGGAGCACGTGCAAATCGGAAATTCGGCGTTCCAGGATTATCGGGTGTTTATTTACCTGTGTTTATGGTTGGCTGACGTTGCAATAAGATACCCGGTACTGATACGTAATAATATATTAAACCTTTCTATGGTTTTATCCGTTTTACGTCATTTTTAGTTTGGTATCGTTTCTTTTTTGACTCAGTATAGTATTAACTGACAAATTGTGACGAAATCATCTTCCATTCAAATGATATCGGATTTTAGTCATTTTAATCATTTTACTTAATTTAGTTTATACAAATTTATTTTTGCTCGATTGGGAAACAAGTTCTTACAACTTATATTAATCATAAAACCCGTTCAAAACATCGGGTAGTTCGGTTAACAATACTGCATAAAACTCATTCAAAACATCGATTAGCTCGGTTAACAATCTGGCATAAAACCCGTTCAAAACATCGGATAGTTCGATTAACAATCTGGCATAAAACCCGTTCAAAACATCGGATAGTTCGGTTAACAATCTGGCATAAAACCCGTTCAAAACATCGGATAGTTCGGTTAACAATCTGGCATAAAACCCGTTCAAAACATCGGGTAGTTCGGTTAACAATCTGGCATAAAACCCGTTCAAAACATCGGATAGTTCGGTTAACAATCTGGCATGAAACCTGTTCAAAACATCGGATAGTTCGGTTAACAATCTGGCATAAAACCCGTTCAAAACATCGGATAGTTCGGTTTACAATCTGGCATATAACCCGTTCAAAACATCGGATAGTTCGGTTTACAATCTGGCATATAACCCGTTCAAAACATCGGATAGTTCGGTTAACAATGTCGTGTGTAACTAGTTCAACACATCGATTAGCTCTCGGTTCGCAATCATTGTATATACATTGTAACACAGACATGGATTTTTTCAATTTTTTCAATTTGTTTGTTTATACCATTTAGCTTAGCTCGATTGCGAAACAAGTTTCTACATCTTATATTAAAACTATCGAGACCTCATTCCTGGTGGAATACATCGCAAAAAGGGAGAGAGAAGAGGCAATGTGGAATTTAAATGCCTTGACTAATGATACAATAGCTGGGCGCGAACTCTGCGATATAACGATGTCCACCTGGACATTACGTCTCCTTCACAACACTTCTAACATGGACGACTTGCGTGACAACACTGCCAGGACCACGGTGGTCTGATCTAACAACACTACCAGGACCACGGTGGTCTGATCTAACAACACTGCCAGGACCACGGTGGTCTGATCTAACAACACTGCCAGGACCACGGTGGTCTGATCTAACAGCACTGCCAGGACCACGGTGGTCTGATCTAACAGCACTGCCAGGACCACGGTGGTCTGGTCTAACAGCACTGCCAGGACCACCGGTGGTCTGATCTAACACACTGCCAGGAACACTCCACGGTGGTCTGATCTAACAACACTACCACGGTGGTCTGATCTAACAACACTGCCACGGTGGTCTGATCTAACAACACTGCCAGGACCACGGTGGTCTGATCTAACAACACTGCCACGGTGGTCTGATCTAACAACACTGCCAGGACCACGGTGGTCTGATCTAACAACACTGCCAGGACCACGGTGGTCTGATCTAACAACACTGCCATCTGATCTAACAACACTGCCAGGACCACGGTGGTCTGATCTAACAACACTGCCCCACGGTGGTCTGATCTAACAACACTGCCAGGACCACGGTGGTCTGATCTAACAACACTACCAGGACCACGATGGTCTGATCTAACAACACTACCACGGTGGTCTGATCTAACAACACTGCCAGGACCACGGTGGTCTGATCTAACAACACTGCCAGGACCACGATGGTCTGATCTAACAACACTGCCACGGTGGTCTGATCTAACAACACTGCCAGGACCACGGTGGTCTGATCTAACAACACTGCCAGGACCACGGTGGTCTGATCTAACAGCACTGCCAGGACCACGGTGGTCTGATCTAACAACACTGCCACGGTGGTCTGATCTAACAACACTACCACGGTGGTCTGATCTAACAACACTCCAGGTGGTCTATCTACAACACTACCACGGTGGTCTGATCTAACAACACTGCCACGGTGGTCTGATCTAACAACACTGCCAGGACCACGGTGGTCTGATCTAACAACACTGCCAGGCCACGGTGGTCTGATCAAACACTGCCACGGTGGTCTGATCTATCAACACTACCAGGACCACGGTGGTCTGATCTACAACACTACCAACACACACACCCAGACCACGGTGGTCTGATCTAACAACACTGCCAGGACCACGGTCTGATCTAACAACACTCCAGGACCACGGTGGTCTGATCTAACAACACTGCCAGGACCACGGTGGTCTGATCTAACAACACTACCAGGACCACGGTGGTCTGATCTAACAACACTACCACGGTGGTCTGATCTAACAGCACTGCCAGGACCACGGTGGTCTGATCTAACAACACTGCCAGGACAACGGTGGTCTGATCTAACAGCACTGCCAGGACCACGGTGGTCTGATCTAACAACACTGCCACGGTGGTCTGATCTAACAACACTACCAGGACCACGATGGTCTGATCTAACAACACTACCAGGACCACGATGGTCTGATCTAACAACACTACCACGGTGGTCTGATCTAACAACACTGCCAGGACCACGGTGGTCTGATCTAACAACACTGCCACGGTGGTCTGATCTAACAACACTACCACTGTGATCTGATCTAACAACACTACCACGACCACGATGGTCTGATCTAACAACACTACCACGGTGGTCTGATCTAACAACACTACCAGGACCACGGTGGTCTGATCTAACAACACTGCCACGGTGGTCTGATCTAACAACACTGCCACGATGGTCTGATCTAACAACACTACCAGGACCACGATGGTCTGATCTAACAACACTACCACGGTGGTCTGATCTAACAACACTGCCAGGACCACGGTGATCTGATCTAACAACATTGCCAGGACCACGGTGGTCTGATCTAACAACACTGCCACGATGGTCTGATCTAACAACACTACCACGGTGGTCTGATCTAACAACACTGCCAGGACCACGGTGGTCTGATCTAACAACACTGCCAGGACCACGGTGGTCTGATCTAACAACACTACCAGGACCACGATGGTCTGATCTAACAACACTGCCAGGACCACGATGGTCTGATCTAACAACACTACCAGGACCACGGTGATCTGATCTAACAACACTGCCACGGTGGTCTGATCTAACAACACTGCCACGGTGGTCTGATCTAACAGCACTGCCACGGTGGTCTGATCTATCAACACTACCAGGACCACGGTGGTCTGATCTAACAACACTACCACGATGGTCTGATCTATCAACACTGCCAGGACCACGGTGGTCTGATCTAACAACACTGCCAGGACCACGGTGGTCTGATCTAACAACACTGCCACGGTGGTCTGATCTAACAACACTACCAGGACCACGATGGTCTGATCTAACAACACTGCCACGGTGGTCTGATCTAACAGCACTGCCAGGACCACGGTGGTCTGATCTAACAACACTGCCACGGTGGTCTGATCTAACAGCACTGCCAGGACCACGGTGGTCTGATCTAACAACACTGCCAGGACCACGGTGGTCTGATCTAACAACACTGCCAGGACCACGGTGGTCTGGTCTAACAACACTGCCACGGTGGTCTGATCTAACAACACTACCAGGACCACGGTGGTCTGATCTAACAACACTACCAGGACCACGGTGGTCTGATCTAACAACACTACCAGGACCACGATGGTCTGATCTAACAACACTGCCACGGTGGTCTGATCTAACAGCACTGCCAGGACCACGGTGGTCTGATCTAACAACACTGCCACGGTGGTCTGATCTAACAGCACTGCCAGGACCACGGTGGTCTGATCTAACAACACTGCCAGGACCACGGTGGTCTGATCTAACAACACTGCCAGGACCACGGTGGTCTGGTCTAACAACACTGCCACGGTGGTCTGATCTAACAACACTACCAGGACCACGGTGGTCTGATCTAACAACACTACCAGGACCACGGTGGTCTGATCTAACAACACTGCCAGGACCACGATGGTCTGATCTAACAACACTACCACGGTGGTCTGATCTAACAACACTACCAGGACCACGATGGTCTGATCTAACAACACTACCACGGTGGTCTGATCTAACAACACTGCCAGGACCACGGTGGTCTGATCTAACAACACTACCAGGACCACGGTGGTCTGATCTAACAACACTACCAGGACCACGGTGGTCTGATCTAACAACACTGCCAGGACCACGGTGGTCTGATCTAACAACACTGCCACGGTGGTCTGATCTAACAACACTACCAAGACCACGGTGGTCTGATCTAACAACACTGCCACGGTGGTCTGATCTAACAACACTACAAGGACCACGGTGGTCTGATCTAACAACACTGCCACGGTGGTCTGATCAAACAACACTGCCAGGACCACGGTGGTCTGATCTAACAACACTACCACGGTGGTCTGATCTAACAACACTGCCAGGACCACGGTGGTCTGATCTAACAACACTGCCAGGACCACGGTGGTCTGATCTAACAACACTACCACGGTGGTCTGATCTAACAACGGTGGTCTGATCTAACAACACTACCAGGACCACGGTGGTCTGATCTAGCAACACTGCCAGGACCACGGTGGTCTGATCTAACAACACTACAAGGACCACGGTGGTCTGATCTAACAACACTGCCAGGACCACGGTGGTCTGATCTAACAACACTGCCAGGACCACGATGGTCTGATCTAACAACACTGCCAGGACCACGGTGGTCTGATCTAACAACACTACCAGGACCACGGTGGTCTGATCTAACAACACTACCAGGACCACGGTGGTCTGATCTATCAACACTACCACGGTGGTCTGATCTAACAACACTACCACGGTGGTCTGATCTAACAACACTGCCAGGGTGGTCTGATCTAACAGCACTACCAGGACCACGGTGGTCTGATCTAACAGCACTGCCAGGACCACGGTGGTCTGATCTAACAACACTGCCAGGACCACGGTGGTCTGATCTAACAGCACTGCCAGGACCACGGTGGTCTGATCTAACAACACTGCCAGGACCACGGTGGTCTAACAACTATCTCCCCCCCTCCCTCTCTCTCTCTCTCTCTCTCTCGGATATATCTCGTGCTAAGGTTATGTGTAACCCGGAAATCTATCGTGTTAAGGTTATGTGTAACTCGGGCATCTTTCGTGCTAAGGTTATGTGTAACTCGGACATCTCTCGTGCTAAGGTTATGTGTAACCCGGACATCTCTCGTGCTAAGGTTATGTGTAACTCGGACATCTCTCGTGCTAGGGCTATGTGTAACCCGGACATCTCTCGTGCTAGGGCTATGTGTAACCCGGACATCTCTCGTGCTGAGGTTATGTGTAACTCGGACATCTCTCGTGCTAAGGTTATGTGTAACTCGGACATCTCTCGTGCTAGGGCTATGTGTAACCCGGACATCTCTCGTGCTAGGGCTATGTGTAACCCGGACATCTCTCGTGCTAAGGCTATGTGTAACTCGGACATCTCTCGTGCTAAGGTTATGTGTAACCCGGACATCTCTCGTGCTAGGGCTATGTTTAACCCGGACATATCTCGTGCTAAGGTTATGTGTAACCCGGACATCTCTCGTGCTAGGGCTATGTGTACCCGGACATCTCTCGTGCTAGGCTATGTGTAACCCGGACATCTCTCGTGCTAAGGTTATGTGTAACCCGGACATCTCTCGTGCTAGGGTTATGTGTAACCCGGACATCTCTCGTGCTAGGGCTATGTGTAACTCGGACATCTCTCGTGCTAGGGCTATGTGTAACCCGGACATCTCTCGTGCTAGGGCTATGTGTAACTCGGACATCTCTCGTGCTAGACTATGTGTAACTCGGACATCTCTCGTGCTAGGCTATGTGTAACTCGGACATCTCTCGTGCTAAGGCTATGTGTAACTCGGACAGCTCTCGTGCTAGGGCTATGTGTAACTCGGACATCTCTCGTGCTAGGGCTATGTGTAACTCGGACATCTCTCGTGCTAAGGTTATGTGTAACCCGGACATCTCTCGTGCTAGGGCTATGTGTAACTCGGACATCTCTCGTGCTAGACTATGTGTAACTCGGACATCTCTCGTGCTAAGGCTATGTGTAACCCGGACATGAATTTTATCAAGTGTGTAAACATAAACTGCTTCTTGTTAACATGATAAAACATAATGATTCTGTATACAATTTAAACATGCTATTTTCTTAATTTCTTAACCCTTTTCCCCATAGAAGCACCCATTGACGTCATTACCAATACGACATACATATACAAGGTAGTTGCCAAACCAATGCTCATATATAAAGGCCAGAATCTCATGTAGTCCTAGACGGATCTGTAGCCCAGTGGTAAAACGCTGGACTGGTAATCCAGGGATCGCAGGTTCGATCCCCCGTCTGACCCTAATACAATTAACAGTCTTTAAGATGGGACGTTAAACCGAGGTCTCGTGTCGGTGCTTTACACCGTGCACGTAAAAGAACCAGAGGAGTCTCTGTAATGGGTCTCTGTCTGTATCATTGCACTATCCTCCAAAATCTAAAATTACTAATCTCTTCAGGAGGCGTCGCTCATATCGGCAACCGGTAAATAAAAACGATAAATAAACGTGACAAAAAAAGTAGTAGTAATATCTATGTAGGTGGGATAGGTATGGCAACTATGGCGACTACTTATCCACTGCATGATAGCTAAATGTGTGGAGATATAATAGTATATTAACCTAAATCTCTATGAAGGAAAGGGTTAATATACAAATTATACAAGATACACAACTCACATTAGGTACCATCATATACACTATGCATGATTGTGTTTAATATGCAGGACCATTTAGTAGATTAAAGTACACACACTCTATATCCATCCATAATACAGGCAACTCAATAGTATAGCAATACACACAACTTAGACACTGCAGAGTCAAATATAGAAAGTAACAGCTTAAATGTTGGATAATAACAGACTGAAAGCTAATCCTCGGTAAAACACACAAAGCTAGCTTACGTTTGATCTGGATAATACTTATGTATATATATTAGATGTGAATATCAAGTGAAACTGCTAACATCTATCCAACGTATTCGAGGAACATCCCATATATCCATGAAACCTCCTACATACACGTGGAACCTCCTACATACACGTGAAACCTCCTACATACACGTGGAACCTCCTACATACACACTACATACACGTGGAACCTCCTACATACACGTGGAACCTCCTACATACACGTGGAACCTCCTACATACACGTGACACCTCCTACATACACGTGGAACATCCTACATACACGTGGAACCTCCTACATACACGTGGAACATCCTACATACACGTGGAACCTCCTACATATACGTGAAACTTACCGATGGAACCTCCCACATACACGAACATCCCACCTACACGTAGAACATCCCACATACACGTAAAACATCCCACATACACGTAGAACATCCCATATACACGTAGAACATCCCACATACACGTAGAACATCCCACATACACGTAGAACATCCCATCTACACGTAGAACATCCCACCTACACGTAGAACATCCCACATACACGTAGAACATCCTACCTACACGTAGAACATCCCACATACACGTGGAACATCCCACATACACGTAGAACATCCCACATACACGAACATCTCACATACACGTAGAACATCCCACATACACGTAGAACATCCCACATACACGTAGAACATCCCATCTACACGTAGAACATCCCACATACACGAACATCCCACATACACGTAGAACATCCTACCTACACGTAGAACATCCCACCTACACGTAGAACATCCCACATACACGTAGAACATCCTACCTACACGTAGAACATCTCACCTACACGAAGAACATCCTACCTACACGTAGAACATCCCACATACACGAACATCCCACCTACACGTAGAACATCCCACCTACATGTAGAACATCACACCTACACATAGAACATCCTACCTACACGTAGAACATTCTACCTACACCTAGAACATCCTACCTACACGTAGAACATCTCACCTACACGTAGAACATCCTACCTACACGTAGAACATCTCACCTACACGTAGAAAATCCTACCTACACGTAGAACATCCCACATACACGAACATCCCACCTACACATAGAACATCCCACATACACGTAGAACATCCCACATACACGTAGAACATCCTACCTACACGTAGAACATCCTACCTACACCTAGAACATCCTACCTACACGTAGAACATCTCACCTACACGTAGAACATCCCACATACACGAACATCCCACCTACACGTAGAACATCCCACATACACGTAGAACATCCCACATACACGAGAACATCCTACCTACACGTAGAACATCCTGCCTACACCTAGACATCCTACCTACACGTAGAACATCTCACCTACACGTAGAACATCTCACCTACACGTAGAACATCCCACATACACGTAGAACATCCCACATACACGTAGAACATCCCACATACACGTAGAACATCCCACATACACGTAGAACATCCCACATACACGTAGAACATCCCACATACACGTAGAACATCCCACATACACGTGGAACATCCCACCAACACGTAGAACATCCCACATACACGTAGAACATCACACACACACACACGTAGAACATCCCACATACACGTAGAACATCACACATACACGTAGAACATCACACATACACGAACATCACACATACACATAGAACATCCCACCTACACGTAGAACATCCCACCAACACGTAGAACATCCCACATACACGTAGAACAGCCCGCCAACACTAGAACATCCCACATACACGTAGAATATCCCACATACACGAACATCCCACCTACACATAGAACATCCCACCTACACGTATAACATCCCACCAACACGTAGAACATCCCACCTACACATAGAACATCCCACCAACACGTAGAACATAACACCAACACGTAGAACATCCACCAACACGTAGAACATCCCACCTACACGTAGAACATCCCACATACACATAGAACATCCCACCTACACGTAGAACATCCCACCTACACATAGAACATCCCACCTACACGTAGAACATCCCACCAACACGTAGAACATCCCACCAACACGCAGAACATCCCACCTACACGTGGAACATCCCACCTACACGTAGAACATCCCACCTACACGTAGAACATCCCACCTACACGTGGAACATCCCACCTATACGTGGAACATCCTACCTACTAATGGTACCTCCCACTTATCCATGGAACATCCCACCTATCCATTGTACCTCCCACCTACCAATGGAACCTACAACCTACCCATGGATCCTCCAACCTACCCATAGAATCTCCAACCTACCCATGGAACCTGAAACCTACCCATGGAACCTCCAACCTACCCATGGAACCTCCAACCTGTCCATGGAACCTCCAACCTGTCCATGGAACCTCCAACCTACTCATGGAACCTCCAACCTACCCATGGAACCTGCAACCTACCCATGGAACCTCCAACCTACCCATGGAACCTCCAACCTGTCCATGGAACCTCCAACCTACTCATGGAACCTCCAACCTACCCATGGAACCTCCAACCTACCCATGGAACATCCCACATACCATGGCATCTCCCGCATACGCATGGAACGTCTCTCCTACCCATGGAACCTCCCACCTACCCATGGAACCTCCCACCTACCCATGGCACATCCAACCTACCCATGGAACCTCCCACATGTCATGGCATCTCCCACATATGCATGGAACGTTTCACCTACCCATGGAACCTCCCGCATACGAATGGAACGTCGCACCTACCCATGGAACCTCCACATACGCATGGAACGTTTCACCTACCCATGGAACCTCCCACATACGCATGGAACGTTTCACCTACCCATGGAACCTCCCACATACGCATCGAACGTTTCACCTACCCAAGGAACCTCCCACATACGCATGGAACGTTTCACCTACCCATGGAACCTCCCACATACGCATGGAACGTTTCACCTACTCATGGAACCTCCCACATACGCATGGAACGTTTTACCTACCCATGGAACCTCCCACATACGCATGGAACGTTTCACCTACCCATGGAACCTCCCACATACGCATGGAACGTTTCACCTACCCATGGAACCTCCCACACACGCATGGAACGTTTCACCTACCCATGGAACCTCCCACATACGCATGGAACGTTTCACCTACCCATGGAACCTCCCACACACGCATGGAACGTTTCACCTACCCATGGACCTCCCACATACGCATGGAACGTTTCACCTACCCATGGAACCTCCCACACACGCATGGAACGCTCACCTACCCATGGAACCTCCCACATACGCATGGAACGTTTCACCTACCCATGGAACCTTCCACACACGCATGGAACGTCGCACCTACCCATGGAACCTCCCACATACGCATGGAACGTTTCACCTACCCATGGAACCTCCCACATACGCATGGAACGTTTCACCTACCCATCGAACCTCCCACATACGCATGGAACGTCGCACCTACCCATCGAACCTCCCACATACGCATGGAACGTTTCACCTACCCATGGAACCTCCCACATACGCATGGAACATCAACAATACACTCATTCATATGATTTACAAAACGTAATGACAATAAAGACTTTATTTAACGAGAGAACTCATTTAAACAATGAAGTCAATCTACCACGAGATCCTTACCAAATGCGACCGCCTGGTCCGTGTGGTCCCGTGTGCGTGTGGTCCCGTGTGGTCCCGTGTTGTATTATTGTATTATTGAATCTCGAGGTTTTAGGTTCAAAACTTTCTTTGTAGTAATCTAATCTCCCAAGTGCTACTGCCATCAACCAAGCAAGCGTAAAATGGAGCAAAGCAAAGCCCGTCATTTTGTAAAATAGCACACATGTTTTACACTGATGGTAGATTACTTGTTTACTCTAAGCTGGCTCTATTCAAACTGACTAATCAGTTTTGAAACATAAAGACGTATACATTTGTTTGTAAATAAATTCTAAATTGTGTATTGTATGAATACAAATATTATAAATATTATAGTCATTGTTATGGCATCTGTGCTGCTCGACATTTACTTATTTGTACATAACTAGGGCACGTTAAATGAAACAATATGGGCTAAAGTTCTTGTATTAAATTATAACATTTTAAAACCACATCCGATTTCGTAAAGTATGATATATTCGAAAAGCCCAGACAATAATGTGTTATCGCCAACGTTCAACTACCAGATAATAACAAAGTTGTCTTTAAAGCAGCATTACATCGTAATAAAGGATGTTTTGGGTACAATATAAATACTAATGTATGTGTGTTTATAAAAGTCGAAATAGTCGCTCAGAAACGATAAAATTCCAATAAATTTAAACCGTCGTATACGTGAATTTGTTTATCAACACACGAAATGTAAACACGCACAGCGCGCATGCGTGAAACAACAGAGGATGTAGAAAACAACGTATAATAATAATAATAATAATAATAAAGACTTTATTTAACGAGAGTACTCATTTAACAAAAGTTAATCTACCATGAGGCCCTCAACATATATACAATCAAATGCAATCAAAAGATAGCACTATAAGTGAGAACTGCACATTGGAATAGTATAGTAATGTAAAAGCTGAAAAATAGAGAAACTATCTTTAATATGTAATGGAATATAATGATATATGGAATTGGCTAGCAGAGTAGAAAATGGGAATGAGACAATTAATGATACTAGATCTATCTAACAATGTGCAGATTTGACTTGTAGTGGTATCTTCAAAATATGTATGAAATCAACTTAAGGACAGCAATTTTCCGATTCTAATAAATATAGCAATGGCAATACACGTTTATAATAACAGTAGAAGTACGCGATTAGTTTGAATTGTTATAGTTTCACCTTAAGTAGAGAATTTTGAACTGTTGGATAGTTGGAGCATTTTGAACTGAGTGAGGCAATGAATTCCAAATAGATGATCCTGAAAATTCAAATGTATTACGAAATAATTCACAATTTGGTCTTGGTGTGTATAATTGATATTCTGAGGTTGATCTAAGAATGCTGGGATGTATATCAGAAGTAAAAGTGAAGGACGATTTTAAATAGTCTGGAGCAGCTCCATGTAATGTTTTATACATTTGTATAGCCTTCTGATATATGACTCGTTCTGGAAAGGTCATCCATTTTAGTTGGGAGAATAATAATTGCGATGTATAAAGTCTTGATGTATATATTTTGAACATGAAAGACTATCTATCTATCTTCCTCTAATGTCGAACCCCTCGCGGGGATGTAGACATGTCCCTAAAAGACTTAGCTAACAGAGGTATGAATCAACATATCAAGTAATTTAATTAAAAAGACAACGTGGGACAAATGGGGACGATGCATTCCGAATGTAAACAAGTGCGGACGATGCGTTCCGGTTGTAAACAAGTGCGTGACCGATAGACTCGGAAAGTCCTACTTTCGGTTTCGAGTTTGTTTTATCGCAAAAAAACACTGTTTACCAAATGAACATAAGCATACAAAGTATAATGTTTTAGAATGTGTAGCAGCATTGCTACCCATACGTAAAAATTGAATTTTTAAAATATATTTTAATTCATACATTGTAATGCTGCTTTAAATGACTAGAGCCTAATAAAAATATACTACACAGCCACTTATACACTATATATACAGGTGAAAACGTGTAGCGTAGTGAGTTATTGATACAACAATTAAAGTTTAAAATTTATTTATTTTACAACGATTGCGAAGCAAGTTTTAACAACTTATATTAATCACTTTCGTTAAAGCGGATGAAAGGGTATAATAGTATGTGGTCATTCGTGTGCGAGGAAATCGGAGTACCCGGAGAAAACCCACCTGTCCGATCTGGCGACATTCGAACCATTTGACATACGATACAACACTTGATTGGGTGAGTAGGTATCGTCACCAATAGTGAAAATGACTTCTATAAATACGCAATATAGGAGCCGCACTTTTGGAATATTTTTGAATGTTGGCATACAAGTATAAATGCAAATGTCAATGCAACAATGTGTGTGCGTGCGTGCGTGCGTGCGTGCGTGCGTGCGTGCGTGCGTGCGTGCGTGCGTGCGTGCGTGCGTGCGTGCGTGCGTGCGTGCGTGCGTGCGTGCGTGTGGTGTGTGTGGTGTGTGTGGTGCGGGGGGTGCAATCGGTCAATCATATTGAAATTTGACATTTTCTTGTGGCTCAAAAGGTAGATTTATTGAAAAAATTGTTTAGTGTGTATTTTTGGGGAACATATAATGACACTGTATGCTATAATGGTGGCCTATGGAGGTAACTGTATAATGGTGGTCTATGGAGGTAACTGTATAATGGTGGCCTATGGAGGTAACTGTATAATGGTGGCCTATGGAGGTAACTGTATAATGGTGGCCTATGGAGGTAACTGTATAATGGTGGCCTATGGAGGTAACTGTATAATGGTGGCCTATGGAGGTAACTGTATAATGGTGGCCTATGGAGGTAACTGTATAATGGTGGCCTATGGAGGTAACTGTATAATGGTGGCCTATGGAGGTAACTGTATAATGGTGGCCTATGGAGGTAACTGTATAATGGTGGCCTATGGAGGTAACTGTATAATGGTGGCATATGGAGGTAACTGTATAATGGTGGTATATGGAGGTAACTGTATAATGGTGGCCTATGGAGGTAACTGTATAATGGTGGCCTATGGAGGTAACTGTATAATGGTGGCCTATGGAGGTAACTGTATAATGGTGGCCTATGGAGGTAACTGTATAATGGTGGTATATGGAGG
Organism: Archivesica marissinica; assembly: GCA_014843695.1. Lineage (NCBI taxonomy): Eukaryota > Metazoa > Mollusca > Bivalvia > Venerida > Vesicomyidae > Archivesica > Archivesica marissinica. The sequence continues at coordinate 10,680,254 of CM026396.1, read as the reverse complement.
TAACTGTATAATGGTGGCCTATGGAGGTAACTGTATAATGGTGGCCTATGGAGGTAACTGTATAATGGTGGCCTATGGAGGTAACTGTATAATGGTGGCCTATGGAGGTAACTGTATAATGGTGGCCTATGGAGGTAACTGTATAATGGTGGCCTATGGAGGTAACTGTATAATGGTGGCCTATGGAGGTAACTGTATAATGGTGGCCTATGGAGGTAACTGTATAATGGTGGCCTATGGAGGTAACTGTATGGTATGGAGGTAACTGTATATGGTGGCCTATGGAGGTAACTGTATAATGGGTATATAAGGGGCCTATGGAGGTAACTGTATAATGGTGGCCTATAGGTAACTATAATGGTCTGTATAATGGTGGCCTATGGAGGTAACTGTATAATGGTGGCCTATGGATGTAACTGTATAATGGTGGCTTATGGGGGTAACTGTATAATGGTGGCCTATGGAGGTAACTGTATAATGGTGGCCTATGGAGGTAACTGTATAATGGTGGTATATGGAGGTAACTGTATAATGGTGGCCTATGGATGTAACTGTATAATGGTGGCCTATGGAGGTAACTGTATAATGGTGGCCTATGGAGGTAACTGTATAATGGTGGCATATGGATGTAACTGTATAATGGTGGCCTATGGGGGTAACTGTATATAAGTTACATGGTTTTATGGCGTTCGATATCATTGAGCGGTGAATGCAGCTTGACAAATACGATGGAACAGGTTTGCAAAATGTGGAATGTATGCATATATATACGGTATAATGTATGAATTTAAGTGTCATCTATATCGTTATATATATTCCTGATGTATGTGCTCGCAATCGAGCAGGACATTTATCTAAATGTATAAATATAGACAAGATCGCTTCTTCCAACAACCACCATTTTATTTCCACGCGGAGTGACAGCGACGTCCAGCGGGGCTAATGGCGAGGTGGGAAACATCCGGATTCTTTCTCCTTCATTGGACAGCTGTAGGACGCCTTTACCCGCGTGTGATGTAACGTAAACATTGCTCTGGCGATCCACACACATACCTCGGAAATCCCCGTCACCTGTGTATGTATTTCTAAAGAGAAGACGGCCTCTTGAACTGTAGCACTCTACTGAATCAAAATCCGTGGCTATGAAGATCCTGGACGATGCTTCATCAAATGTTATTCCCTGCACATTCTGGTGGTGTGCTGTGACATCGATCGCCACCTTATGGTGTAGTTGTTTGTCAGACTGCGCTATCTGGACACGCCCCTTTTCATGTTTGTCACCTTGATGTTGAATCGTCAAATACTCTCCAGAAAAACCGCTCAACGCAAAACAACTGATGCCCGTTTCAATCGTTTTGTAGCATTCAAGAGTACGCTCCCCTGCAGATGATTTAAGGATGTGTATTTCTTGAATTTCTGGCAACGATACACATGCAGTCTGTACCCCAAGCACGGCTACCCCCCACGGACGAGCCTTGAAATGTGCGTGGCTCATAAACTCCCCATTGCTATGAAATATTAGCACAGCTTTGCTCATTCTGTCGCCGATTATGATATCACCGTTTGGAAATATGTCAACTGCTCTCAAATCATCGAATGATGACCTCGCACCAAATATGCCAGTTTGTCTAATGGTGCCGATACGGAACGATAGCGTCCTGGATGGGTTGGTGTCGTTTTCAACTGATAAGTGACCGAACTTTCGCACGCTATTTGCAATCGACATCAGTCGCTCATCCATCTTGAAGGAATACACAATTTCCTTAGGTTCTTTATTATTTGTGACCGCTAACTTCTCGAAACGCCTGCATTCTTCTTTTATTTTCTCAAACGTAATAAACAACTGTGAGTTAGACCCATGTATTAAAGCGGCTTCGAGCATGGATGATGTATCGCAGATTGCCTTCACCACGCGCTTACCTTCCTCAGTCATATTTTGAAGCTCTAGCTCGCGTGATTCGTGTAGAGAATCGAATTCGCTGAGAAACGTAGATTCCATGCTAGTGAGTAGCTCAATGAGGCTTGTCTTCAGGTCCTGAATTTCTTTTAAAATCATGCGTTTCTTCTGATCGAGAACGTCATGAGCGCTGCTTTTTCTAGCAAGCAGATCTTGTTGTGCATCTAGACAGGCATTTAAACGTTTCAACAATTTTTCAGCTTTCTGTTGATCTCTGATATCCTTTCCAAGCTTAGCCATATCGAACACTTGTTAACATCTTCGATGAATAGCGATCGCGCATACAGGACAACACTGCTGTCGATGATCTTTGCAGTAATACTGCATAAACTGATCCTCGTGATCCGGGCACTTTTCATCCTTAATAATGGCGGCTACTGGTTGCGATTTTATTCTATTTATATCAATAACAGCGTGAGAACGAGTCAGTCGCATTCCTCTGTGACTATTGGTGTACCTGGAGCATAGCGCTTCCCGACACGAGCTACACCATGTGAAGGCAATGGCATGCTTGTGCGTGTTCTTGCATGGGTCACATTTCCGTTCTCCTTTTTTTAAGTCCACAGCATCCATGACCGAGTCTATTAACGTGTTTGACTTGAAATGTTTCGCCCATTCCTCTTGGTTTAGGTCCTTATGCGGCGCTGGAGTCGGCTCCTGACATACCGGACAAGGGAAGCGGTTCCCCGATTTCTCTGACGTTACTATGTGTTCATGCAGGCAGTACATGCAGAACGAATGCAGACACGGTAAACATGTTGGCGCCTTTAATGTGTTACGACATATTGGGCAGTTTATGAATTTATCAGGAAGCCCAAGGAACTTAATCTTCACATGATTTGCCATATATATAAAGTTATAAACGCTTCTGTCACTTGTTTTAAGTTTTAAATAGCTTCACTTCCACATTCAGATTGCTCACGTGATTCGATCTTGTCTTCGGCCACACATTATAATTGATGCACACACGATACAAAATGAGAACCCAGTACATACGGTTGACAATCCTATATCTCGCACAAATGCAATAGCCTGGTACAACTATGTCCATGTACATTATACATTTATATTATGCATGAATGTTATTAGCCTTGTCCTAGCTATATCGTTTTAATTTATATGTCAGTAGCTTAACTATATAGACTGCAGTAAACTATTCCACGTAGTTATGGAGCATTGTGAAGATATAATGGTTGTCGAGTCTACTTTCACCGGGTCACTGAGGCGCGTTATAAAGCGATATTTGAGCTCGAGTTTGCACATGAAGCAGTCATGTTACAAACAGAAATGAAACGACCGTGTAAATACGGTATGTGGCGCCAATTATAAATGAAACATGAGCCAACAAAATTATAAGACTTACATTATTATACCAATTGTGTTGAATTTAACACTGGGCAATGTGTTTTCCATACGATGTTAGCATGTCTGAGACAACACAAAGGTACATACGGTTAACGAAGATTTCCTCGTTAAAACAGCTTTAATTATCACGATTTAATCAGTGATGACATCCAGTCTTGATATCCAAATTTTTATAAACCTAAAATCATCTTGTTCAATATATGTACATGTACTACGTCCATTAGTGATCTTAAAAGTGAAATTAGAACGTGTAATCCAGCAGATAAGTTTGTTTGTTAGTGTGTTTGTTTTGTGTGTTTAATGTCGCTCTAACAGCTTATGTCATATACTGATTCTACATTTATTATTGGCGGATGAAGACCCAGAGTACCCGTTTGAATAATAGTTCAGGCCACAGTTGGATTCAAACCGCATTGGTGAGAGCCATATCATTTGAAGTCAACGACCTTAACCAATCGGTCCACGGGGCCCTTTGGCAAATAGGTCTTTCATGTGAGCTGGACCCGGTGTTGGTATCAATAGTTATGTATTGTTGATTATGACAAGCTATTACTTAAATTAACCAAACGGACGTCACCCTGAGCAATTTGAGATTTACGAAAATCAAAATGGTCGCCAAGCAAAAAGATCAATTTCATAACAGATCAACTTCTGGGCCACATAGAAGATCGATTATTGCGATTTCAAATTGGCTGCCATGAATAAATACCATATGTGTGCTTACATTGACCACCTAATTATTTTATGATAATAAATTACAATTCACTTAAATATCTCTAATTTTTTATTATCTCCCTTGGCAGATAAAGTCTGATTTATTTTTAAAAAGTGAATAGGTCATTTTAATTAGAATCCTTTGTTTTTACTGTTGTTCCCTAACCAGATGTTGCGGTATGAAAAATATGATTTTATCAAAATTGTGTTAATTAACTGATAACATTCCTTTACAAATAAGTACCCATTGCATATACGGTATGAGATCTGTCGAGATATAGTAATTTAATAATCATAAGAAGCGTTAGTGGAATAAAATTGCTAGCATGTTGTGCAACGGAAACAACGATAAAGACAGAGGAAAACACTTAATATGACCTAACTACTTTTAAGGAGTATTCAATGGCAGTAACTGACCGATGTTGAATCCACGTGTTTGAATTGAGACTAACGTAATTCATGACAGCACTGGATTCGACCATTACTTAATTGATCTAAATTGGATGCCAAGATGGTTACAAGGCGATCCAAGCATTGAGAAGTAGGTTGGCTCATAATACATGCACATATCAATTGAAAATATACAATTATAATACGACATACAGCGTTAATCTAGTTTGCTGATATGTACAGGATTTTCTGAGCAGAGCAAGAACATAATTTAACTATGTTGTATGTATGTTCCATTAATGTTTTCCTGGGCAGGCTTAGCCGACCTAAGTGGTTAACCAGTACTAAGCAATGTGTGTGAGGTGCCTTGCTCAATGACTATACTTACTACATACGTGGCCTGACCGAGTATCGAACCAGTGACCGTTCGATTCCAAATCCGACGCTCTACCACTCGACCACGGACACCACATGTTAATTATTAAATGAGTCGAATACAATTGGTTTGATTATACACACACTATTCTGAACCACTTTTAACTTTTAGGGGGGAAAGGTCGGGGACAAGAATGTATGATCCAATTAGTTGCTAGGCAATGACATGGTACCTCAGTATACAAGATGCAGCAAGTAGATCTTATGCTGTTAGATTTCATAAGGCTTTCGATGATAAGGTCAATCAAGAGAAAGTACTACTAAAATGCATAACTATGGAGTCAGTGTTCAAACAGTAAGGTGTGCTAAGTGTTTTCTAGATTACAGATTCCAGTCAGTTGTCATTAATTAGACAACTGACTGGACCAGTTTAGATGTCATTCCTGTATCCTCCGGATTTCCGCAGGGTTCGTTACTTGAACACATGCTCTTTTTAGCCTATGTAAATGACCATCCACAAAATATCAGTTTCAAAGTCCGTATCTTTTCATATGTTACTGCTATGCACATATCTCTGACATCTGCAAATAAGTCGCCCCCCCCCCTCGAAAACGTTCTTAAGAAGTTAGAAGAGTGGGAGTTGGAGTGGGACATGGAATTCAACCCCTCCAAGCGTCATATTTTCCATGTCACTAGAAGATTACATCCTCTTCCCAGTAAATATAATTATGACGGAGTCATACTTGAATCAATCACCTCAGATACATACCTTGGCGTAGATAACTCAAATAACGTGTCGTGGGACGCTCATACCAATAGGTCAACAAAGAAACATGTCGTGGGACGCTCATACCAATAGGTCAACAAAAAAACATGTCGTGGGACGCTCATACCAATAGGTCAACAATGAAACGTGTCGTGGGACACTCATACCAATAGGTCAACAAAGAAACATGTCGTGGGACGCTCTACCAATAGGTCAACAAAGAAACATGTCGTGGGACCTCATACCAATAGTCAACAAAGAAACATGTCGTGGGACGCTCTACCAATATCAACAAAGAAACATGTCGTGGGACGCTCATACCAATAGTCAACAAAGAAACATGTCGTGGGACGCTCATACCAATACATCAACAAAGAAACATGTCGTGGGACGCCACCAACAACAAAAACACACCCTACCAATAGGTCAACAAAGAAACATGTCGTGGGACGCTCATACCAATAGGTCAACAACGAAACGTGTCGTGGGACACTCATACCAATAGGTCAACAAAGAAACATGTCGTGGGACGCTCATACCAATAGGTCAACAAAGAAACTGCGTGGACTCATACCAATAGGTCAACAAAGAAACATGTCGTGGGACGCTCATACCAATAGGTCAACAAAGAAACGTGTCGTGGGACACTCATACCAATAGGTCAACAAAGAAACATGTCGTGGGACGCTCATACCAATAGGTCAACAAAGAAACATGTCGTGGGACGCTCATACCAATAGGTCAACAAAGAAACATGTCGTGGGACGCTCATACCAATACGTCAACAAAGAAACATGTCGTGGGACACTCATACCAATAGGTCAACAAAGAAACATGTCGTGGGACGCTCATACCAATAGGTCAACAAAGAAACGTGTCGTGGGACGCTCATACCAATAGGTCAACAAAGAAACATGTCGTGGGACGCTCATACCAATAGGTCAACAAAGAAACATGTCGTGGGACGCTCATACCAATATCAACAAAGAAACATGTCGTGGGACGCTCATACCAATAGGTCAACAAAATCAACAAAGAAACATGCGGACCTCATACCAATATCAACAAAGAAACATGTCGTGGGACGCTCATACCAATAGGTCAACAAAGAAACGTGTCGTGGGACGCTCATACCAATAGGTCAACAAAGAAACATGTCGTGGGACGCTCATACCAATACATCAACAAAGAAACATGTCGTGGGACGCTCATACCAATAGGTCAACAAAGAAACATGTCGTGGGACGCTCATACCAATAGGTCAACAAAGAAACATGTCGTGGGACGCTCATACCAATAGGTCAACAACGAAACGTGTCGTGGGACACTCATACCAATAGGTCAACAAAGAAACATGTCGTGGGACGCTCATACCAATAGGTCAACAAAGAAACGTGTCGTGTGACACTCATACCAATAGGTCAACAAAGAAACATGTCGTGGGACGCTCATACCAATAGGTCAACAAAGAAACGTGTCGTGGGACACTCATACCAATAGGTCAACAAAGAAACATGTCGTGGGACGCTCATACCAATACATCAACAAAGAAACATGTCGTGGGACGCTCATACCAATAGGTCAACAAAGAAACATGTCGTGGGACGCTCATACCAATAGGTCAACAAAGAAACATGTCGTGGGACGCTCATACCAATAGGTCAACAAAGAAACATGTCGTGGGACACTCATACCAATAGGTCAACAAAGAAACATGTCGTGGGACGCTCATACCAATAGGTCAACAAAGAAACGTGTCGTGGGACACTCATACCAATAGGTCAACAAAGAAACATGTCGTGGGACGCTCATACCAATAGGTCAACAAAGAAACATGTCGTGGGACGCTCATACCAATACATCAACAAAGAAACATGTCATGGGACGCTCATACCAATAGGTCAACAAAGAAACGTGTCGTGGGACGCTCATACCAATAGGTCAACAAAGAAACATGTCGTGGGACGCTCATACCAATACATCAACAAAGAAACATGTCGTGGGACGCTCATACCAATAGGTCAACAAAGAAACGTGTCGTGGGACACTCATACCAATACATCAACAAAGAAACATGTCGTGGGACGCTCATACCAATAGGTCAACAAAGAAACGTGTCGTGGGACACTCATACCAATAGGTCAACAAAGAAACATGTCGTGGGACGCTCATACCAATAGGTCAACAAAGAAACATGTCGTGGGACGCTCATACCAATAGGTCAACAAAGAAACATGTCGTGGGACGTCATACCAATAGGTCAACAAAGAAACATGTCGTGGGACGCTCATACCAATAGGTCAACAAAGAAACATGTCGTGGGACACTCATACCAATAGGTCAACAAAGAAACATGTCGTGGGACGCTCATACCAATAGGTCAACAAAGAAACGTGTCGTGGGACGCTCATACCAATAGGTCAACAAAGAAACATGTCGTGGGACGCTCATACCAATAGGTCAACAAAGAAACGTGTCGTGGGACGCTCATACCAATAGGTCAACAAAGAAACATGTCGTGGGACGCTCATACCAATACATCAACAAAGAAACATGTCGTGGGACGCTCATACCAATAGGTCAACAAAGAAACATGTCGTGGGACGCTCATACCAATAGGTCAACAAAGAAACATGTCGTGGGACGCTCATACCAATACATCAACAAAGAAACATGTCGTGGGACGCTCATACCAATAGGTCAACAAAGAAACATGTCGTGGACGTCATACCAATAGGTCAACAAAGAAACGTGTCGTGGGACGCTCATACCAATAGGTCAACAAAGAAACATGTCGTGGGACGCTCATACCAATAGGTCAACAAAGAAACATGTCGTGGGACGCTCATACCAATAGGTCAACAAAGAAACATGTCGTGGGACGCTCATACCAATAGGTCAACAAAGAAACATGTCGTGGGACGCTCATACCAATAGGTCAACAAAGAAACATGTCGTGGGACGCTCATACCAATAGGTCAACAAAGAAACATGTCGTGGGACGCTCATACCAATAGGTCAACAAAGAAACATGTCGTGGGACGCTCGTACCAATATGTCAACAAAGAAACATGTCGTGGGACGCTCATACCAATAGGTCAACAAAGAAACATGTCGTGGGACGCTCATACCAATACATCAACAAAGAAACATGTCGTGGGACGCTCATACCAATACGTCAACAAAGAAACATGTCGTGGGACGCTCATACCAATAGGTCAACAAAGAAACATGTCGTGGGACGCTCATACCAATACATCAACAAAGAAACATGTCGTGGGACGCTCATACCAATAGGTCAACAAAGAAACATGTCGTGGGACGCTCATACCAATAGGTCAACAAAGAAACATGTCGTGGGACGCTCATACCAATAGGTCAACAAAGAAACATGTCGTGGGACCTCATACCAATAGGTCAACAAAGAAACATGTCGTGGGACGCTCATACCAATAGGTCAACAAAGAAACATGTCGTGGGACGCTCATACCAATAGGTCAACAAAGAAACATGTCGTGGGACGCTCATACCAATAGGTCAACAACGAAACGTGTCGTGGGACACTCATACCAATAGGTCAACAAAGAAACATGTCGTGGGACGCTCATACCAATAGGTCAACAAAGAAACATGTCGTGGGACGCTCATACCAATAGGTCAACAAAGAAACATGTCGTGGGACGCTCATACCAATATGTCAACAAAGAAACATGTCGTGGGACGCTCATACCAATAGGTCAACAAAGAAACATGTCGTGGGACGCTCATACCAATAGGTTAACAAAGAAACATGTCGTGGGACGCTCATACCAATAGTTCAACAAAGAAACATGTCGTGGGACGCTCATACCAATAGGTCAACAAAGAAACATGTCGTGGGACGCTCATACCAATAGGTCAACAAAGAAACGTGTCGTGGGACGCTCATACCAATAGGTCAACAAAGAAAAATGGCGTAGGACGCTCATACCAATAGGTCAACAATGAAACATGTCGTGGGACGCTCGTACCAATATGTCAACAAAGAAACATGTCGTGGGACACTCATACCAATACATCAACAAAGAAACATGTCGTGGGACGCTCATACCAATACATCAACAAAGAAACGTGTCGTGGGACGCTCATACCAATAGGTCAACAAAGAAACATGTCGTGGGACGCTCATACCAATACATCAACAAAGAAACATGTCGTGGGACGCTCATACCAATAGGTCAACAAAGAAACATGTCGTGGGACGCTCATACCAATAGGTCAACAAAGAAACATGTCGTGGGACGCTCATACCAATAGGTCAACAACGAAACGTGTCGTGGGACACTCATACCAATAGGTCAATAAAGAAACATGTCGTGGGACGCTCATACCAATAGGTCAACAACGAAACGTGTCGTGTGACACTCATACCAATAGGTCAACAAAGAAACATGTCGTGGGACGCTCATACCAATAGGTCAACAAAGAAACGTGTCGTGGGACACTCATACAAATAGGTCAACAAAGAAACATGTCGTGGGACGCTCATACCAATACATCAACAAAGAAACATGTCGTGGGACGCTCATACCAATAGGTCAACAAAGAAACATGTCGTGGGACGCTCATACCAATAGGTCAACAAAGAAACATGTCGTGGGACGCTCATACCAATACATCAACAAAGAAACATGTCGTGGGACACTCATACCAATAGGTCAACAAAGAAACATGTCGTGGGACGCTCATACCAATAGGTCAACAAAGAAACGTGTCGTGGGACACTCATACCAATAGGTCAACAAAGAAACATGTCGTGGGACGCTCATACCAATAGGTCAACAAAGAAACATGTCGTGGGACGCTCATACCAATACATCAACAAAGAAACATGTTATGGGACGCTCATACCAATAGGTCAACAAAGAAACGTGTCGTGGGACGCTCATACCAATAGGTCAACAAAGAAACATGTCGTGGGACGCTCATACCAATACATCAACAAAGAAACATGTCGTGGGACGCTCATACCAATAGGTCAACAAAGAAACGTGTCGTGGGACACTCATACCAATACATCAACAAAGAAACATGTCGTGGGACGCTCGTACCAATAGGTCAACAATGAAACGTGTCGTGGGACACTCATACCAATAGGTCAACAAAGAAACATGTCGTGGGACGCTCGTACCAATAGGTCAACAAAGAAACATGTCGTGGGACGCTCATACCAATATGTCAACAAAGAAACATGTCGTGGGACGCTCATACCAATACATCAACAAAGAAACATGTCGTGGGACGCTCATACCAATAGGTCAACAAAGAAACATGTCGTGGGACGCTCATACCAATAGTTCAACAAAGAAACATGTCGTGGGACGCTCATACCAATAGGTCAACAAAGAAACATGTCGTGGGACGCTCATACCAATAGGTCAACAAAGAAACGTGTCGTGGGACGCTCATACCAATATGTCAACAAAGAAACATGTCGTGGGACGCTCATACCAATAGGTCAACAAAGAAACGTGTCGTGGGACGCTCATACCAATATGTCAACAAAGAAACATGTTGTGGGACGCTCATACCAATAGGTCAACAAAGAAACATGTTGTGGGACGCTCATACCAATAGGTCAACAAAGAAACGTGTCGTGGGACGCTCATACCAATAGGTCAACAAAGAAAAATGGCGTAGGACGCTCATACCAATAGGTCAACAATGAAACATGTCGTGGGACGCTCGTACCAATATGTCAACAAAGAAACATGTCGTGGGACACTCATACCAATACATCAACAAAGAAACATGTCATGGGACGCTCATACCAATACGTCAACAAAGAAACGTGTCGTGGGACGCTCATACCAATAGGTCAACAAAGAAACATGTCGTGGGACGCTCATACCAATACATCAACAAAGAAACATGTCGTGGGACGCTCATACCAATAGGTCAACAAAGAAACATGTCGTGGGACGCTCATACCAATAGGTCAACAAAGAAACATGTCGTGGGACGCTCATACCAATAGGTCAACAACGAAACGTGTCGTGGGACACTCATACCAATAGGTCAATAAAGAAACATGTCGTGGGACGCTCATACCAATAGGTCAACAACGAAACGTGTCGTGTGACACTCATACCAATAGGTCAACAAAGAAACATGTCGTGGGACGCTCATACCAATAGGTCAACAAAGAAACGTGTCGTGGGACACTCATACAAATAGGTCAACAAAGAAACATGTCGTGGGACGCTCATACCAATACATCAACAAAGAAACATGTCGTGGGACGCTCATACCAATAGGTCAACAAAGAAACATGTCGTGGGACGCTCATACCAATAGGTCAACAAAGAAACATGTCGTGGGACGCTCATACCAATACATCAACAAAGAAACATGTCGTGGGACACTCATACCAATAGGTCAACAAAGAAACATGTCGTGGGACGCTCATACCAATAGGTCAACAAAGAAACGTGTCGTGGGACACTCATACCAATAGGTCAACAAAGAAACATGTCGTGGGACGCTCATACCAATAGGTCAACAAAGAAACATGTCGTGGGACGCTCATACCAATACATCAACAAAGAAACATGTTATGGGACGCTCATACCAATAGGTCAACAAAGAAACGTGTCGTGGGACGCTCATACCAATAGGTCAACAAAGAAACATGTCGTGGGACGCTCATACCAATACATCAACAAAGAAACATGTCGTGGGACGCTCATACCAATAGGTCAACAAAGAAACGTGTCGTGGGACACTCATACCAATACATCAACAAAGAAACATGTCGTGGGACGCTCGTACCAATAGGTCAACAATGAAACGTGTCGTGGGACACTCATACCAATAGGTCAACAAAGAAACATGTCGTGGGACGCTCGTACCAATAGGTCAACAAAGAAACATGTCGTGGGACGCTCATACCAATACATCAACAAAGAAACATGTCGTGGGACGCTCATACCAATACATCAACAAAGAAACGTGTCGTGGGACGCTCATACCAATAGGTCAACAAAGAAACATGTCGTGGGACGCTCATACCAATACATCAACAAAGAAACATGTCGTGGGACGCTCATACCAATAGGTCAACAAAGAAACATGTCGTGGGACGCTCATACCAATAGGTCAACAAAGAAACATGTCGTGGGACGCTCATACCAATAGGTCAACAACGAAACGTGTCGTGGGACACTCATACCAATAGGTCAACAAAGAAACATGTCGTGGGACGCTCATACCAATAGGTCAACAAAGAAACATGTCGTGGGACGCTCATACCAATAGGTCAACAAAGAAACATGTCGTGGGACGCTCATACCAATATGTCAACAAAGAAACATGTCGTGGGACGCTCATACCAATAGGTCAACAAAGAAACATGTCGTGGGACGCTCATACCAATAGGTTAACAAAGAAACATGTCGTGGGACGCTCATACCAATAGTTCAACAAAGAAACATGTCGTGGGACGCTCATACCAATAGGTCAACAAAGAAACATGTCGTGGGACGCTCATACCAATAGGTCAACAAAGAAACATGTTGTGGGACGCTCATACCAATAGGTCAACAAAGAAACGTGTCGTGGGACGCTCATACCAATAGGTCAACAAAGAAAAATGGCGTAGGACGCTCATACCAATAGGTCAACAATGAAACATGTCGTGGGACGCTCGTACCAATATGTCAACAAAGAAACATGTCGTGGGACACTCATACCAATACATCAACAAAGAAACATGTCGTGGGACGCTCATACCAATACATCAACAAAGAAACGTGTCGTGGGACGCTCATACCAATAGGTCAACAAAGAAACATGTCGTGGGACGCTCATACCAATACATCAACAAAGAAACATGTCGTGGGACGCTCATACCAATAGGTCAACAAAGAAACATGTCGTGGGACGCTCATACCAATAGGTCAACAAAGAAACATGTCGTGGGACGCTCATACCAATAGGTCAACAACGAAACGTGTCGTGGGACACTCATACCAATAGGTCAATAAAGAAACATGTCGTGGGACGCTCATACCAATAGGTCAACAAAGAAACGTGTCGTGGGACACTCATACCAATACATCAACAAAGAAACATGTCGTGGGACGCTCATACCAATAGGTCAACAAAGAAACGTGTCGTGGGACGCTCATACCAATAGGTCAACAAAGAAACATGTCGTGGGACGCTCATACCAATACATCAACAAAGAAACATGTCGTGGGACGCTCATACCAATAGGTCAACAAAGAAACATGTCGTGGGACGCTCATACCAATAGGTCAACAAAGAAACATGTCGTGGGACGCTCATACCAATACATCAACAAAGAAACATGTCGTGGGACACTCATACCAATAGGTCAACAAAGAAACATGTCGTGGGACGCTCATACCAATAGGTCAACAAAGAAACGTGTCGTGGGACACTCATACCAATAGGTCAACAAAGAAACATGTCGTGGGACGCTCATACCAATAGGTCAACAAAGAAACATGTCGTGGGACGCTCATACCAATAGGTCAACAAAGAAACATGTCGTGGGACGCTCATACCAATAGGTCAACAAAGAAACATGTTGTGGGACGCTCATACCAATAGGTCAACAAAGAAACGTGTCGTGGGACGCTCATACCAATAGGTCAACAAAGAAAAATGGCGTAGGACGCTCATACCAATAGGTCAACAATGAAACATGTCGTGGGACGCTCGTACCAATATGTCAACAAAGAAACATGTCGTGGGACACTCATACCAATACATCAACAAAGAAACATGTCGTGGGACGCTCATACCAATACATCAACAAAGAAACGTGTCGTGGGACGCTCATACCAATAGGTCAACAAAGAAACATGTCGTGGGACGCTCATACCAATACATCAACAAAGAAACATGTCGTGGGACGCTCATACCAATAGGTCAACAAAGAAACATGTCGTGGGACGCTCATACCAATAGGTCAACAAAGAAACATGTCGTGGGACGCTCATACCAATAGGTCAACAACGAAACGTGTCGTGGGACACTCATACCAATAGGTCAATAAAGAAACATGTCGTGGGACGCTCATACCAATAGGTCAACAACGAAACGTGTCGTGTGACACTCATACCAATAGGTCAACAAAGAAACATGTCGTGGGACGCTCATACCAATAGGTCAACAAAGAAACGTGTCGTGGGACACTCATACAAATAGGTCAACAAAGAAACATGTCGTGGGACGCTCATACCAATACATCAACAAAGAAACATGTCATGGGACGCTCATACCAATAGGTCAACAAAGAAACATGTCGTGGGACGCTCATACCAATAGGTCAACAAAGAAACATGTCGTGGGACGCTCATACCAATACATCAACAAAGAAACATGTCGTGGGACACTCATACCAATAGGTCAACAAAGAAACATGTCGTGGGACGCTCATACCAATAGGTCAACAAAGAAACGTGTCGTGGGACACTCATACCAATAGGTCAACAAAGAAACATGTCGTGGGACGCTCATACCAATAGGTCAACAAAGAAACATGTCGTGGGACGCTCATACCAATACATCAACAAAGAAACATGTTATGGGACGCTCATACCAATAGGTCAACAAAGAAACGTGTCGTGGGACGCTCATACCAATAGGTCAACAAAGAAACATGTCGTGGGACGCTCATACCAATACATCAACAAAGAAACATGTCGTGGGACGCTCATACCAATAGGTCAACAAAGAAACGTGTCGTGGGACACTCATACCAATACATCAACAAAGAAACATGTCGTGGGACGCTCGTACCAATAGGTCAACAATGAAACGTGTCGTGGGACACTCATACCAATAGGTCAACAAAGAAACATGTCGTGGGACGCTCATACCAATAGGTCAACAAAGAAACATGTCGTGGGACGCTCATACCAATATGTCAACAAAGAAACATGTCGTGGGACGCTCATACCAATATGTCAACAAAGAAACATGTCGTGGGACGCTCATACCAATAGGTCAACAAAGAAACATGTCGTGGGACGCTCATACCAATAGGTCAACAAAGAAACATGTCGTGGGACGCTCATACCAATAGTTCAACAAAGAAACATGTCGTGGGACGCTCATACCAATAGGTCAACAAAGAAACATGTCGTGGGACGCTCATACCAATAGGTCAACAAAGAAACATGTTGTGGGACGCTCATACCAATAGGTCAACAAAGAAACGTGTCGTGGGACGCTCATACCAATAGGTCAACAAAGAAAAATGGCGTAGGACGCTCATACCAATAGGTCAACAATGAAACATGTCGTGGGACGCTCGTACCAATATGTCAACAAAGAAACATGTCGTGGGACGCTCATACTAATAGGTCAACAAAGAAACATGTCGTGGGACGCTCATACCAATACATCAACAAAGAAACATGTCGTGGGACGCTCATACCAAACATCAACAAAGAAACGTGTCGTGGGACGCTCATACCAATAGGTCAACAAAGAAACATGTCGTGGGACGCTCATACCAATACATCAACAAAGAAACATGTCGTGGGACGCTCATACCAATAGGTCAACAAAGAAACATGTTATGGGACGCGCATACCAATAGGTCAACAAAGAAAGCAAACCAAGCATTAGAGTTTCTACCTATCAAGGTTAAATCCGAACCCCTTAAATGCATGGCTTACAAGACTGTTGTAATACGGCTCCGACATTTGGTCGCCACATACCCAAACACTGATAGATCAAGTTGAAGGTGTCCAACAAAGAGCAACATGTTGGATAAAGACTGACTTCTATCGTACCTCTAGTATTAAAGACGTGATCCATTCTATGAATCTACTCGGAAACTAGATCTCCGGCATATTGACAATTGGTTATCCCTTATGTATAAAATGAATAATGATCTGTTTGCTATCTCCATTGAAATTACCTAGTTCCCCTCTAACACACGTCATTGTAATTCTTTATGCTATATGTTAATTACAGCAACAACAGACTATTGCAAGTTTTCCTATTTCAAGAACTATTCTTAACTGGACCCTGTTATGTCAT
>CM026396.1:10534686-10662626 GCA_014843695.1 Archivesica marissinica | reverse complement strand
ATGGGTGATGGCTTTCTATTGATGCTAGCCATGGGTGATGGCTTTCTATTGATGCTAGCAATGGGTGGTAGCTATCTATTGATGCTAGCCATGGGCGATGGCTTTCTATTGATGCTAGTCATGGGTGATGGCTTTCTATTGATGCTAGCCATGGGTGATGGCTTTCTATTGATGCTAGCCATGGATGATGGCTTTCTATTGATGCTAGTCATGGGTGATGGCTTTCTACTGATGCTAGCCATGGGTGATGGCTTTCTATTGATGCTTGTCATGGGTGATAGCTTTCTATTGATGCTAGCCATGGGTGATGGCTTTCTATTGATGCTAGCCATGGTCGATGGCTTTCTATTGATGCTAGCCGTGGGTATTGGCTTTCTATTGATGCTAGCCATGGGTGATGGCTTTCTATTGATGCTAGTCATGGGTGATGGCTTTCTATTGATGCTAGCCATGGGTGATAGCTTTATATTGATGCTAGCCATGGGTGATGGCTTTCTATTGATGCTAGCCATGGGTGTTGGCTTTCTATTGATGCCAGCCATGGGTGATGGCTTTCTATTGATGCTAGCCATGTGTGGTAGCTTTCTATTGATGCTAGCCATGGGTGATGGCTTTCTATTGATGCTAGCCATGGGTGATGGCTTTCTATTGATGCTAGCCATGGGTGATGGCTTTCCATTGATGCTAATCATGGGTGATGGCTTTCTATTGATGCTAGCCATGGGTGGTAGCTATCTATTGATGCTAGCCATGGGCGATAGCTTTCTATTGATGCTAGTCATGGGTGATGGCTTTCTATTGATGCTAGCCATGGGTGATGGCTTTCTATTGATGCTAGTCATGGGTGATGGCTTTCTACTGATGCTAGCCATGGGTGATGGCTTTCTATTGATGCTAGTCATGGGTGATGGCTTTCTATTGATGCTAGCCATGGGTGATGGCTTTCTATTGATGCTAGCCATGGTCGATGGCTTTCTATTGATGCTAGCCATGGGTATTGGCTTTCTATTGATGCTAGTCATGGGTATTGGCTTTCTATTGATGCTAGCCATGGGTGATGGCTATCTATTGATGCTAGCCATGGGTGATGGCTTTCTATTGATGCTAGTCATGGGTGATGGCTTTCTATTGATACTAGTCATGGGCGATGGCTATCTATTGATGCTAGTCATGGGGATGGCTATCTATGATGCAAGTGATGGCTATCTATTGATGCTAGCCATGGGTGATGGCTTTCTATTGATGCTAGCCATGGGTGATGGCTTTCTATTGATGATAGTCATGGGTGATGGCTTTCTATTGATGCTAGTCATGGGTGATGGCTTTTTATTGATGCTAGCCATGGGTGATGGCTTTCTATTGATGCTAGTCATGGGCGATGGCTATCTATTGATGCTAGCCATGGGTGATGGCTTTCTATTGATGCTAGTCATGGGTGATGGCTTTCTATTGATGCTAACCATGGGTGATGGCTTTCTATTGATGCTAGTCATGGGTGATGGCTTTCTATTGATGCTAGCGTGGGTATTGGCTTCTATTGATGCTAGTCATGGGTGATGGCTATCTATTGATGCTAGCCATGGGTGATGGCTTTCTATTGATGCTAGTCATGGGTGATGGCTTTCTATTGATGCTAGCCATGGGTGATGGCTTTCTATTGAGCTAGTCATGGGTGATGGCTTTCTATTGATGCTAGCCATGGGTGATAGCATTCTATTGATGCTTGTCATGGGTGATGGCTTTCTATTGATGCTAGCCATGGGTGATAGCTTTCTATTGATGCTAGCCATGGGTGATGGCTTTCTATTGATGCTAGCCATGGGTGATGGCTTTCTATTGATGCCAGCCATGGGTGATGGCTTTCTATTGATGCTAGCCATGTGTGGTAGCTTTCTATTGATGCTAGCCATGGGTGATGGCTTTATATTGATGCTAGCCATGGGTGATGGCTTTCTATTGATGCTAGCCATGGATGATAGCTTTCTATTGATGCTAGCCATGGGCTATAACTTTCTATTGATGCTAGCCATGGGTGATAGCTTTCTATTGATGCTAGCCATGTGTGATGGCTTTCTATTGATGCTAGCCATGGGTGATGGCTTTCTATTGGTGCTAGCCATGGGTGGTAGCTATCTATTGATGCTAGCCATGGGCGATAGCTTTCTATTGATGCTAGTCATGCGTGATGGCTTTCTATTGATGCTAGTCATGGGTGATGGCTTTCTATTGATGCTAGCCATGGGTGATGGCTTTCTATTGATGCTAGCCATGGGTGATGGCTTTCTATTGATGCTAGCCATGGGTGATGGCTTTCTATTGATGCTAGTCATGGGTGATGGCTTTCTACTGATGCTAGCCATGGGTGATGGCTTTCTATTGATGCTAGCCATGGTCGATGGCTTTCTATTGATGCTAGCCATGGGTATTGGCTTTCTATTGATGCTAGTCATGGGTATTGGCTTTCTATTGATGCTAACCATGGGTGATGGCTATCTATTGATGCTAGCCATGGGTGATGGCTTTCTATTGATGCTAGCCATGGGTGATGGCTTTCTATTGATGCTAGTCATGGGTGATGGCTTTCTATTGATGCTAGTCATGGGTGATGGCTTTCTATTGATGCTAGCCATGGGTGATGGCTTTCTATTGATGCTAGTGATGGCTTTCTATTGATGCTAGTCATGGGTGATGGCTTTCTATTGATGCTAGTCATGGGTGATGGCTTTCTATTGATGCTAGCCATGGGTGATGGCTTTCTATTGATGCTAGTCATGGGCGATGGCTTTCTATTGATGCTAGCCATGGGTGATGGCTTTCTATTGATGCTAGTCATGGGTGATGGCTTTCTATTGATCTGTCATGGGATTGATGGCTTCTATTGATGCTAGCCATGGGTGATGGCTTTCTATTGATGCTAGCCATGGGTGATGGCTTTCTATTGATGATAGTCATGGGTGATGGCTTTCTATTGATGCTAGTCATGGGTGATGGCTTTTTATTGATGCTAGCCATGGGTGATGGCTTTCTATTGATGCTAGTCATGGGGATGGCTATCTTTTGATGCTAGCCATGGGTGATGGCTTTCTATTGATGCTAGTCATGGGTGATGGCTTTCTATTGATGCTAGCCATGGGTGATGGCTTTCTATTGATGCTAGTCATGGGTGATGGCTTTCTATTGATGCTAGCCATGGGTATTGGCTTTCTATTGATGCTAGTCATGGGTTTGATGGCTTTCTATTGATGCTAGCCATGGGTGATGGCTTTCTATTGATGCTAGTCATGGGTGATGGCTTTCTATTGATGCTAGCCATGGGTGATGGCTTTCTATTGATGCTAGTCATGGGTGATGGCTTTCTATTGATGCTAGCCATGGGTGATGGCTTTCTATTGATGCTAGCCATGGGTGATGGCTTTCTATTGATGCTAGCCATGGGTGATGGCTTTCTATTGATGCTAGCCATGGGTGATGGCTTTCTATTGATGCTAGCCATGGTGTGCTTTCTATTGATGCTAGCCATGGGTGATGGCTTTCTATTGATGCTAGCCATGGGTGATGGCTTTCTATTGATGCTAGCCATGGGTGATAGCTTTCTATTGATGCTAGCCATGGGCGATAGCTTTCTATTGATGCTAGCCATGGGTGATGGCTTTCTATTGATGCTAGCCATGGGTGATGGCTTTCTATTGATGCTAGCCATGGGTGATGGCTTTCTATTGATGCTAGCCATGGGTGGTGGCTTTCTATTGATGCTAGCCATGGGTGATGGCTTTCTATTGATGCTAGTCATGGGTGATGGCTTTCTATTGATGCTAGTCATGGGTGATGGCTTTCTATTGATGCTAGCCATGGGTGATGGCTTTCTATTGATGCTAGCCATGGGTGATGGCTTTCTATTGATGCTAGTCATGGGTGATGGCTTTCTATTGATGCTAGTCATGGGTGATGGCTTTCTATTGATGCTAGCCATGGGTGATGGCTTTCTATTGATGCTAGTCATGGGTGATGCTTTCTATTGATGCTAGCCATGGTCGATGGCTTTCTATTGATGCTAGCCATGGGTATTGGCTTTCTATTGATGCTAGTCATGGGTATTGGCTTTCTATTGATGCTAGCCATGGGTGATGGCTTTCTATTGATGCTAGCCATGGGTGATGGCTTTCTATTGATGCTAGCCATGGGTGATGGCTTTCTATTGATGCTAGTCATGGGTGATGGCTTTCTATTGATGCTAGCCATGGGTGATGGCTTTCTATTGATGCTAGCCATGGGTGATGGCTTTCTATTGATGCTAGCCATGGGTGATGGCTTTCTATTGATGCTAGTCATGGGTGATGGCTTTCTATTGATGCTAGCCATGGGTGATGGCTTTCTATTGATGCTAGCCATGGTCGATGGCTTTCTATTGATGCTAGCCATGGGTATTGGCTTTCTATTGATGCTAGTCATGGGTATTGGCTTTCTATTGATGCTAGCCATGGGTGATGGCTATCTATTGATGCTAGCCATGGGTGATGGCTTTCTATTGATGCTAGCCATGGGTGATGGCTTTCTATTGATGCTAGCCATGGGTGATGGCTTTCTATTGATGCTAGTCATGGGTGATGGCTTTCTATTGATGCTAGCCATGGGTGATGGCTTTCTATTGATGCTAGTGATGGCTTTCTATTGATGCTAGTCATGGGTGATGGCTTTCTATTGATGCTAGTCATGGGTGATGGCTTTCTATTGATGCTAGCCATGGGTGATGGCTTTCTATTGATGCTAGTCATGGGCGATGGCTTTCTATTGATGCTAGCCATGGGTGATGGCTTTCTATTGATGCTAGTCATGGGTGATGGCTTTCTATTGATACTGTCATGGGGATGGCTTCTATTGATGCTAGTCATGGGGATGGCTTCTATTGATGCAGTGATGGCTATCTATTGATGCTAGCCATGGGTGATGGCTTTCTATTGATGCTAGCCATGGGTGATGGCTTTCTATTGATGCTAGTCATGGGTGATGGCTTTCTATTGATGCTAGTCATGGGTGATGGCTTTCTATTGATGCTAGCCATGGGTGATGGCTTTCTATTGATGCTAGTCATGGGTGATGGCTTTCTATTGATGCTAGCCATGGGTGATGGCTTTCTATTGATGCTAGTCATGGGTGATGGCTTTCTATTGATGCTAGCCATGGGTGATGGCTTTCTATTGATGCTAGTCATGGGTGATGGCTTTCTATTGATGCTAGCCGTGGGTATTGGCTTTCTATTGATGCTAGTCATGGGGCTATTATTGATGCTAGTGATGGCTATCTATTGATGCTAGCCATGGGTGATGGCTTTCTATTGATGCTAGTCATGGGTGATGGCTTTCTATTGATGCTAGCCATGGGTGATGGCTTTCTATTGATGCTAGTCATGGGTGATGGCTTTCTATTGATGCTAGCCATGGGTGATGGCTTTCTATTGATGCTAGCCATGGGTGATGGCTTTCTATTGATGCTAGCCATGGGTGGTGGCTTTCTATTGATGCTAGCCATGGGTGATGGCTTTCTATTGATGCTAGCCATGGGTGATGGCTTTCTATTGATGCTAGCCATGGGTGATGGCTTTCTATTGATGCTAGCCATGGGTGATGGCTTTCTATTGATGCTAGCCATGGGTGATGGCTTTCTATTGATGCTAGCCATGGGTGATGGCTTTCTATTGATGCTAGCCATGGGTGATGGCTTTCTATTGATGCTAGCCATGGGTGATGGCTTTCTATTGATGCTAGCCATGGGTGATGGCTTTCTATTGATGCTAGTCATGGGTGATGGCTTTCTATTGATGCTAGTCATGGGTGATGGCTTTCTATTGATGCTAGCCATGGGTGATGGCTTTCTATTGATGCTAGCCATGGGTGATGGCTTTCTATTGATGCTAGCCATGGGTGATGGCTTTCTATTGATGCTAGTCATGGGTGATGGCTTTCTATTGATGCTAGCCATGGGTGATGGCTTTCTATTGATGCTAGTCATGGGTGATGGCTTTCTATTGATGCTAGCCATGGGTGTGGCTTTTATTGATGCTAGCCATGGTCGATGGCTTTCTATTGATGCTAGCCATGGGTATTGGCTTTCTATTGATGCTAGTCATGGGTATTGGCTTTCTATTGATGCTAGCCATGGGTGATGGCTTTCTATTGATGCTAGCCATGGGTGATGGCTTTCTATTGATGCTAGCCATGGGTGATGGCTTTCTATTGATGCTAGTCATGGGTGATGGCTTTCTATTGATGCTAGCCATGGGTGATGGCTTTCTATTGATGCTAGTCATGGGTGATGGCTTTCTATTGATGCTAGCCATGGGTGATGGCTTTCTATTGATGCTAGCCATGGTTGATGGCTTTCTATTGATGCTAGCCATGGGTATTGGCTTTCTATTGATGCTAGTCATGGGTATTGGCTTTCTATTGATGCTAGCCATGGGTGATGGCTTTCTATTGATGCTAGCCATGGGTGATGGCTTTCTATTGATGCTAGCCATGGGTGATGGCTTTCTATTGATGCTAGCCATGGTCGATGGCTTTCTATTGATGCTAGCCATGGGTATTGGCTTTCTATTGATGCTAGTCATGGGTATTGGCTTTCTATTGATGCTAGCCATGGGTGATGGCTTTCTATTGATGCTAGCCATGGGTGATGGCTTTCTATTGATGCTAGTCATGGGTGATGGCTTTCTATTGATGCTAGCCATGGGTGATGGCTTTCTATTGATGCTAGTCATGGGTGATGGCTTTCTATTGATGCTAGCCATGGGTGATGGCTTTCTATTGATGCTAGTCATGGGTGATGGCTTTCTATTGATGCTAGCCATGGGTGATGGCTTTCTATTGATGCTAGTCATGGGTGATGGCTTTCTATTGATGCTAGTCATGGGTGATGGCTTTCTATTGATGCTAGTCATGGGTATTGGCTTTCTATTGATGCTAGCCATGGGTGATGGCTTTCTATTGATGCTAGTCATGGGTGATGGCTTTCTATTGATGCTAGCCATGGGTGATGGCTTTCTATTGATGCTAGCCATGGGTGATGGCTTTCTATTGATGCTAGTCATGGGTGATGGCTTTCTATTGATGCTAGCCATGGGTGATGGCTTTCTATTGATGCTAGTCATGGGTGATGGCTTTCTATTGATGCTAGTCATGGGTGATGGCTTTCTATTGATGCTAGCCATGGGTGATGGCTTTCTATTGATGCTAGCCATGGTCGATGGCTTTCTATTGATGCTAGCCGTGGGTATTGGCTTTCTATTGATGCTAGTCATGGGTATTGGCTTTCTATTGATGCTAGCCATGGGTGATGGCTATCTATTGATGCTAGCCATGGGTGATGGCTTTCTATTGATGCTAGCCATGGGTGATGGCTTTTATTGATGCTAGTCATGGGTGATGGCTTTCTATTGATGCTAGCCATGGGTGATGGCTTTCTATTGATGCTAGTCATGGGTGATGGCTTTCTATTGATGCTAGCCATGGGTGATGGCTTTCTATTGATGCTAGTCATGGGTGATGGCTTTCTATTGATGCTAGCCATGGGTGATGGCTTTCTATTGATGCTAGTGATGGCTTTCTATTGATGCTAGCCATGGTCGATGGCTTTCTATTGATGCTAGCCATGGGTGATGGCTTTCTATTGATGCTAGTCATGGGTATTGGCTTTCTATTGATGCTAGCCATGGGTGATGGCTTTCTATTGATGCTAGTCATGGGTGATGGCTTTCTATTGATGCTAGTCATGGGTGATGGCTTTCTATTGATGCTAGTCATGGGTGATGGCTTTCTATTGATGCTAGCCATGGGTGATGGCTTTCTATTGATGCTAGTCATGGGTGATGGCTTTCTATTGATGCTAGTCATGGGTGATGGCTTTCTATTGATGCTAGTCATGGGTGATGGCTTTCTATTGATGCTAGTCATGGGTGATGGCTTTCTATTGATGCTAGTCATGGGTGATGGCTTTCTATTGATGCTAGTCATGGGTGATGGCTTTCTATTGATGCTAGTCATGGGTGATGGCTTTCTATTGATGCTAGCCATGGGTGATGGCTTTCTATTGATGCTAGTCATGGGTGATGGCTTTCTATTGATGCTAGCCATGGGTGATGGCTTTCTATTGATGCTAGCCATGGGTGATGGCTTTCTATTGATGCTAGCCATGGGTATTGGCTTTCTATTGATGCTAGTCATGGGTATTGGCTTTCTATTGATGCTAGCCATGGGTGATGGCTTTCTATTGATGCTAGCCATGGGTGATGGCTTTCTATTGATGCTAGTCATGGGTATTGGCTTTCTATTGATGCTAGTCATGGGTGATGGCTTTCTATTGATGCTAGCCATGGGTGATGGCTTTCTATTGATGCTAGTCATGGGTGATGGCTTTCTATTGATGCTAGCCATGGGTGATAGCTTTCTATTGATGCTAGCCATGGTCGATGGCTTTCTATTGATGCTAGTCATGGGTGATGGCTTTCTATTGATGCTAGCCATGGTCGATGGCTTTCTATTGATGCTAGTCATGGGTGATGGCTTTCTATTGATGCTAGTCATGGGTGTTGGCTTTCTATTGATGCTAGCCATGGGTGATGGCTTTCTATTGATGCTAGTCATGGGTGATGGCTTTCTATTGATGCTAGTCATGGGTGATGGCTTTCTATTGATGCTAGCCATGGGTGATGGCTTTCTATTGATGCTAGCCATGGGTGATGGCTTTCTATTGATGCTAGTCATGGGTGATGGCTTTCTACTGATGCTAGCCATGGGTGATGGCTTTCTATTGATGCTAGTCATGGGTGATGGCTTTCTATTGATGCTAGTCATGGGTGATGGCTTTCTATTGATGCTAGCCATGGGTGATGGCTTTCTATTGATGCTAGCCATGGGTGATGGCTTTCTATTGATGCTAGCCATGGGTGATGGCTTTCTATTGATGCTAGTCATGGGTGATGGCTTTCTATTGATGCTAGCCATGGGTGATGGCTTTCTATTGATGCTAGTCATGGGTGATGGCTTTCTATTGATGCTAGCCATGGGTGATGGCTTTCTATTGATGCTAGTCATGGGTGATGGCTTTCTATTGATGCTAGCCAACTTTCTATTAATGTTAGCCATGGGTGATAGCTTTCTATTGATGCTAGCTATGGGCAATGGCGCTCTATTGATGTTAGCCATGGGCGATGGCTTTCTATTGATGCTAGCCATGGGTGATGGCTTTCTATTGATGCTAGCCATGGGTGATGGCTTTCTATTGATGCTAGCCATGGGTGATGGCTGTCTATTGATGCTAGTCATGGGTGATGGCTTTCTATTGATGCTAGCCATGGGTGATGGCTTTCTATTGATGCTAGCCATGGGTGATGGCTTTCTATTGGTGCTAGCCATGGGTGATGGCTTTCTTTGTTTATGAACGGAATATTGTGGAATCATTATGTAAACAATTTTCTTTGTATTTTAGGCTGAAGTGCTTTTAAAGCAAATACTAATCAAACAGTCTGAAAATATGTCGTACATCGAACAAATGGATTCTTTAACCCATAAAAAACGCAATCAGTGCTTAACAAGTTGGACTGCGAATCCAGGTTCGATCCCCGTCCGACTAATAATAGTAAGTCTTTCAGATGGGACATTAAACCGAGGTCTAGTGTCGTGCTTTACACTGTGCGCTTAACAGAACCAGAGGTGACTGGAATGGATCGTTGCACTTTTCTCTAATATGACAAATCTCGTTAGGAGGCGCGGTTGCACTTTCCTCTAATATGACAAATCTTGTTAGGAGGCGCGGCATGCAAAACACGTGCACCACCTATTCTAGGTTTGTATATTCAAAAATGACACACATAAAAATACTAACATTTGTACAAATTTTATTTATAACAGAAAATGCAAGTTTCAAGGATTTACACATTTTTGTATGGATTTCAGTGTTTGCACATGAATTCAAAAATAAATGTAAGTTTATTCAATAATAACATCATTTACGGACTGGCTACAACAGTATATATAATATTGAATGGTACAGTGTATATTTAATGGCTTGGATATATTTGCAGGTAATGTACCGTCATAAAATTTACACATTTTTTTATGGATTTCAGTGTTTGCACATGAATTCAAAAATAAATGTAACGTTTATTCAATAATAACATTTACGGACTGTATATATAATATTTAATGGCTATATATGCAGGTAATGTACAGTCGTAAAATACTCACCTCATATTGGAGACATACTTCCATGGATTTCTTTCATATATTAAATTTCTGTATAGGATATAGGCCAAAAAACAATCCAATATGTAAAATATTGGACTGAGGGACGTAACGTCGAAGACAGTACCAATATTTCACATATTGGATCCGTTTGAGGGTTATATCTTACTTAAAACACAGTTATATAACAAGATCCTATTAATTAAAATTGTTAATTTCGTACCGGTAGGCCTATGATTTAACATAATGCTCTGTCCTTTTGACACCAGACCAATAATAATGGACTGCAAATACAAAGGTATGACGTCACGACAGTGTATTAAGGACATCTAAACAAATTATCAAACGTGATTTCTACATTGAAGGTAATCTCACTAATCTTGTATAAATAGATTGTGTAAGTTTTAAATTACCCGATAAATGGATTTCAGTGATAAAAAAATTATGCTAGATTTCAAAACTAAAGAAAAAGTCCTTAGAGGTAATGTGTATGCATAGTACAAAACAATATGTAGAAGAATGACCTCGATATAGATGAATAATATAGAAGAATGACCTTGATACAGATGATAATATAGAAGAATGACTTGATACAGATGAATAATATAGAAGAATGACCTTGGTATAGAATGAATGACCTAGATACAGATGAAGAATGACCTTGATATAGAAGAATGACCTTGATACAGATGAATGACCTTGATATAGAATGAATGACCTTGATACAGATGAATGACGTTAATAACGATGAATGATCTTTGGAAAAATACGATTGACAAAAGAAACAAATTGACAAAAACTATTGCATTGATTTCCCATCTTATGATGAGCATTCAGCAGAAGTCGACGACGCCGTCACGCTCGGCTGGGATAGTGTCTCGCCGGAGCCGTCCTGTGACTGGGTCACGACAAGACTATCCTGCGACGTACACGGACTCTCCGACATGGATTCTTCATTCGACGACTGGTCCTCGGATTTTACAACATTTGTCCCAGCAGCATACTGACTTAACCCTTGTGAGATACCCTCAATTCGAGCACGTTTCGCTTGCCGTTGCGTACCGGTCGGCGTTTGTATGGTATCGTCCAATTTTGGTGATTCTGCTTTTGATTTACGCGGTCCACTAACCATTACCATCACACCACCTGTCGACTGAACGGCAAACTGACCCAACTCCTGTGAGATCCCCTCGATTCGTGAGCGTTTAGCTCGCTCCTGCACACCATTCGATGATGCCTCATCTATCTTTGGTGATTCTTCTTTAGCTGCACCCCCATTTACCAGTAGCGTCAGGTTGCTATTTGGTTGAACAACAAACTGACTTAGTTCTTGGTTAATTCCTTCCAGCTGTGCTTCTGGCTGCATTTCACTTGTGGACATATCTTCCAACTTCAATTTTTTGGTCATCAACTGTTCATAAGTGACACTTTTTTGCTTCAGTATTTCTTTTCTCTGCTCGTACTCACTAACTTTCTTTTTCAGTTCTAGGGGGAAAAAAAGCAGCATATTTTTATTTATTTATACACATTTTTTGCTCGATTGCAGGGTTCCCTCTGTCTTGTGACAAAAAATTTGCCCCAAAAAACTGTTGCGCCAAATATTTTCGCCAATTCACAAAATTTAGCGCCAATATTTGTTTTTTGGGACCGACAGCTATGATTGTTTTACAACAGATTAAACATTCTCGAAATCTCATTTCTGATGGAATCCATCGCCATGGCGGAGAGAAGAGGCAATGTGGAATTTAAGCGCAGGCACAATAATTGTTGTGCCCTATGGTGTTATAACAGTACATTTTGTAATATTAGACCATAGAACACAAAGAAGTATTTCTTCCTGTGGATTTAAGCCTAAGGACACAACCACCGTGGTTCTGACAGGGCTCAAACTCGTGTTGCTAGGGTAATATGTGGCATCAGGTTGCCTAGGGTGATTATCAGGTTGCTAAGGTGATTTGGATCAGATTGATTTGTTGTATCAGGTTGCCAAGGTTGATTTGTTGTATCGGGTTGTATTGCTGGGTTGCCAAGGTTGATTAGTTGTATCGGGTTGTATTGCTGGGTTGCCAAGGTTGATTTGTTGTATTGGGTTGCCAAGGTTGATTTGTTGTATTGGGTTGCCAAGGGTGATTTGTTGTATTGGGTTGCTTTGTTGTATTGGGTTGTCAAGGGTGATTTGTTGTATCAGGTTGATTTGTTGTATTGTGTTGTCAAGGGTGATTTGTTGTATTGGGTTGTCAATGGTGATTTGTTGTATTGGGTTGCCAATGGTGATTTGTTGTGTTGCCAAGGGTGATTTGTTGTATAGGGTTGCCACGGTTGATTTGTTGTATTGGGTTGTCAATGGTGATTTGTTGCATTGGGTTGTCAAGGGTAATTTGTTTTATAAGGTTGATTTGTTGTATTGGGTTGCCAAGGGTGAGTTTTGTATTGGGTTGCCAATGTTGATTTGTTGTATTGGGTTGCCAAGGGTGATTTGTTGTATTGGGTTGCCAAGGGTGATTTGTTGTATTGGGTTGCCATGGTTGATTTGATGTATTGGGTTGTATTGCTGGGTTGCCAATGTTGATTTGTTGTATTGGGTTGCCAAGGGTGATTTGTTGTATTGGGTTGTATTGCTGGGTTGCCAATGTTGATTTGTTGTATTGGGTTGCCAATGTTGATTTGTTGTATTGGGTTGCCAAGGGTGATTTGTTGTATTGGGTTGCCATGGTTGATTTGTTGTATTGGGTTGTCAAGGGTGATTTGTATCAGGTTGCCAAGGGTGATTTGCTGTATTGCATTGTCAAGGGTGATTTGTATCAGGTTGCCAAGGGTGATTTGTTGTATTGGGTTGGCAAGGGTTAGAACTGTTAGAAGACATATCCAAACATGGGAGGTGCACAATCAAATTATGATACAAACATTACTTTCTGCCAAGATCCCAGGCAATCGGCCAAGGAGTTAAAGACAAGCAATTTTCATTGAGTTTATTACAAGTTCTGTTACCATAGCAACAACATTTCTAAAGTTTCAAATAGAGTGGCCTCTTCATGAATGAGTAAGTATGACAACTTCCACCCTTCATTGGTAACTGTTTACCTTGCACTTTCTAATCAACCCTTCCATCCTTCATTGTATAGATAGATATTTATTTTATCAGGGATGAGAGTGGGTATCAAAACAGGAAATATGTTTTTGGGACAATGCGAGCGTAGCGAGCCACTAAACTGCAGCTGGGGGTTCGGGGTAAGCTGTAAGCCCACTGTGAATTTGCTTTATAGTTTTGTGCAATAATAGTCATTTGGGACAATCTGGGTGTATATGATTGGACCTATTAGACAAATTGCAAGATACAATTTCCTCAACCAGTATTCCAATATAAATATTTTCATAAATTATGAACAATTTTTTGAAATTTATTTAGAACATTTCTGCATGGATATAAAAATTAAAATAACTCCATATGCGTATTATGCTTTATATTAAATATTACTGTATTAGACGGAAAAACGAGAGCAGGGATATCAATGCAAGTGACGAATAAAGACGTAATTAATTATCGATTTTTGACGAAACAAACTTGAGAATCATGTAAATATTGATAAATAAGTAAATTATATTATATTAGCTATTTCTATGCTTATAAGAGTCAGTGTTCTGCTCAGGATTTAAAAAAGTTGGGACATCAATTTTGAGCCTGATTTACACAATTCAGAAAAACGGACATTTTCACTCTGAAAAACCCCCAACGGAATTCTGGAAAAAACCCCGGAAAACTCTCATGCCTGTTTTATATACGTGTCGCATGTTATTTATACACACAACAGACAGTACATAATCTACTGCAGATAAGAGGGGTGGGGAGAGTTTCAAACAGTGTACATACGTTCCATTTCTTTTTCCAGTTTATCTCTCTGCCGATCAAACTCAAACTTGTGAGCGCACAGTCTCATGTCCAGCTTAGATCTCATCCCCAGTTCGTTCACGATTCTTGAAGCTTTCTTGGCATCTACCAAAACAAAAGTCATCTGTCAAATACTCCAATAGCAAACAATGTATGGTACAAGTTTAAAGTAGTCTTGTGCAGGGTTCATTCTAGGTCAGAATATTTGGGAGAAGTGAGAAAGTGTGTGATCGCTTCCTTAAATGGTGTTCTTTAATATACTTCTGCAAAATAGGGTTAAAATGCACAGTACAACCATTAAATACAACATTTGAATAGAAGGAGTGCTTTATAATGGGCCAGTGTATTTTTTTAGGGAGAAGTGGGGCCCCCAGAGGGCGAAGTCAGGGTCCCTAGGGCGACAATTTCGCCCACATCGCCTTCTAAACTGATCCCTGCTTGTGTGTGTATGTCTTACCAATGCTTTGTTTAGTTTGTTTTGGATTTGTTTTAAACTTTATTTATTTTACGATTCCGAAGCAAGTTCTAACAACTTATATTAATCACTCTCGTTGGCACGGATGAAAGCGTAAATGTGGTCATTCGTGTGGGAGGAAACCGGATCTGGCAACCACGAACCATCTCACATACTTCCCAGTCCGAGGATCGAACCCGGGCTGTATTGGTGAGAAGCGAGAGCGCTAACCACTGCGCTAATCAGACAGCCAATGTTTTGGATTTAAAGTTGCATCAACAGTTTAGATTATATGGTGACTCTCCAGCTATTATCGGTTTGAAAACTTCAATATACCAAAATTGACCGTTAGTCTCCAAGTGTGACCTTGACCTTGGGGTAGGGACACGTCATCTTCATGTGACAAACATTAATGAAAATCACACATGAAAAATGATATGACGCCGTATGGAAAATGATATGACGTTGAATGGAAAATGATGACGTCGAATGGAAAATGATATGACGTTGACTGGAAAATGATAGGACGTCTAATGGAAAATGATATGTCGTCGAATGGAAAATGATATGACGTCGAATGGAAAATGATATGACGTCGAATGGAAAATGATGTCGACTGGAAAATGATATGACGTCGAATGGAAAATGATGTCGACTGGAAAATGATATGACGTTGAATGGAAAATGATATGTCGACTGGAAAATGATATGACGTCGAATGGAAAATGATATGACGTCGAATGAAATTGATATGACGTCGTATGGAAAATACAGTCATTGGAGTAGCTAAAACTGTGGATATTGATGGTGCGTCGGTTTGCATTAAGGTCTATGAGAATTTTGATTTTAAAAATGTTTACTGCAAAATGAACACAATCGAAAAATTAAATAGGCGAGATCTCTTATATCTTAGTTCTGTTTTATGACAATATAATCTTACACAGATTTACTTATGTGAGCTTGCAAAATGAGGATAGGGGAGACAGACTATTGTTCTACCTGGGAACTACTGATGTGCTTGTATGATTTACTAATTACCTACAACTGATGGGCTTGTACGATTTACTAATTATCTACAACTGATGTGCTTGTATGATTTACTAATTATCTACAACTGATGGGCTTGTACGATTTACTAATTATCTACAACTGATGTGCTTGTATGATTTACTAATTATCTACAACTGATGGGCTTGTACGATTTACTAATTATCTACAACTGATGTGCTTGTATGATTTACTAATTATCTACAACTGATGGGCTTGTACGATTTACTAATTATCTACAACTGATGTGCTTGTATGATTTACTAATTATCTACAACTGATGGGCTTGTACGATTTACTAATTATCTACAACTGATGTGCTTGTATGATTTACTAATTACCTACAACTGATGTGCTTGCATGATTTACTAATTACCTACAACTGATGTGCTTGCATGATTTACTAATTACCTACAACTGATGTGCTTGTATGATTTATTAATTATCTACAACTGATGTGCTTGTATGATTTACTAATTACCTACAACTGATGTGCTTGCATGATTTACTAATTACCTACAACTGATGTGCTTGTATGATTTACTAATTACCTACAACTGATGTGCTTGCATGATTTACTAATTACCTACAACTGATGTGCTTGCATGATTTACTAATTACCTACAACTGATGTGCTTGTATGATTTACTAATTATCTACAACTGATGTGCTTGCATGATTTACTAATTACCTACAACTGATGTGCTTTCTAATTACCTACAACTGATGTGCTTGTATGATTTACTAATTACCTACAACTGATATGCTTGTATGATTTACTAATTACTTACAACTGATGTGCTTGTATGATTTACTAATTACCTCCAACTGGAACGTAGTTCTTGATCATGCTTGCCTTTAAGATGTCTAATTTAGCCTTGACCTCTCGGAAAAACTCATCAACGAGCCCTAACTGGACAATGGCTCTCCAGAACATTGCATCTTCTGAAGAACAAGAGAATACGAGTCATATACAGCTGTTTCTTGCGTTCAAATCGTTCTTGATGGATTATCATCATCACGGTTCCCGCTGTCAGTCGCCAATGGCGCCAAAAAAACAAATACTGGCGCTAAATTTTGAAAATTGGCGAATATATTTTAAGTTTTTCAAATTGGCTCCATTTTTTCCCCAATTGGCGACAGCAGTGGCACAGACAAACATTCAGACAGAAGGACCCATGATCATGTTCAGATAGTATATACAAATTTATTTTAGCTTGATTGCGAAACAAGTTCTTACAACTTAGTTTAATTGCTCTCGTTCCTGAAGGAGAGAGAAGAGGCAATGTGGAATTTAGGTGCATTGCCAAACAAAGCCTTTTGTTTTTAAACCTTTCTAAGTTGTTAAAGTTCTAACAACTTATATTAATCGCTCTCGTTGGCGCAGATGAAAGCGTAAATGTGGTCATTCGTGTGGGAGGAAACCGGAGAAAACCCACCTGTCCGATCTGGCGACCACCGTACCATCGCACATACTTCCCGGTCCGAGGATCGAACCTGGGTTGCATTGGTTAGAAGGGAGAGCGCTAATCACTGTGCTAATCGGACAGCCAAATGCCAAAACTTTAAGGACGCAATGGTAATGGCAGGTTGTTTTAATGCAGACTGGTTATTTCAGTACAGCCTGTTTGTCTTAATGCAGACTGTTCATTTTAGCATAGACTGGTTGTATTACTACCGACATTTTGTTTTAATGCAGACTGGTTATTTCAGTACAGATTTGTTGTCTTAAATTGCAACCAGTCTGCACTGAAACAACCAGTCTGCTTTGAAACAACCAGTCTGCACTAATACGACCAGTCTGCATTAATAGAAGGTAACACTACAATAAATTACACACCATCATCCTCATCCTGGGTGTTTCTGGCCACCTGTACAAATTGCATGGTAGTGGCCTGATCACCGCACATTGTTGGAACATCACTGTTCTGTCTGAGGTTCAATACATTTAACAGTCTCAGCTGTTCTATGTCCGGCTTTACATCGGGTACATCTCCAAAACTGTCCACTTCTTTCATAAGATTGAGGGAATCCTGCAAGAGATATATTCGGGGTTTCTACAACTGCCGGTTATAGTTAAAAAATGTAACGAAATAGAATTTGTCAAAACGTGCCCAGAACGATTTAGAATGGACCCATAAACAGTAGGTAGCCCATGCACCCACAAACATCACACAGCCCATACACCCACAAACAGTAGGTAGCCCATGCACCCACAAACAGTAGATAGCCCATGCACCCACAAACAGTAGGTAGCCCATGCACCCACAAACAGTAGGTAGCCCATGCACCCACAAACATCACACAGCCCATACACCCACACACAGTAGGTAGCCCATGCACCCACAAACAGTAGATAGCCCATGCACCCACACACAGTAGGTAGCCCATGCACACACAAACAGTAGGTAGCCCATGCACTCACAAACAGTAGGTAGCCCATGCACCCACAAACAGTAGGTAGCCCATGCACCCACAAACAGTAGATAGCCCATGCACCCACAAACAGTAGGTAGCCCATGCACCCACAAACAGTAGGTAGCCCATGCACACACAAACAGTAGATAGCCCATGCACCCACAAACAGTAGGTAGCCCATGCACCCACAAACAGTAGGTAGCCCATGCACCCACACACAGTAGGTAGCCCATGCACACACAAACAGTAGGTAGCCCATGCACCCACAAACAGTAGGTAGCCCATGCACACACAAACAGTAGTTAGCCCATGCACACACACAAACAGTAGGTAGCCCATGTACACACACAAACAGTAGTTAGCCCATGTACACACAACCAGTAGGTAGCCCATGCACACACAAACAGTAGATAGCCCATGCACCCACAAACAGTAGGTAGCCCATGTACCCACAAACAGTAGGTAGCCCATGCACCCACAAACAGTAGGTAGCCCATGCACACACAAACAGTAGATAGCCCATGCACCCACAAACAGTAGGTAGCCCATGCACCCACAAACAGTAGGTAGCCCATGCACACACAAACAGTAGATAGCCCATGCACCCACAAACAGTAGGTAGCCCATGCACCCACAAACAGTAGGTAGCCCATGCACACACAGTAGGTAGCCCATGCACACACAAACAGTAGGTAGCCCATGCACCCACAAACAGTAGTTAGCCCATGCACACACAAACAGTAGGTAGCCCATGTACACACAAACAGTAGATAGCCCATGCACCCACAAACAGTAGGTAGCCCATGTACCCACAAACAGTAGGTAGCCCATGCACCCACACACAGTAGGTAGCCCATGCACACACAAACAGTAGATAGCCCATGCACCCACAAACAGTAGATAGCCCTTGCACCCACAAACAGTAGATAGCCCATGCACCCACAAACAGTAGGTAGCCCATGCACACACAAACAGTAGATAGCCCATGCACACACAAACAGTAGGTAGCCCATGCACACACAAACAGTGGGTAGCCCATGCACCCACACACAGTAGGTAGCCTATGCACACACAAACAGTAGATAGCCCATGCACACACAAACAGTAGGTAGCCCATGCACACACACACAGTAGGTAGCCCATGCACCCACAGACAGTAGGTAACCCATGCACACACAAACAATAGGTAGCCCATGCACTCACAAACAGTAGGTAGCCCATGCACCCACAAACAGTAGGTAACCCATGCACCCACAACAGTAGATAGCCCATGCACCCACACACAGTAGGTAGCCCATGCACCCACAAACAGTAGATAGCCCATGCACCCACAAACAGTAGGTAGCCCATGCACACACAAACAGTAGATAGCCCATGCACCCACAAACAGTAGGTAGCCCATACACACACACAAACAGTAGGTAGCCCATGCACCCACAAACAGTAGGTAGCCCATGTACCCACAAACAGTAGGTAGCCCATGCACCCACAAACAGTAGGTAGCCCATGCACACACAAACAGTAGATAGCCCATGCACCCACACACAGTAGATAGCCCTTGCACCCACACACAGTAGATAGCCCATGCACACACAAACAGTGGGTAGCCCATGTACCCACACACAGTAGGTAGCCTATGCACACACAAACAGTAGATAGCCCATGCACACACAAACAGTAGGTAGCCCATGCACACACAAACAGTAGGTAGCCCATGCACCCACAAACAGTAGGTAACCCATGCACACACAAACAGTAGGTAGCCCATGCACTCACAAACAGTAGGTAGCCCATGCACCCACAAACAGTAGGTAACCCATGCACCCACAAACAGTAGATAGCCCATGCACCCACAAACAGTAGGTAGCCCATGCACCCACAAACAGTAGATAGCCCATGCACCCACAAACAGTAGGTAGCCCATGCACACACAAACAGTAGATAGCCCATCCACCCACAAACAGTAGATAGCCCTTGCACCCACAAACAGTAGATAGCCCATGCACCCACAAACAGTAGGTAGCCCATGCACACACAAACAGTAGATAGCCCATGAACACACACACAGTAGATAGCCCATGCACCCACAAACAGTAGGTAACCCATGCACACACACACAGTAGGTAGCCCATGCACCCACAAACAGTAGGTAGCCCATGCACCCACAAACAGTAGGTAACCCATGCACACACAAACAGTAGATAGCCCATGCAAACACAAAACCAATGTCTATAACACCTGAACATAGTGTATGTGAGCTAACACCTGAACATAGCGTATGTGAGCTAACAACTGAACATAGTGTATGTGAGCTAACACCTGAACATAGCGTATGTGAGCTAACACCTGAACATAGTGTATGTGAGCTAACACCTGAACATAGTGTATGTGAGCTAACACCTGAACATAGTGTATGTGAGCTAACACCTGAACATAGTGTATGTGAGCTAACAACTGAACATAGTATGTGAGCTAACAACTGAACATACAGCATGTGAGCTAACACCTGAACATACAGCATGTGAGCTAACAACTGAACATAGTGTATGTGAGCTAACAACTGAACATACAGCATGTGAGCTAACAACTGAACATACAGCATGTGAGCTAACACCTGAACATACAGCATGTGAGCTAACACCTGAACATAGCGTATGTGAGCTAACACCTGAACATAGTGTATGTGAGCTAATACCTGAACATAGTGTATGTGAGCTAACAACTGAACATAGCGTATGTGAGCTCACACCTGAACATAGCGTATGTGAGCTAACAACTGAACATACAGCATGTGAGCTAACACCTGAACATACAGCATGTGAGCTAACACCTGAATATAGCGTATGTGAGCTAACACCTGAACATAGCGTATGTGAGCTAACAACTGAACATAGTGTATGTGAGCTAACACCTGAACATAGCGTATGTGAGCTAACACCTGAACATAGCGTATGTGAGCTAACACCTGAACATACAGCATGTGAGCTAACACCTGAACATACAGCATGTGAGCTAACACCTGAACATAGCGTATGTGAGCTAACACCTGAACATAGCGTATGTGAGCTAACAACTGAACATAGCGTATGTGAGCTAACAACTGAACATAGCGCATGTGAGCTCACACCTGAACATAGCGTATGTGAGCTCACACCTGAACATAGCGTATGTGAGCTAACAACTAAACATAGTGTATGTGAGCTAACACCTGAACATAGCGTATGTGAGCTAACAACTGAACATAGCGTATGTGAGCTAACACCTGAACATAGCGTATGTGAGCTAACACCTGAACATAGCGTATGTGAGCTAACAACTGAACATAGCGTATGTGAGCTAACAACTGAACATAGCGTATGTGAGCTAACACCTGAACATACAGCATGTGAGCTAACAACTAACACCTGAACATACAGTATGTGAGCTAACACCTGAACATACAGCATGTGAGCTAACACCTGAACATAGCGTATGTGAGCTAACACCTGAACATACAGCATGTGAGCTAACACCTGAACATAGTGTATGTGAGCTAACACCTGAACATACAGCATGTGAGCTAACAAGAAGAAACAAACTTACGTTAGAAGAGTAATGGTCGTTGTCAAAGTATACGCTCGGCACTAGACCATTGGCAGCTACTTTCTTTGTCAGGTTTGGAGACATGATAGTCGTGTTCAGTGAATCATTGAGTGCCGCCGCTGCCGGGGTCTTGTTGCCCATCTTTGATTTACACCTGCCTGTGCACAGTTCAGCGTGATTGTAGAATTCTAATTCCCCCGTGTCTATGTAACGTCTGAAAAAATGGAACTTTTGTTAGAATAAAGTTTATCCTTCAGTTGCTCCCTAAGAATTTATTTGGCATTTTCTCTGAACTAGAAGCATTACATTATATCAATCCAGTAAATATTGATTTCCTGGAAAGAAACACAAACTCCTTTTACGTATACGGAAATAGAAATGATCTTTAGACGGATTATCTTCATATAATTGTGCAATTCATATACATGTAACAATACTCTTAGTTGTATCAAATATAGATTGCATTGCGGATTTCTATATTACAGGGCTTAATCTCGAGGGCGACTTGGGTGAAATAGTCGTCATACGGACCATACGTCCCCTTGGGGCCCCACATCTCCCTAAAAAAGATTTTATTTGAAACAATTTTCATACACTGATCATTGCAAAACTTTCATTCTAAAGTTGTATTTAATGGCTGTAAATTGTAATGTGTATTTAATGGCTGTAATGTGTATTTAAACACATAAGGACGCAATCCTGCACTTTCTCACTTCTCCCAAAAATTCTAACCTATGTATTACTATGTTATGTTACGCAGGTTCGATCCCCCGTCTGACCCTAATAAAATTAACAGTTTTTCAGATGGGACGTTAAACCGAGGTCTTGTGTCGGTGCTTTACACCGTACACGTAAAAGAACCAGAGAAGACTCTGGAATGGGTCTCTGTCTGTATCATTGCACTATCCTCCAAAATCTAAAATGACTAATATCTTCAGGTGTTGCTCATATGGGCAACCGGTAGCGACGATAAATAAAAGTAAAACGCACGCATGTTATGTTATATTTCGGGTTTTACGCCTGCTCGGGTTATACGCCAGCTCGGGTTTTACGCCCACATCAGCACCATCTTGGGTTATATTGCCGGCGGGCAGTTTACCGTACAACACCTTTCCTGGGCAGACTCGGTTAACAAGTACTAGGGTGCACCAACCTCCATAAGAAACTGCCAATGTTGTCATATAACTGAGACACGGCATGAGCGGGGCTCGAACCTGTGACTATCAGTGATGATAGGTTACAGTGGTATACAAGTGAGCGACCGTAAGCACTCGACCACGGAGGCGGACTCCGGTATTACACTGATTGTATGCCTCGTTGTGTATATTATAAATGTTTTATTCCTCCTATTGGCAAAGTTACTACATATGTATCTAGTGTAAAAGTAAAGTGTTTGTTTATTATAGTGTCACCCCTATTTAAAGGGCCAACCATTTCTGACTTATGAGACACCTCTTATGAACATCAGTACTTCCTGTATCCTATGCGTGTATGCCTGGCGCCAGACTGGTAGGCAATCGGTAACCATTATTTAACTAGCTGGCGGCTCACCAACCGGTCATATCAGAACAAACCCCTGATGAGGTTCGAACCTTTGACCTCCCGCTCCGTAGGAGGAAGCCTTAACCACTAGGCCACGGAGACTGTATGCATCGAGTGTAAATGAAAAAATCTGAATCTCAATTAGTTTATAAAAATTAATTTTAGCTCGATTGCGAAACAAAGTTCTTACAACTTCTATTAATCGCTCTCGAGACCTCGTTCCTGATAAAATCCATCGCCGCAAGGGAGAGAGAAGAGGCAATGTGGAATTTAAGTGACTTGGCTAAAGACATAATCGTAACGGCTACAGCAGGGCTCGAACTCCGGGCCTATCGCAACCCGAAGCAAATGCTCTATAACTGCGCTATCACGACTTCCAATATCTTGACTAAGTAACATGCAATGAAATATCACCTGATCTTTTTTCCGTCGATTCGGATGGCATTTTTCCAGTCCTTGAGACTGCCTTTATCAGCCATCACGTAGAAAGTTTTTGGTGTGATAAACTGGCCCTGGAACTCGATACATTCTCGATTGATCCCAGGGCAAATAAACCTCTGCTTGTGAAGAACGGCGTGCAATACACCGCTGGTGATGTTGATGGTATCCGAGTTTGGATCTATGGTCGTGAACGTGGATGGGTCTGTCTTTGGTAGCATTGCTATATCGATCTTTGGTAATATTGATAAACTCATTTTTGGTTACTGAAAATATACAACATGTACGCTTACACGAGATACAGGTGGATCTGTAGTCCAGTGGTTACTGAAAATATACAACATGTACACGAGATACAGGCGGATCTGTAGTCCAGTGGTTACTGAAAATATACAACATGTACGCCATCACGAGATACAGGCGGATCTGTAGTCCAGTGGTTAATATGCTGGACTGGTAATCCAGGGATCGCTTCGGCTTACACGCACTTTAAACACTCTCCATGTAGTTCATATCCCAATGGAAACTATTAACCCGCGAGTCATTCCTTAAATATGCGCAAGAGAAGCTTGAGGTATACAAGGAAGAAGTTAGAGGTACACAAGGGAGAAGCTTGAGGTACACAAGGGAGAAGCTTGAGGTACACAAGGGAGAAGCTTGAGGTACACAAGTGAGAAGCTTGAGGTACACAAGGGAAAAGTTTGAGGTACACAAGGGAGAAGCTTGAGGTATACAAGGGAGAAGCTTGAGGTATACAAGGGAGAAGCTTGAGGTACACAAGGGAGAAGTTTGATGACTCTATATAAGCAGGGCTTCGGCTTGTGAATGTCCCAGTTGCTGACCTCATGTTATCCTATGTCCAGATCCAATGTCCAGACATCCTCTCTCGTATAGACAGATCTACACACTACTACCAGCATCCCCATGTCATCCTATGTCCAGATCCCAACCAGGTCTACTCGACATCCTCTCTCGTATAGACAGATCTACACACTACTACCAGCATCCCCATGTCATCCTATGTCCAGATCCCAACCAGGTCTACTCGACATCCTCTCTCGTATAGACAGATCTACACACTACTACCAGCATCCCCATGCCATCCTATGTCCAGATCCCAACCAGGTCTACTCGACATCCTCTCTCGTATAGACAGATCTACACACTACTACCAACATCACCATGTCATCCTATGTCCAGATCCCAACCAGGTCTACTCGACATATACATTCTCTCTCGTATAGACAGATCTACACACTACTACCAGCATCCCCATGTCATCCTATGTCCAGATCCCAACCAGGTCTACTCGACATATACATCCTCTCTCGTATAGACAGAACTACACACTACTACCAACATCACCATGTCATCCTATGTCCAGATCCCAACCAGGTCTACTCGACATATACATCCTCTCTCGTATAGACAGATCTACACACTACTACCAGCATCCCCATGCCATCCTATGTCCAGATCCCAACCAGGTCTACTCGACATATACATCCTCTCTCGTATAGACAGATCTACACACTACTACCAGCATCCCCATGTCATCCTATGTCCAGATCCCAACCAGGTCTACTCGACATCATCTCTCGTATAGACAGATCCACACACTACTACCAGCATCCCCATGCCATCCTATGTCCAGATACCAACCAGGTCTACTCTACATATACATCCTCTCTCGTATAGACAGAACTACACACTACTACCAACATCCCCATGTCATCCTATGTCCAGATCCCAACCAGGTCTACTCGACATATACATCCTCTCTCGTATAGACAGATCTACACACTACTACCAGCATCCCCATGTATGTCCAGATCCCAACCTGGTCTACTCGACATATACATCCTCTCTCGCATAGACAGATCTACACACTACTACCAGCATCCCCATGTCATCCTATGTCCAGATCCCAACCAGGTCTACTCGACATCCTCTCTCGTATAGACAGATCTACACTCTACTACCAACATCCCCATGTCATCCTATGTCCAGATCCCAACCAGGTCTACTCGACATATACATCCTCTCTCGTATAGACAGATCTACACACTACTACCAGCATCCCCATGTCATCCTATGTCCAGATCCCAACCAGGTCTACTCGACATCCTCTCTCGTATAGACAGATCCGCACACTACTACCAGCATCCCCATGTCATCCTATGTCCAGATCCCAACCAGGTCTACTCGACATCCTCTCTCGTATAGACAGATCTACACACTACTACCAACATCACCATGTCATCATATGTCCAGATCCCAACCAGGTCTACTCGACATCCTCTCTCGTATAGACAGATCTACACACTACTACCAACATCACCATGTCATCCTATGTCCAGATCCCAACCAGGTCTACTCGACATCCTCTCTCGTATAGACAGATCTACACACTACTACCAGCATCCCCATGTATGTCCAGATCCCAACCTGGTCTACTCGACATATACATCCTCTCTCGCATAGACAGATCTACACACTACTACCAACATCACCATGTCATCCTATGTCCAGATCCCAACCAGGTCTACTCGACATCCTCTCTCGTATAGACAGATCTACACACTACTACCAGCATCCCCATACCATCCTATGTCTAGATCCTAACCAGGTCTACTCGACATATACATCCTCTCTCGTATAGACAGATCTACACACTACTACCAGCATCCCCATACCATCCTATGTCTAGATCCCAACCAGGTCTACTCGACATCCTCTCTCGTATAGACAGATCTACACACTACTACCAGCATCCCCATGTATGTCCAGAGCCCAACCAGGTCTACTCGACATATACATCCTCTCGTATAGACAGATCCACACAATACTACCAGCATTACTTCAAACTGATATCAATGTATATGAGAAAGCACCTACCTGTACACATATATATAGTACCTGATATATTACTGGTAGTCTGTATACGTAGTTTTGGAAATATCCTGCAAAAATATAACAATAAATTTATTGAGCTAGCGAGACGTGCCATTTATTAATAGACATTTTACTCATACACAATGTATGGAGCTATAGAACATGATAAGTTTAAACTTTATTTATTTTACAACGATTGCGA
Organism: Archivesica marissinica; assembly: GCA_014843695.1. Classification (NCBI taxonomy): domain Eukaryota; kingdom Metazoa; phylum Mollusca; class Bivalvia; order Venerida; family Vesicomyidae; genus Archivesica; species Archivesica marissinica. Next base: position 10,635,927 of record CM026396.1, on the reverse strand, counting down.
AAGCGTATATGTGGTCATTCGTGTGGGAGGAGTACCCAGAGAAAACCTACCTGTCCGATCTGGCGACTACCGTACCATCTCACAAACTTCCCGGTCCGAGGATTGAACCCGGGTTGCATTGGTGAGAAGCGAGCGTGCTAACCACTGCGATAATCGGACAGCCGAACATGATATGAACAGTATATAAAAATAACATTACAGATTTACCTAGAAATATCTGAATGGAATGATATGATGTTGTAGAAGTAAATACCGTAAACAGCGTTAAAAACCGGACAGACAAGTTTTGGGACAATGAAAACCAGTATTATTACTAAAGAAGTGTGTTACAACTGTAAATGAAGTAACTGTCGTACCGAATATCACCAGATCTATTCCAAGAATGTGTTTTAGAACAAAAAAGTTCATATAATAGTATAGCAATGTTCTATCTATCTTCCTCTAATGTTGAACCCCTTGCGGTCATGTAGACATGTTAGAAGTTACAATGATGTAGGCTTAAAAAAAAGATCTATGATTCTTCTGAGTCTAGCAGACATTCTACATTCCCTAAATCTACGTAGAAACCTCCGGGTCAAATCCTTAAGTCCATGGCTTACCAGACACTAGTGAGACCCCAGCTTGAATATGGCTCCGAGATCTGGTCGCCCCATACCCAAACATTGATAGACCAAATTGAAGGTGTCCCGCAAAGAGCAGCCTGTTGGATAACGGCGTATTGACAGTAGGTTATCCCTTATCTATAAAGTTCATAATGATCTGGTTGCAATCCCCATTGAAAATTACCTAGTTCCCCTCTCCCGTCCCGTACACCACTGCCATTCCGTAACCCATTCAACACAAAGTAACTGCAATGGACTGGTCCATGATATTTTTAGACCAATAAATTAATAACAAAATTACATTTGGATCAGTTCATTTATCAAAATGGGTAATTTTTTTCTAAAAATAGTTATATTACTTGAAAAAAGTGCAGATCCTGATGAGACGGCTCGTCACGAGCCGGCTCATCTGGATCTACACTTTTTTGTAAGCCAATTTAGAGGTCTGTGGTGTTGAAAGGGTTAAGCTATAGGTTAATTACAGCAACTACAGACTACTACAAGTTTTCCTTTTTTCCAAGAAACACCATTGGAACCATCTCCCTCCTGACATTGTCCATACCGTGAACTATTAGTATTAAACAGCGACCTGGATTCAGGATACAAGTAAACATCTCCTTCCTAACATTGTCCATCTCCCTACCATAGAGCAAGTCAATTAGGCAGTTTGCTGTATTGATCATGCAAGCCCCTAGTTGTTCTGCACAGCTGCTTTTAAACTCTTAACTTGCTTTTAAACTCTTAACCCAACTTATTTTTCATTACTTTCTTATATTTATGTTTTTAACTACTCATACTTTTAACTTCTATGCGGTGTTTGACGCGCAACATGTCTACATCGCCGAGGGGTTCGACATTAGAGGAAGATAGATTCTACGGTGAGTGGAACACCTTGACCTATTAGTATTACACAGCGACCTGCATTCAGGATACAAGTAAACTCTCCGTCTCACTGACATTTTGTAACCACTTGACAAACATCCCCCAGTCATACTCAGCATTGAGTGTTGGGTGTAACATGTATAGATGCCATTATATCTATTCATAATTGTCACATTGCAAAATAAAACCCATTTCTAGCTTGCTATGTTCTTACATAAACACTGGTATCAAATACACATAACACTGGTACACATATAAACATTGGTATCAACATTGGTATCAAATACACATATCAACATTGGTATCAAATACACATATCAACATTGGTATCAAATACACATATCAACATTGGTATCAAATACACATAATATATATATATATCGATATATTTACATCACGATTGCCAAAACAATTCTTTGTGTAGAAATCATGTTGACAAAATGACATTGACAGTCCAATAATTTATGCTCAACATTGGGACACGACAATCACGTTGTAAACATAACTAAACCGAAAGTAGAAGTGACGTATCGCGGTCAATAAAACGTAACGCTATTTGCGACCACACTGTCTAATTATAAACACCAATTAATCATAAATATATTACCATTTTCCGCTAAATACCTCGTGCGTTAACCATGAACGTCTAGACCTCGTCTCCAATGGCGTCACGGAACGTTATTTTGTGATGTCATACTAAGAAAATCTCGCCTAGTGCGAGAGTGGGCGTGGCCAAATGGTGGTTTGTAAATGTGAATAGACGTAACGTAAGATATTCTTAATTTCTTCATTTTGTTAACGTTTTGAAAGGTATTGTCTTGAGCATGCGTCTTCAGTTTCTTGTAGTTATCAGATCATATTGTAGGCGTCTAAGTATTAAACGTTAATAGGTAGCATAGACTGCAACGTTTTTCAATGTCTCAATTAGGTGAAATTCGTACTCGATATGTTTCGAACCATATTGTTCTAGTCCATTACTGCCTAACAGTCTAAGTCAATCTGTTGGTAAGAAAACGTACGTCAAAACCACTACGTACTCAACTCTCTAAAAGTTGCTCACATATAAGCTGTTGTTCAATTAAATAAGCATTATTCTTGTTATGTATAAACTTCCTAATCATGACTAATGATCATATTGCTATCCCCATTGAGAATTACCTACTTCCACAGGGTTCCCGCTGGTGATCGCCAATTGCGACAAAAGTGAAATACTTTAATACTTTAAATTTTATGAATTGTCGAAAATATTTGGCGCAACTTTTTGTTTTAAAATAAAAAGATTTTGTTACATCATCTTTTTCTATCTATCTTCCGCTAATGTCGAACCACTCGCGGGGACGTAGACATGTTGTCAAATACATGGCTTCAAATACTTATCTGTGAACTGTATGTCAATTTTTCAATTTTTTTCAAAAGCGGCGTAGACAAAAATTCAGACATATAGGAGGACCCTGCTTCCATTCCCTCCCCGCACGACACTGTCATTCCGTAACCCACAACACTGTCATTCCATAACCCATGACACTGTCATTCCGTAACCCATGACATTGTCATTCTGTAACCCATGACACTCATTCCGTAACCCACGACATTGTCATTCCATAACCCACGACATTGTCATTCCATAACCCACGACACTGTCATTCCGTAACCCACAGTTATGTATGTATGTATGTATGTTCCATTAATGTCAAACCCCTTGAGGGGACGTAGACATGTTTTCCTGGGCAAGCTTAGCCGACCTACGTGGTTAACCAGTACTAAGCAATGTGTGTGAGGTGCCTTACTACATACGTGGCCTGACCGAGTATCGAACCCGGGACCGTTCGATTCCAAATCCGAACACGGACGCCACACCCGGGGTGCCTAGCTGCTTTTAACATTTACCTTTAGGAAATTTTTATATTTCTCTTATATTTTGCTGCTTTTTATCTTTTCATCCTTCTAATATCTGCGCGGCATGTCCCAGCGAGGGGTTTGACATTAATGGAAGATAGATATATAGATTGTTCCTATTATATTGCATATTGTTCTCTTGATACGTGTATGGTGTTGTGGTTAGACAGTCAGGCCACATCACCAGTACTCCTCACAATCAAAGCACACCATAACCTCATCCCACAGTCAGAGCTCACCACTAGCTCCATCCATAGCAAGACCCAATCTCAACCCACTGTCAGAAACCACCTACCCCAGTCTGGTCACTCCGCAAGCTCCCCCACCGCTAGAGCACACCACTAGCTCCATTGACATTCTGAGAGCATACCACAAGCTCCCCTGAGAATCAGAAATTCCACAATCTCCCCTCACAGACAGCATACCACAAGCTCCTCTCACAGACAGAGCCTCCCACAAGCTCCCTTCACACCCAGCACCTCCCACAATCTCTCTTCACAGACAGAGCATACCACAATCTCCCCTCGCACCCAGAGCCTCCCACAATCTCCCCTCACAGACAGATCCTCCCACAAGCTCGCCTCACACCCAGAGCCTCCCACAAGCTCACCTCACAGACAGAGCCTCCTACAAACTCACCTCACACCCAGAGCCTCCCACAAGCTCCCCTCACAGACAGAGCCTCCCACAAGCTCACCTCACAGACAGGGCATCCCACAAGCTCACCTCACATTTATGATTGTTGCAGATTGTGTAGACTACAGTAATAGATTATGACAGAATTAACTCTGACACCACAAGCTCCCCTGGATCTGGGTCGCCTGGAAACTGAAGCTAAAGTTGCTGCGACAAAATATGTTGCCAATCTCTTACAGGTACAACATTTCCATCAGTTTCTATTTCTTTAGTGGAAGTCGTGATAGCATAGTCATAGAGTGTTCATTTCAAGCGCGAAAGGCCCAGAGTTCGAGCCCCGCTGGAGCCGTTACGATTGTGCCCTTACGGCCCCTTAGGCAAGGCATTTAATTTCCATGTTGCCTCTTCCATCTCCCTCGTGCCGATGGATTCCATCAAGAATGAGGTCTCGAGAGTGATTAATATAAGTTGTAAGAAGTTGTTTCGCAATCGAGATAAAATAAATTTGTATAATAAAAAAAATGTGCTGATGTAATAATTAAATGTTCAGCATAAGCTCAAACAGGGCTAATTCTAGGACATAATTTGGCCACCAGAGGGCGAAGTCAAGGCCCCCGAGCGACTATTTCGCCCAAGTCGCATTCTAGAATAAGCCCCGAGTTTGTGCTGCAGTAACAGGGTTCATTCTATGTCAGAATTTTTGGGAGAAGTGAGAAAGCGCGTGATCGCTTCCTTAAATGGTGTTCTTTAATATACTTCTGCAAAATAGGGTTAAAATGCACAGTACAACCATTAAATACAACATTTGAATAGAAGGAGTGCTTTATAATGGGCCAGTGTATCTTACTAGACAAAATTTTGTTTGAAAATCGTAAAAACAAATTATTTTTTAGGAAGAAGTGGGGCCCCCAGAGGGCGAAGTCAGGGTACCTAGGGCCACAATTTCGCCCACATCGCCCTCTAGAATGATCCCTGGGCCAGTATGTGCCATTGTGTATAAGTTGGTGCTACGGTGTGTGATTGTATTTATAAGATGATATGTGCAAATTATTTGCAGACAGTTAACTTCTGTGCATTGTTGAACTTGTTCCTGCTACATTTGTATATAAGATTGTATGTGATTTAGTTGTTACAAACACCAGTGTTTTAATCACAGACGCTTGGTGTCTGGACAAATGTTTGCGGGTTCAAAACCACAAAACTAAGAAACCTATAGTGTCAAGCCTATAGTGTATCATAGTGTTCGTAAAAACAAAATAAAAAGGTTTCTTAGTTTTGTGGTTTTGAACCCGCAAACATTTGTCCAGACCCCAAGCGTCTGTGGTTTCAATTTGTAACTTGTGTAATTTATTTATAGCGGCCAGAACAATTAGAGAGGGTAGACCAGTACAGACGGAGGGTAGCTAGGAAGAAGGTGAGTGCTAAACGTATCCATGGAAACAGCAGAGCCCCATGGAACCTTCCACTTACCCCTTTCCCTCATAGAAACACCTCTTTAAAATCAGTCGGCTGACCAGAGTTTACATATCAACATTTCCATTCGTTTAAATCAGTCGATATATACTGAGCCAGTTATATGAAATGGGACTTGATCCGACTTCGAGATAACCGGAGAAAACTGAAGTTTGACTTAACGAAATTCGATATAAAAGGAGCCAGTTATATGTAAAATAATAGTGTCTGAATGAAACGGGACTTGATCCGACTTCGAGATAACCGGAGAAAACGACATAACCAACTTTGATATAACGGATGCAAACTGTATGTGCCTTAATAATCTGTTAGCTAATTTCACATCTGATTCATGCTCGTATGTAATATTGTATTGTCGAATGTATTACGTATGCAATAAAATATTGTTAAACCAGGTCAGGGTTCATTCTAGGTCAGAATTTTTGGGAGAAGTGAGAAAGCTTGCGATCGCGTCCTTAAATGGTGTTATTTAATAAATTTCAACCATATATGGTTAAAATGCACAGTATGACCATTAACTACAATAGTATAATAGAAGGAGTGCTTGATAATGGGCCAGTGTATCTTACTGGACAACATTTTGTACGAAAATTGTAAAAAAAATAATATTTTTTTATTATGGAGAGGTGGGGCCCCCAGACGGCGAAGTCAAGGTACCTAGGGCGACTATATCGCCCACATCGCCCTCTAAAATGATCCCTGAACCATAGTAGTACCCTCTGTAATCCATGGATAAAAAATGATGCTATCGGGAATCTGTCGCAGTACAGACATAATGGCTCAAACATTTTGCACGATGATGCGATGGAAAATTGCTTTGGATCGAGAAGTGTCATCACAATTCATAGCAGGCTTCCATCGCGACTTCATCACGCAGTAAATTAGTCATCGCCACTTTATTAGTCATTCAAATTAGTCATAAAAACATTGTTACCTGGCAGATAACAACATCATCGCAATATCACGACAGACTTCTGGTTGTGAAACCTGTCAATTTTTAATTGTTTAATACAATAAAGAATATATGTGTTGATTTTATGCTTGAATGCCGGTCAATTATCTCGATAGATACACTTTTTGTATTGTTTCCCGATATAAAAAGGAAAATTATAGAAATTTAAACTTTATATGTTTTACAACGATTGCGAAGCAAGTTCTAACAACTTATATTAATCACTCTCGTTGGCGCGGGTGAAAGTTATATGTGGTCATTCGTGTGGGAGGAAACCGGAGTACCAGGAGAAAACCCACCTGTCCGATCTGACTCACAAACTTCGCGGTCTGAGGATCAAACCCGGGTTGCATTGGTGAGAAGCGAGCGCGCTAACCACTGCGGTAATCGGGCAGCCAAAAGAATTTTAATAGAAATTTGAAATATAACTTATATTACTTCAGGCATCAGTCGAGGCAATGTTGAAGACTGCAGTGCAGTCTCAGTTAGACGGTGTACGGACGGGACTGAACCAGCTACAGAGTGCATTACATGATGTTCATGAGATTAAAGAAAGGTAAGTTATACCTCAGTTAGACGGTGTACGGACGGGACTGAACCAGCTACAGAGTGCATTACATGATGTTCACGAGATTAAAGAAAGGTACGTTATACCTCAGTTAGACGGTGTACGGACGGGACTGAACCAGCTACAGAGTGCATTACATGATGTTCACGAGATTAAAGAAAGGTACGTTATACCTCAGTTAGACGGTGTACGGACAGGACTGAACCAGCTACAGAGTGCATTACATGATGTTCACGAGATTAAAGAAAGGTACGTTATACCTCAGTTAGACGGTGTACGGACAGGACTGAACCAGCTACAGAGTGCATTACATGATGTTCACGAGATTAAAGAAAGGTACGTTATACCTCAGTTAGACGGTGTACGGACGGGACTGAACCAGCTACAGAGTGCATTACATGATGTTCACGAGATTAAAGAAAGGTACGTTATACCTCAGTTAGACGGTGTACGGACAGGACTGAACCAGCTACAGAGTGCATTACATGATGTTCACGAGATTAAAGAAAGGTAAGTTATACCTCGGTTAGACGGTGTACGGACGGGACTGAACCAGCTACAGAGTGCATTACATGATGTTCACGAGAATAAAGAAAGGTAAGTTATACCTCAGTTAGACGGTGTACGGACAGGACTGAACCAGCTACAGAGTGCATTACATGATGTTCACGAGATTAAAGAAAGGTACGTTATACCTCAGTTAGACGGTGTATGGACAGGACTGAACCAGCTACAGAGTGCATTACATGATGTTCACGAGATTAAAGAAAGGTAAGTTATACCTCAGTTAGACGGTGTACGGACAGGACTGAACCAGCTACAGAGTGCATTACATGATGTTCACGAGATTAAAGAAAGGTACGTTATACCTCAGTTAGACGGTGTACGGACAGGACTGAACCAGCTACAGAGTGCATTACATGATGTTCACGAGATTAAAGAAAGGTAAGTTATACCTTGGTTAGACGGTGTACGGACGGGACTGAACCAGCTACAGAGTGCATTACATGATGTTCACGAGATTAAAGAAAGGTAAGTTATACCTCGGTTAGACAGTGTACGGACGGGACTGAACCAGCTACAGAGTGCATTACATGATGTTCACGAGATTAAAGAAAGGTAAGTTATACCTCAGTTAGACAGTGTACGGACGGGACTGAACCAGCTACAGAGTGCATTACATGATGTTCACGAGATTAAAGAAAGGTACGTTATACCTCAGTTAGACGGTGTACGGACGGGACTGAACCAGCTACAGAGTGCATTACATGATGTTCACGAGATTAAAGAAAGGTACGTTATACCTCAGTTAGACGGTGTATGGACAGGACTGAACCAGCTACAGAGTGCATTACATGATGTTCACGAGATTAAAGAAAGGTACGTTATACCTCAGTTAGACGGTGTACGGACAGGACTGAACCAGCTACAGAGTGCATTACATGATGTTCACGAGATTAAAGAAAGGTACGTTATACCTCAGTTAGACGGTGTACGGACGGGACTGAACCAGCTACAGAGTGCATTACATGATGTTCACGAGATTAAAGAAAGGTACGTTATACCTCAGTTAGACGGTGTACGGACAGGACTGAACCAGCTACAGAGTGCATTACATGATGTTCACGAGATTAAAGAAAGGTACGTTATACCTCAGTTAGACGGTGTACGGACAGGACTGAACCAGCTACAGAGTGCATTACATGATGTTCACGAGATTAAAGAAAGGTACGTTATACCTCAGTTAGACGGTGTACGGACGGGACTGAACCAGCTACAGAGTGCATTACATGATGTTCACGAGATTAAAGAAAGATAAGTTATACCTCAGTTAGACGGTGTACGGACGGGACTGAACCAGCTACAGAGTGCATTACATGATGTTCACGAGATTAAAGAAAGGTAAGTTATACCTCGGTTAGACGGTGTATGGACGGGACTGAACCAGCTACAGAGTGCATTACATGATGTTCACGAGATTAAAGAAAGGTAAGTTATACCTCAGTTAGACGGTGTACGGACAGGACTGAACCAGCTACAGAGTGCATTACATAATGTTCACGAGATTAAAGAAAGGTACGTTATACCTCAGTTAGACGGTGTATGGACAGGACTGAACCAGCTACAGAGTGCATTACATGATGTTCACGAGATTAAAGAAAGGTAAGTTATACCTCAGTTAGACGGTGTACGGACAGGACTGAACCAGCTACATGATGTTCACGAGATTAAAGAAAGGTACGTTATATCTCAGTTAGACGGTGTACGGACAGGACTGAACCAGCTACAGAGTGCATTACATGATGTTCACGAGATTAAAGAAAGGTACGTTATACCTCAGTTAGACGGTGTACGGACAGGACTGAACCAGCTACAGAGTGCATTACATGATGTTCACGAGATTAAAGAAAGGTACGTTATACCTCAGTTAGACGGTGTATGGACAGGACTGAACCAGCTACAGAGTGCATTACATGATGTTCACGAGATTAAAGAAAGGTACGTTATACCTCAGTTAGACGGTGTACGGACAGGACTGAACCAGCTACAGAGTGCATTACATGATGTTCACGAGATTAAAGAAAGGTACGTTATACCTCAGTTAGACGGTGTATGGACAGGACTGAACCAGCTACAGAGTGCATTACATGATGTTCACGAGATTAAAGAAAGGTACGTTATACCTCAGTTAGACGGTGTACGGACAGGACTGAACCAGCTACAGAGTGCATTACATGATGTTCACGAGATTAAGAAAGGTACGTTATACCTCAGTTAGACGGTGTACGGACAGGACTGAACCAGCTACAGAGTGCATTACATGATGTTCACGAGATTAAAGAAAGGTACGTTATACCTCAGTTAGACGGTGTACGGACAGGACTGAACCAGCTACAGAGTGCATTACATGATGTTCACGAGATTAAAGAAAGGTACGTTATACCTCAGTTAGACGGTGTACGGACGGGACTGAACCAGCTACAGAGTGCATTACATGATGTTCACGAGATTAAAGAAAGGTACGCTATACACATGACAAACTAACCTGACACTGCGATTTAGAAAAAAAAGATAAATTTGATTTTTCGTTCGATTGCGAAACAAGCTTTAACAACTTATATTAATCACTCTCATTGGTGTGGATGAAAGCGCACATGTGGTCATTCATGCCGGAGGAAACCGTAGTACCCGGAGAAAACCCATTGTCCGATCTGGTGACCATGGTACCATCTTGCCTATAAATCACTTGCCTCTCACCACTGTAGGTTCGAATCCCACTGGGGGTGTCGAATTCTACCATGTGAGGAAGCCATGCAGCTGTTTGTAAAAGGTTGGTGGTTCTACCCAGGCCATGTCTCAAATACTGGTCGAAGGGGCATAAAGGTTCTTCCTCCACCAATAATAACTGGAGAGTTGCAATATGACCTAAGCTTTTGGTTGGACTCTAAACCCCAAAACAAGCAAACTATAAGAAGCATTATGACAAGTTTCATGACATCAGCATTGTTATTTATAACTATCCTACAGACAGTACAGTAACACGCTGGACTGGTAATCCAGGGATCGCAGGTTTGATACCCCGTCTGACCCTAATAAAATTAACAGTCTTTCAGATGGGACGTTAAACCAAGGTCTCGTGTCGGTACTTTACACCGTGCACGTAAAAGAACCAGAGGAGACTCTGGAATGGGTCTCTGTCTGTATCATTGTACTATCCTCCAAACAGCTAAAATGACTAATCTCTTCAGGAAGCGTCGCTCATATGGGCAACCGGTAGCGACGATAAATAAACGTAAGACACGCATACATAGTACAGTATTATTTCAAATTTTTCTTCATGCAATGGTAGTTATTGTTCCCCACGGTTGCCATGAAACGGTTGCCAATAGGCCGAAATCTACAGAAGTATGTGAATCATTTGATGTATTTGAGGGTGATGCATGGTACAGAAGAGTGAGAAGACGCTTAATTCCGCATACCTGGTTGTGTTACATGCCCGTCTAAATACTGACCTCTCAACAGCTTGGATTCAAAGGCTGTCCGATTAGCGCAGTGGTTAGCATGCTCACTTCTCACCTATGCAACCCGGGTTCGATCCTCGGACCAGGAAGTATGTGAGATGGTACGGTGGTCGCAAGATCGGACAGGTGGGTTTTCTCCGGGTACTCCGGTTTCCTCCCACATGAATGATCACATTTACGCTTTCATCCGCACCAACGAGAGTGATTAACAAAAGTTGTTAGAACTTGCTTCGCAATCGTTGTAAAATAAATGAAATTTAAACTAAAGCTTGGACTGCAGTCCACGGATTCATCCCATTGTTTGTACTTTTGTGAAAGTCGCGATAAAGCATTGTTGGCGTAGTGGTACCGTGTTCACTTCAGGTTTGAAAGGCCCGGAGTTCACGCCCGGCTGTGGAGTTTATGCCCAGCTGTAGTTGCTATGATTGTGCCCTTAGCAAGGCAGTTATATTCCATATTTCCTCCTCTCTTTGAGTCCAGGAATGAGGTCTCGAGAGTGATTAAAATAATGTTTCAAGAATTTGATTTGCAATCAAGCAGAAATAAATATGTATAAACTAAACTGTTATTTGCCAGTCTGGACCAGGTGTATAAACTAAACTGTTATTTGCCAGTCTGGACCAGGTGTATAAACTAAACTGTTATTTGCCAGTCTGGACCAGGTGTATAAACTAAACTGTTATTTGCCAGTCTGGACCAGGTGTATAAACTAAACTGTATTTTTGCCAGTCTGGACCAGGTGTATAAACTAAACTGTATTTTTGCCAGTCTGGACCAGGTGTATAAACTAAACTGTATTTTTGCCAGTCTGGACCAGGTGTATAAACTAAACTGTATTTTTGCCAGTCTGGACCAGGTGTATAAACTAAACTATAGTTTTGCCAGTCTGGACCAGGTGTATAAACTAAACTGTATTTTTGCCAGTCTGGACCAGGTGTATAAACTAAACTGTATTTTTGCCAGTCTGGACCAGGTGTATAAACTAAACTAGTTTTGCCAGTCTGGACCAGGTGTATAAACTAAACTGTATTTTTGCCATTCTGGACCAGGTGTATAAACTAAACTGTATTTTTGCCAGTCTGGACCAGGTGTATAAACTAAACTGTATTTTTGCCAGTCTGGACCAGGTGTATAAACTAAACTGTATTTTTGCCAGTCTGGACCAGGTGTATAAACTAAACTGTATTTTTGCCAGTCTAGACCAGGTGTATAAACTAAACTGTATTTTTGCCAGTCTGGACCAGGTGTATAAACTAAACTGTATTTTTGCCAGTCTGGACCAGGTGTATAAACTAAACTGTATTTTTGCCAGTCTGGACCAGGTGTATAAACTAAACTGTATTTTTGCCAGTCTGGACCAGGTGTATAAACTAAACTGTATTTTTGCCAGTCTGGACCAGGTGGATGAGATTTACAAGTCCATGAAACCACTACAGGAGAAGATAACGACCGTGAGGGAAGAAAACAAAAACTTCTGTCAGGTAACACACAATCTGGCCTGCAATTCCAGTCCATGAAATATTGTCAGGTAACACACAATCTGGCCTGCAATTCTAATCTATGAAATATTGTTGGGTAACACACAATCTGGCCTGCAATTCCAGTCTATGAAATATTGTCAGGTAACACACAATCTGGCCTGCAATTCCAGTCTATGAAATATTGTCAGGTAACACACAATCTGGCCTGCAACTCCAGTCTATGAAATATTGTCAGGGTAACACACAATCTGGCCTGCAATTCCAGTCCATGAAATATTGTCGGGTAACACACAATCTGACCTGCAATTCCAGTCTATAAAATATTGTCAGGGTAACACACAATCTGGCCTGCAATTCCAGTCTATGAAATATTGTTGGGTAACACACAATCTGGCCTGCAATTCCAGTCTATGAAATATTGTCGGGTAACACACAATCTGGCCTGCAATTCTAATCTGTGAAATATTGTCGGGTAACACACAATCTGGCCTGCAATTCTAGACTGTAGAATATTGTCGGGTAACACACAATCTGGCCTGCAATTCTAATCTGTGAAATATTGTCGGGTAACATACAATCTGGCTTGCAATTCTAATCTGTAGAATATTGTCAGGTAACACACAATCTGGCCTGCAATTCCAGTATGAAAATAATGAGACGTACATTTCATGATTGACAGATCCTTTGTATGATTGACATTTTAGAAAATGTTCTCAATAATCGTGCACTTCTTATAGTTATCTCTTTGAACGTGCATTTCACAAAATTATCTATATAAATATGCACAAATATTCATTGTGCCTGTGGTTGACCACCAGAATCCGTGGAATAGCTAACAATGATTTACTCTTGTGTTGAACATATTTATGTTATATTTAAGCTTGCGGCTGCTATGGAGAACTTGAAGCATATTTTCACCGTGCCCGAGAGTGTACGTAAAACCGAAGATATAATCAATGATGGAAAATTGCTACTGGCCCATAAACAGTAAGTACTGCAGGCAACTCACTTGTCCTACGTTCAGTGTTAGCGTTTTTTCTAGAGCAGAATGGCAGAGCTTCCCGCCCTGCCCTCTTTAGCCCCGCCCTTTTCCCATTTAGCCCTGCCCGTTTCCCATTTAGCCACGCCCTTTTCCCATTTAGCCACGCCTTTTCCCACGCCCTTTTCCCATTTAGCCCCGACCGTTTCCCATTTAGCCACACCCTTTTCCCATTTAGCCTTGCCCTTTTTCCATTTAGCCCCGCCCTTTTTTCAATTTTTTTATATACATGTAAGCCTCAACAGGTGCATGCCTATGGACGGACAGACCTATGTAACTTGGAACTCGTCCCCCCTTTCCACCAATATGTACTGCCTTACTGCCTCTTTCCTAGCAAATTTTCTAGGGGCTAAATCCAAAATACACCTCCTGCACCTCATCGCGACTCAAAATGCTCCCTGCCTCTTATGATTATTGACATTAGGCTATGGTGTATATTTGATTGTGTTTTAGTTTGACGGAGCTGGAGACAGCGAGAGACGATTTATTGTTTGAGTTACACAAGCAGCCACACCGTAGCCCTACTGATGATAATGTAAGTGTTATACTACTGATGATAAATACATTTCCTGGGCAGGCTCCAGCGGTTAACCAGTACTTGGTGCACCAACCTCCCGAAACTGCCAACTTTTTTCATATTAAGACACGGTCTGAGTGGGGCTCGAACCTATGACCATCAGTGATGATAGGTTACAGTGGTATACAAGTCAGCAACCGTAACCACTCGACCACAGAGGTGGTCTCATTTCGTTTTTATTTGCTTTATGATTTACCTATTAGTAGGTGGGTGGGGTAATGTAAAAAAATGTTTCTTCAGTTTATCCATCGTTTTGCAATGTATGTAATAGAATGGTTATTCACTGTCTGACTGATGAACACATGTATTTAGAGATGTCTTATAATCACATTTTTCTCCTCATTTCAATATTTTCTCTTTAATTTATCATTTAATGAAAATATTTTTTTCATTTGTTATATTTTTGCCCATGAAAAATTTTGTTAGCTTAAAATGTTTTGTGTGATGGTCTGGTGCAGGCCATTTTCTAATGCTGGCAAAACTTGTGGACCAAAAAATTTGTTTTCTCAAAGTTACATTTAGCGCCATTTTATTTATTGTAACTATTTATGTTATATTTCGGGTTTTACGCCTGCATCAGCACCATTTTGGGCTATATCGCCGGCGGGCAGTTTACCTAACAACACCTTTCCTGGGCAGGCTCCAGTGGTTATTGTAACTATAGTTACATGTTTACTTTGCTTGTATTCAAGGCATCACATATTTTCTTATATGCCCACACGTGTAATAACACCTGGAATGATTCTGATTGGTCACGGCATGACATTGACAGCTTGCAATACACGTTCGATATACATGTGTTCATGTTTTATTTGTTGAAAATCAACTGGTTAGATCAATAGTTTTATAGTTTATACAAATTTATTTTAGCTCGATTGCGAAACAAGTTCTTTCAAACTTATATTAATCACTCTCGAGACCTCATTCCTGATGGAATCCATCGCCATGAAGGAGAGAAGAGGCAATGTGGAATTTAAATGCCTTGCCTAAGGGCACAATCGTAACGGCTCCAGCGGGGCTCGAACTCCGGACCTTTCGCACCTGAAGCGAACGCGCATCCACTGCGCTATCATGACTTCCAATCAATAAAATGCTAAATATGCATTAGCGGAATTATTGTGTCGATTATTTGCGTGAAGTTGTCTGATTAACTCGTAATGTGCACCATAATGTAATAAGGCTCAAAAATATACTGGAAAACAGAAACATATTTTTTCTCCAATTTTATGGTTGTTGTTGTTGTGATAAAAAGGATCGTTCACTCGTGGTGATTTCATGCCATATTTTATCAAACTCGTTTTGGAATTTTGCTATTATGCAAGATTTTTGGAGAGCTTAATAGCAAAATTCAAAAACGAGTTTCATAAACTGGTATGAAATCACCACAAATGTAAGATCCTTATTGTCACATTACCACATTGGCAAGATATAGTATGGTCCGCCTCCGTGGTCGAGTGGTTAAGGTCGCTGACTTGTATACCACTGTAACCTATCATCACTGATGGTCACGGGTTCGAGCCCCGCTCAGGCCATGTCTCATTTATATGAAAAAGTTGGCAGTTTCTTACGGAGGTTGGTGCACCCAAGTACTGGTTAACCGCTGGAGCCTGCCCAGGAAAGGTGTTGTTAGGTAAAACTGCCAGTCGGCGATATAGCCCGAAATGGTGCTGATGCAGGCGTAAAACCCGAAATATAACATATATTACATAGATATAGTATGAAATCAACCACAAGTAAGATCATAATGTGATTACACTAAATGCATGACTGCTTCAGATGATGCAAAAATACTTTTCCCAAGTTGCGAAGCTATCGATCACGCTCGGGAAACAGCTGTGGATTATCCTACAGAGAGTGCTGATATCTGTCAGACGGGAACCAGCCCTCATAGTGTCTGCACTGAGGATTATAGAGAGAGAAGAAAGGTTGTGTATTAACTCTGCATGCTGGGTAAAATAAAGGCTATAAATAGTTCAAATAATTATAGCAGACGACAATTCATTAATGTGTATTTCTTATTTAAAACTTTATTTATTTTTGCTTTCATCCGCGCCAACGAGAATGATTAAACTTGCTTTGCAATCATTGTAAAATTTAAACTTACCTCCATTAAGCAGCCAACCTGTATTAAACAGCCAGTTTCCATATTCCTAATATGTTGTTTTATTATACATTTGGGTTAGGGTTAGGCAGCCACCTGTGCTAAGCAGCAGGGCTCAACAAATCCACTCGTCCACTCGTATTTACGAGTGACTTTTCGATCTGGACGAGTAGAAATTCCAAGTCGCTTGCCCAGTCGGACGAGTGAAAATTTCAGCTAAATATCCAATATAAATAAACAAAATAAAATAATATCCGTTTTACTTTCTTCGGAATGATTACCAGGCGTGATAATGGGAAATCACCGAGGATATTTTAATGTGTTTACGCTGCCACAATAAACAACTCACAAATTGTAGACTGGTGTTTGACTCTTGCTAAACTTGGGTACAATAGCTGCAGCCTATATTTGTTTTACGAAACCCGTCACGACCAAGCACGCGTCGTCTGCGTGCCAGTATCACAGAAAACAACAATGTCGACTGACATTCGGCGATTTTTGCAGGGAGGCGGGGACGTACACAAACGTGAATCTGATAAGGCCAAAGCTGTTATGGGTATAAATTAATAGGAATTGTTATGTTGCAGAAAACGGAGAAGTTAAGACTAGTCTAGCTGAAATTGTTGATCTGGAACATGGGCATGCGCACAGGGTGAAGGATGGCTGGTTGAAGGGACTTAATTCCGTAGGTGTCAGTAAGGAGACTATCACGGAAAAGCTAGTCTGGATTAACACAGACGGGGCTTCTGTAAATCTAGGGAAGAAAGGCGTAGCTGTTAAGCTTTTCATTGATGACATAAACAGTGACTTAGATGATGAACATAAATGTGACAAGTATGTGTCTGTCGTTCATTGCATTGCGTATAATTTAGAACTCGCTGTATGCGTTGCCAAGAAGGGGTGCGACTGTCTAGCTGAGTCTGAATGCGTTACTAGACAACTATGACATCACCATGACACACCTCCAGGAAATAATATCGGCGGGTAATTCTGACGCATCCAACAAAGCTAAGAACTACATGAATGAAATGAAAACCGAACGATTCCTGACATTTCTGCATTTCATGACTGGACCAATTTACTTGCAGAGATGTCCAGTACGGACATTCCGGTACGTTCCAGGAGAGAAAAAGTCTCATATGTGAAGTTGCGAAGAGGGTACGTGAACTCCAAGAGAAATTCAGCAACATGAACGTTAGAAGGGGGAAAGCTCTGCGAAAGTTCCTGTCTGATAGTGAAGATGGAGAGTTCAGGGGAAAACCGATGACTCACAAACACATCAAGCTACAGCACGACACATCAGGTAGAATCAAAGCAGACCTCAACGAACTTCTGACGGCTGCGGAAACATTCATCGAAGAACGATTTGTGAAGCATCTAGAAGGTGAACCACACTCGTTGTTCAGCGTATTTGATTTCCATATATGGCCAAACAAGGACAGCGACAAGGATGGGTTCAGGGCATTTGGTGATGACAACATTGAAAAACTGTTCACGATGTATGCGCCGTTGCTGACTGATGCTGAAAAAGAGGCGGGGCCAGACGAGTGGCTGGATTTGAAAATGTACATTTCCAGAAACGTAAAGAGATCAGTTGTTGATGCCTATGAAAATATATTGGCGAACCAGGACGTGGAGCATCTGAAGAGCATACTCCCTCTGGTACAGATAATGTTGACAATTTCCCCCCAACGACCGCAGAGTGCTAACGGGGCTTCAGTAAGATGAACCAGATCAAAACGGACACCAGAACGTCACTCAAGCAGAGCACTGTCTCCAGTCTGATGCGTATCAACCTCGATGGAATAGCTCTCAAGGACTACAACCCAACTAAAAGTATTGTGAACTGGTTGAATGCTGGGAAGGGAAGCAGGCACACAAGAGGGCATGTGTGTCCAGATCCGAGGAAACGGACAATTCATAGTGATAATACTAGCCCAGATAATGAGCCAGCGGTAGCGGGAACAAGTGTTGACTGAATTGAAAATCCCACTAGGTTCGAGTCTGCACAACGGTTAGCTCTCGATCTGTGAATGAAGATTACTGAATGTCTGATCAGTTATCGTAACCCCGTGGCTAAGCTCAGACATGATGTAGCTAATTGATATGATTGAGAGTTGGAGGCTCAGTTTGAGATATGTGCAAGGCTGTACACCAATGTTGTGACCAAAACGGTTACCTGAATGTGTCGTGTAATAATAATTGTATGATGCGTGCATTACTACTTGTATCCTCAACAGGCGAGTTGATTACAAGTCTTAATTTTGTTTCTGAATAAAAATGTGTATAAACCACACGAATATAAACCATGCTAGTTTGTGTACCTTGATCAAAATTCTAAATACATGTAGTGACATAATTGCACTTATTAATAAATTAAAGGGCAATTCTGACGATTTTTAAATTTTCCTAAAATACATGGGACGAGTGGTGGTCCAATCTGGACGAGTGGAACTGTGGCATCACTCGCCCAGTAGGACGAGTAAGAAATTAAAAATGTGTCGAGGCCTGAAGCAGCCACTTTGTGTGATTCATTGGCTGGCTGCTTAAGACAGGTTTGACTGTATACAGTAATTTGAATCTTTGTGTTGACTAAATTTAGTTTATACATTTATTTTAGCTTGATCAGGCCCGTAGCCGTACTGTATTTAGTTTGTACATTTATTTTAGCTTGATCAGGCCCGTAGCCGTACTGTATTTAGTTTATACATTTATTTTAGCTTGATCAGGCCCGTAGCCGTACTGTATTTAGTTTGTACATTTATTTTAGCTTGATCAGGCCCGTAGCCGTACTGTATTTAGTTTGTACATTTATTTTAGCTTGATCAGGCCCGTAGCCGTACTCTATTTAGTTTGTACATTTATTTTAGCTTGATCAGGCCCGTAGCCATACTGTATTTTGTTTATACATCTATTTTAGCTTGATCAGGCCCGTAGCCGTACTGTATTTAGTTTGTACATTTATTTTAGCTTGGTCAGGCCCGTAGCCGTACTGTATACCTCACACTTATACAGAATCAGATAATGTATCGGTATTATTCGTGTGATCTTTTCAGACTTGACCTGATATCACTGGAACGCAATGAGCAGACGGGCTTTATGCCCCCTGATAGACCTAAGCGATGGAGAGATAAATGTTTCTCAGTGATAGAGGAGTGGATCTCAAACAGGTAGAGGAAACCAGATTACACGCACTCGGCGTGGAACCAGAGTACACGCACTCGGCGTGGACCTAGGACACAATAAATGAGAACATAGCCCCCCCCCCACCATGACCAGATCTTCCACATATATCGACAGAAATGGAAATTTGTCATCAAAATGGTCTTATACCAACATGAATGTGCACAATATACTAATAATAACCCATTTTTATCAGTTTTACAGCTTGGTAAATTTTGTTACAATTGCCCTTTCGTCATTACAATTTTACTACATACAGTATGCTATCTACATATATTTTTAACTATCTTGTTACAATATATACTTAACCTGGCGCGATATAGCCTGAACTGTGTTGATGCGCAGTTAAACCAAATACTCACTCACTCACTACCCCCATGTACTATAGTTGTCATACTAGGGTTAGGGTAGTATGACGTATGACCCTAACCCTATTATACCTATATATAGTACATTAGGTAGTATCATAAATATGTCGCACTGAAAATCCTCGTCCAGTTATCAACACAATAGTTTCAGTATGACTTGTTATTAACCCTTTCCCTCATAGAAACACCTCTTGACGCCATTACCAATACAACATACAATAACCCTTTCCCTAATAGAAACACCTCTTGATGCCATTACCAATACGACATCCATTTACCCTTTCCTTCATAGAAGCACCTCTTGACGCCATTACCAATACGACATACATTAACCCTTTCCCTCATAGAAACACCTCTTGACGCCATTACCAATATGACATACATTAACCCTTTCCCTCATAGAAGCACCTCTTGACGACATTACAAATACGACATACATTAACCCTTTCCCTCATAGAAACACTTATTGACGCCATTACCAATACGACATACATTAACCCTTTCCCTCATAGAAACACCTCTTGACGCCATTACCAATACGACATACATTAACCCTTTCCCTAATAGAAACACCTCTTGACGCCATTACCAATACGACATACATTAACCCTTTCCCTAATAGAAACACCTCTTGACGCCATTACCAATACGACATACATTGACAATGTAGTAACCACATCCAATGTTCATAATGCAGGCCAGAATCTCATGTAGTCCCAGTAATATCTATGGAGGTAGGATAGATATGGCGACTACCTATCCACTGTATGATAGCTAAATGGGTGTCGTTTGTATGGAGATATAATAGTATATTAACCTAAATCTCTATGTAGTGCCAGTAATATCTATGGAGGTGGGATAGATATGGCGACTACCTATCCACTGCATGATAGCTAAACGGCTGTCGTTTGTATGGAGATATAATAGTATATTAACCTAAATCTCTATGAAGGAAAGGGTTAACACTACAAATCCTGCCAAATCACTGTATTCAATTCCATTGTTAAATGTTGTGTCTACAGGATATTAATGTTGTGTCTACAGGATATTAATGTTGTGTCTACAGGATAGTAATGTTGTGTCTACAGGATAGTAATGTTGTGTCTACAGGATAGTAATGTTGTGTCTACAGGATAGTAATGTTGTGTCTACAGAATAGTAATGTGTTGTCTACAGGATAGTAATGTGTTGTCTACAGGATAGTAATGTGTTGTCTACAGGATAGTAATATTGTGTCTACAGGATAGTAGTGTTGTGTCTACAGGATAGTAATGTTGTGTCTACAGGATATTAATGTTGTGTCTACAGGATATTAATGGTGTGTCTACAGGATAGTAATGTTGTGTCTACATGATAGTAATGTTGTGTCTACAGGATAGTAATGTTGTGTCTACAGGATATTAATGCTGTGTCTACAGGATAGTAATGTCTACAGGATAGTAATGTCTACAGGATAGTAATGTTGTGTCTACAGGATAGTAATGTTGTGTCTACAGGATATACAGGATAGTAATGTTGTGTCTACAGGATATTAATGTTGTGTCTACAGGATATTAATGTTGTGTCTACAGGATATTAATGTTGTGTCTACAGGATATTAATGTGTTGTCTACAGGATAGTAATGTTATGTCTACAGGATAGTAATGTGTTGTCTACAGGATAGTAATGTTGTGTCTACAGGATATTAATGTTGTGTCTACAGGATAGTAATGTCTACAGGATAGTAATGTCTACAGGATATTAATGTTGTGTCTACAGGATAGTAATGTCTACAGGATAGTAATGTCTACAGGATAGTAATGTTGTGTCTACAGGATAGTAATGTTGTGTCTACAGGATAGTAATGTCTACAGGATATTAATGTTGTGTCTACAGGATAGTAATGTTGTGTCTACAGGATAGTAATGTCTACAGGATATTAATGTTGTGTCTACAGGATATTAATGTTGTGTCTACAGGATAGTAATGTTGTGTCTACAGGATATTAATGTTGTGTCTACAGGATAGTAATGTCTACAGGATAGTAATGTCTACAGGATATTAATGTTGTGTCTACAGGATAGTAATGTCTACAGGATAGTAATGTCTACAGGATAGTAATGTTGTGTCTACAGGATAGTAATGTCTACAGGATAGTAATGTTGTGTCTACAGGATAGTAATGTCTACAGGATAGTAATGTTGTGTCTACAGGATAGTAATGTCTACAGGATAGTAATGTTGTGTCTACAAATGTTGTGTCTACAGGATAGTAATGTCTACAGGATAGTAATGTTGTGTCTACAGGATATTAATGTTGTGTCTACAGGATAGTAATGTTGTGTCTACAGGATATTAATGTTGTGTCTACAGGATATTAATGTTGTGTCTACAGGATAGTAATGTTGTGTCTACAGGATAGTAATGTTGTGTCTACAGAATAGTAATGTGTTAGCCGTCCGTTCCAGTTTTCTTCTGGATTTTCAGGATAGAAGGAAATCAGATGGAGGACAGAAGTAGCAATAAAATGTGGTTGGTGCGTCACCTGGAGGTCACTAGACAGATCATGCTCGAGGATCTTAAAGTTTCCAAGGTAATCCAACAAGTTGTCTACAATATAACCATTATCTATTAACGATAGGCTGTCCGGTTAGTGCAGTGGTTAGCACGCTCGCTTCTCACCAATGCAACCCGGGTTCGATCCTCTGACCGGGAAGTATGTGAGATGGTATGGTAGGTCGCCAGATCGGACAGGTGGGTTTTCTCCGGGTACTCCGGTTTTCTCCCACACGAATGACCACATATACGCTTTAATCCACGCCAACGAGAGTGATTAATATAAGTTGTTAGAACTTGCTTCGCAATCGTTGTAAAATATATAAAGTTTAAACTTTTATTAAACAATTGTGAAACAAGCTGTAGCAACTTATATTAATCACTCTCGTTGGCGCGGATGACAGCATATTTGTGGTCATTCGTGTGGGGAGGGCTGTAAATAATGTTGTCATATCTTGTAACCCAACCCTGGAAGTGGAACTCATGATAGTGCAGTGGTAACTCGTTCTCTTCAGGTGCGAAAGGGCCCCGAGTTCGAGCTGCACTGGAGCTGTTATGATTGTGCCCTTAGGCAAGGCATTTAAATTACACGTTGCCTCTTCTCTCTCCCTCGTGGCGATGGATTACATCAGGAATGAGGTCTCGAGAGTGATTAATATAAGTTCTAATAACTTGTTTCGCAATCGAGCTAAACTAAATTTGTATAAACATAACCTTTTGATACTCACTAATACTAACTTAATTTCTAATTGTTTTCCACGTATTTCTTTTTACGGTTTATTCAGTTCATTATTTACAAATATTTACAAAATAATTTTCTACGTATTTCATTGTTTGTAGTATAACCAGTAATACAGTTGTCAAGGTGATACAGCTGGTTATCAAGGTGATACAGCTGGTTGTCAAGGTGATACAGCTGGTTGTCAAGGTTATATAGCTGGTTGTCAAGGTGATACAGCTGGTTGTCAAGGTGATGCAGCTGGTTGTCACGGTAATGTAATTGTATGAAAAAATGCAATCAAATATTATTAAAGTGATTGTAGAAGTTGATTGTGTTCACATGTAAATCATTGTTGATGTATACATTGTTGTTGTTTACATTGGTGTTGTTTACATCGTTGTTGTTTACATCGTTGATGTTTACATTGTTTTGTTTTTTCAGTCTCTCCTGCCACCAATATTTCCACCCAACTACAACATTGTGAACAAGTTTGTCTGGATGTACCATAAAGCTCTATCAAAACATGTAAGTATGTCTGGATGTACCATAGAGCTCTATCAAAACATGTAAGTTTGTCTGGATGTACCATAGAGCTCTATCAAAACATGTAAGTTTGTCTGGATGTACCATAGAGCTCTATCAAAACATGTAAGTTTGTCTGGATGTACCATAGAGCTCTATCAAAACATGTAAGTTTGTCTGGATGTAGCATAAAGCTCTATCCAAAACATGTAAGTTTGTCTGGATGTAGCATAAAGCTCTATGAAACATGTAAGTTTGTCTGGATGTAGCATAAAGCTTATGAAACATGTAAGTTTGTCTGGATGTAGCATAAAGCTCTATCCAAAACATGTAAGTTTGTCTGGATGTAGCATAAAGCTCTATGAAACATGTAAGTTTGTCTGGATGTAGCATAAAGCTTATGAAACATGTAAGTTTGTCTGGATGTAGCATAAAGCTCTATCCAAAACATGTAAGTTTGTCTGGATGTAGCATAAAGCTCTATGAAACATGTAAGTTTGTCTGGATGTAGCATAAAGCTTATGAAACATGTAAGTTTGTCTGGATGTAGCATAAAGCTCTATCCAAAACATGTAAGTTTGTCTGGATGTAGCATAAAGCTCTATGAAACATGTAAGTTTGTCTGGATGTAGCATAAAGCTTATGAAACATGTAAGTTTGTCTGGATGTACCATAGAGCTCTATCAAAACATGTAAGTTTGTCTGGATGTACCATAGAGCTCTATCAAAACATGTAAGTTTGTCTGGATGTAGCATAAAGCTCTATCCAAAACATGTAAGTTTGTCTGGATGTAGCATAAAGCTCTATGAAACATGTAAGTTTGTCTGGATGTAGCATAAAGCTTATGAAACATGTAAGTTTGTCTGGATGTAGCATAAAGCTCTATCCAAAACATGTAAGTTTGTCTGGATGTAGCATAAAGCTCTATGAAACATGTAAGTTTGTCTGGATGTAGCATAAAGCTTATGAAACATGTAAGTTTGTCTGGATGTAGCATAAAGCTCTATCCAAAACATGTAAGTTTGTCTGGATGTAGCATAAAGCTCTATGAAACATGTAAGTTTGTCTGGATGTAGCATAAAGCTTATGAAACATGTAAGTTTGTCTGGATGTACCATAAAGCTCTATGAAACATGTAAGTTTGTCTGGATGTACCATAGAGCTCTATCAAAACATGTAAGCTTGTCTGGATGTAGCATACAGCTCTATCAAAACATGTAAGTTTGTCTGGATGTACCATAGAGCTCTATCAAAACATGTAAGTTTGTCTGGATGTACCATAGAGCTCTATCAAAACATGTAAGTTTGTCTGGATGTACCATAGAGCTCTATCAAAACATGTAAGTTTGTCTGGATGTACCATAGAGCTCTATCAAAACATGTAAGTTTGTCTGGATGTAGCATAAAGCTCTATCCAAAACATGTAAGTTTGTCTGGATGTAGCATAAAGCTCTATGAAACATGTAAGTTTGTCTGGATGTACCATAGAGCTCTATGAAACATGTAAGTTTGTCTGGATGTAGCATAAAGCTCTATCAAAACATGTAAGTTTGTCTGGATGTACCATAGAGCTCTATGAAACATGTAAGTTTGTCTGGATGTACCATAGAGCTCTATCAAAACATGTAAGTTTGTCTGGATGTACCATAGAGCTCTATCAAAACATGTAAGTTTGTCTGGATGTACCATAGAGCTCTATCAAACATGTAAGGTTTGTCTGGATGTACCATAGAGCTCTATCAAAACATGAGTTTGTCTGGATGTACCATAGAGCTCTATCAAAACATGTAGTTTGTCTGGATGTACCATAGAGCTCTAAAACATGTAGTTTGTCTGGTGTACATAAGCTCATAAACATGTAAGTTGTCTGGATGTACCATAGAGCTCTATGAAACATGTGTTTGTCTGGATGTACCATAGAGCTCTATGAAACATGTAAGTTTGTCTGGATGTACCATAGAGCTCTATGAAACATGTATGTTTGTCTGGATGTACCATAGAGCTCTATGAAACATGTAAGTTTGTCTGGATGTACCATAGAGCTCTATGAAACATGTAAGTTTGTCTGGATGTACCATAGAGCTCTATCAAACATGTAAGTTTGTCTGGATGTACCATAGAGCTCTATCAAAACATGTAAGTTTGTCTGGATGTACCATAGAGCTCTATCAAAACATGTAAGTTTGTCTGGATGTACCATAGAGCTCTATCCAAAACATGTAAGTTTGTCTGGATGTACCATAGAGCTCTATCCAAAACATGTAAGTTTGTCTGGATGTACCATAGAGCTCTATCCAAAACATGTAAGTTTGTCTGGATGTACCATAGAGCTCTATCAAAACATGTAAGTTTGTCTGGATGTACCATAAAGCTCTATCAAAACATGTAAGTTTGTCTGGATGTACCATAAAACATGTAAGTTTGTCTGGATGTACCATAGAGCTCTATCAAAACATGTAAGTTTGTCTGGATGTACCATAGAGCTCTATCAAAACATGTATGTTTGTCTGGATGTACCATAGAGCTCTATGAAACATGTAAGTTTGTCTGGATGTACCATAGAGCTCTATCAAAACATGTATGTTTGTCTGGATGTACCATAGAGCTCTATCAAAACATGTATGTTTGTCTGGATGTACCATAGAGCTCTATCAAAACATGTATGTTTGTCTGGATGTACCATAGAGCTCTATGAAACATGTAAGTTTGTCTGGATGTACCATAGAGCTCTATGAAACATGTAAGTTTGTCTGGATGTACCATAAAGCTCTATCAAAACATGTAAGTTTGTCTGGATGTACCATAAAGCTCTATCCAAAACATGTAAGTTTGTCTGGATGTACCATAAAGCTCTATCCAAAACATGTAAGTTTGTCTGGATGTACCATAGAGCTCTATCAAAACATGTATGTTTGTCTGGATGTACCATAGAGCTCTATCAAAACATGTATGTTTGTCTGGATGTACCATAGAGCTCTATCAAACATGTATGTTTGTCTGGATGTACCATAGAGCTCTATGAAACATGTAAGTTTGTCTGGATGTACCATAGAGCTCTATCCAAAACATGTAAGTTTGTCTGGATGTACCATAGAGCTCTATCCAAAACATGTAAGTTTGTCTGGATGTACCATAGAGCTCTATCCAAAACATGTAAGTTTGTCTGGATGTACCATAGAGCTCTATCCAAAACATGTAAGTTTGTCTGGATGTACCATAGAGCTCTATCAAAACATGTATGTTTGTCTGGATGTACCATAGAGCTCTATCAAAACATGTATGTTTGTCTGGATGTACCATAGAGCTCTATGAAACATGTAAGTTTGTCTGGATGTACCATAGAGCTCTATGAAACATGTAAGTTTGTCTGGATGTACCATAGAGCTCTATGAAACATGTAAGTTTGTCTGGATGTACCATAGAGCTCTATCCAAAACATGTAAGTTTGTCTGGATGTACCATAGAGCTCTATCAAAACATGTAAGTTTGTCTGGATGTACCATAGAGCTCTATCAAAACATGTAAGTTTGTCTGGATGTACCATAAAGCTCTATCCAAAACATGTAAGTTTGTCTGGATGTACCATAAAGCTCTATCCAAAACATGTAAGTTTGTCTGGATGTACCATAGAGCTCTATCCAAAACATGTAAGTTTGTCTGGATGTACCATAGAGCTCTATCCAAAACATGTAAGTTTGTCTGGATGTACCATAGAGCTCTATCAAAACATGTAAGTTTGTCTGGATGTACCATAGAGCTCTATCAAAACATGTAAGTTTGTCTGGATGTACCATAGAGCTCTATCAAAACATGTAAGTTTGTCTGGATGTACCATAAGCTCTATCAAAACATGTAAGTTTGTCTGGATGTACCATAGAGCTCTATCAAACATGTAAGTTTGTCTGGATGTACCATAGAGCTCTATCAAAACATGTAAGTTTGTCTGGATGTACCATAGAGCTCTATCAAAACATGTAAGTTTGTCTGGATGTACCATAGAGCTCTATCAAACATGTAAGTTTGTCTGGATGTACCATAGAGCTCTATCAAACATGTAAGTTTGTCTGGATGTACCATAGAGCTCTATCAAAAATGTAAGTTTGTCTGGATGTACCATAGAGCTCTATCAAACATGTAAGTTTGTCTGGATGTACCATAGAGCTCTATCAAACATGTAAGTTTGTCTGGATGTACCATAGAGCTCTATCCAAACATGTAAGTTTGTCTGGATGTACCATAGAGCTCTATCAAACATGTAAGTTTGTCTGGATGTACCATAGAGCTCTATCAAAACATGTAAGTTTGTCTGGATGTACCATAGAGCTCTATCAAAACATGTAAGTTTGTCTGGATGTACCATAGAGCTCTATCAAAACATGTAAGTTTGTCTGGATGTACCATAGAGCTCTATCCAAAACATGTAAGTTTGTCTGGATGTACCATAGAGCTCTATCAAAACATGTAAGTTTGTCTGGATGTACCATAGAGCTCTATGAAACATGTAAGTTTGTCTGGATGTACCATAAAGCTCTATCAAAACATGTAAGTTTGTCTGGATGTACCATAGAGCTCTATGAAACATGTAAGTTTGTCTGGATGTACCATAGAGCTCTATGAAACATGTAAGTTTGTCTGGATGTACCATAGAGCTCTATGAAACATGTAAGTTTGTCTGGATGTACCATAGAGCTCTATGAAACATGTAAGTTTGTCTGGATGTACCATAGAGCTCTATGAAACATGTATGTTTGTCTGGATGTACCATAGAGCTCTATGAAACATGTAAGTTTGTCTGGATGTACCATAGAGCTCTATCAAAACATGTAAGTTTGTCTGGATGTACCATAGAGCTCTATGAAACATGTAAGTTTGTCTGGATGTACCATAGAGCTCTATCAAAACATGTAAGTTTGTCTGGATGTACCATAGAGCTCTATCCAAACATGTAAGTTTGTCTGGATGTACCATAGAGCTCTATCGAAACATGTAAGTTTGTCTGGATGTACCATAGAGCTCTATCCAAACATGTAAGTTTGTCTGGATGTACCATAGAGCTCTATCAAAACATGTAAGTTTGTCTGGATGTACCATAGAGCTCTATGAAACATGTAAGTTTGTCTGGATGTACCATAGAGCTCTATCAAAACATGTAAGTTTGTCTGGATGTACCATAGAGCTCTATCAAAACATGTAAGTTTGTCTGGATGTACCATAGAGCTCTATGAAACATGTAAGTTTGTCTGGATGTACCATAGAGCTCTATGAAACATGTAAGTTTGTCTGGATGTACCATAGAGCTCTATGAAACATGTAAGTTTGTCTGGATGTACCATAGAGCTCTATGAAACATGTAAGTTTGTCTGGATGTACCATAGAGCTCTATGAAACATGTAAGTTTGTCTGGATGTACCATAGAGCTCTATGAAACATGTAGTTTGTCTGGATGTACCATAGAGCTCTATGAAACATGTAAGTTTGTCTGGATGTACCATAGAGCTCTATGAAACATGTATGTTTGTCTGGATGTACCATAGAGCTCTATGAAACATGTATGTTTGTCTGGATGTACCATAGAGCTCTATGAAACATGTAAGTTTGTCTGGATGTACCATAGAGCTCTATCAAAACATGTAAGTTTGTCTGGATGTACCATAGAGCTCTATGAAACATGTAAGTTTGTCTGGATGTACCATAGAGCTCTATGAAACATGTAAGTTTGTCTGGATGTACCATAAAGCTCTATCAAAACATGTAAGTTTGTCTGGATGTACCATAGAGCTCTATGAAAAATGTAAGTTTGTCTGGATGTACCATAGAGCTCTATCAAAACATGTAAGTTTGTCTGGATGTACCATAGAGCTCTATGAAACATGTGTTTGTCTGGATGTACCATAGAGCTCTATGAAACATGTAAGTTTGTCTGGATGTACCATAGAGCTCTATGAAACATGTATGTTTGTCTGGATGTACCATAGAGCTCTATGAAACATGTAAGTTTGTCTGGATGTACCATAGAGCTCTATGAAACATGTAAGTGTGTCTGGATGTACCATAAAGCTCTATCAAAACATGTAAGTTTGTCTGGATGTACCATAGAGCTCTATGAAACATGTAAGTTTGTCTGGATGTACCATAAAGCTCTATCAAAACATGTAAGTTTGTCTGGATGTACCATAGAGCTCTATGAAACATGTGTTTGTCTGGATGTACCATAGAGCTCTATGAAACATGTATGTTTGTCTGGATGTACCATAGAGCTCTATGAAACATGTATGTTTGTCTGGATGTACCATAGAGCTCTATGAAACATGTAAGTTTGTCTGGATGTACCATAGAGCTCTATCAAACATGTAAGTTTGTCTGGATGTACCATAGAGCTCTATGAAACATGTAAGTTTGTCTGGATGTACCATAGAGCTCTATCAAACATGTAAGTTTGTCTGGATGTACCATAGAGCTCTATCCAACATGTAAGTTTGTCTGGATGTACCATAGAGCTCTATCGAAACATGTAAGTTTGTCTGGATGTACCATAGAGCTCTATCCAAACATGTAAGTTTGTCTGGATGTACCATAGAGCTCTATCAAAACATGTAAGTTTGTCTGGATGTACCATAGAGCTCTATCAAACATGTAAGTTTGTCTGGATGTACCATAGAGCTCTATCAAAACATGTAAGTTTGTCTGGATGTACCATAGAGCTCTATGAAACATGTAAGTTTGTCTGGATGTACCATAGAGCTCTATCAAAACATGTAAGTTTGTCTGGATGTACCATAGAGCTCTATGAAACATGTAAGTTTGTCTGGATGTACCATAGAGCTCTATCAAAACATGTAAGTTTGTCTGGATGTACCATAGAGCTCTATGAAACATGTAAGTATGTCTGGATGTACCATAGAGCTCTATGAAACATGTATGTTTGTCTGGATGTACCATAAAGCTCTATTAAACATGTATGTTTGTCTCCGTGCTTGTAGTCAGTGTTTTTGTAGTAGACAGACCTGTCATCAGTGTCTTGCACCAATTTATCAACGTTATTTGCTTGGCCTTGTTTGGGGGTTGTTGCGGTTGTGGCGTGGTGGTGAGGTCAAATTTGGCATTGCTAGGTAACTCTGCTCAAGCAGATTGGGTTGGATACCTGGCCCAGAGATTATAAAACATTTCTCAGATCTCAAACCCGGGCTCAAGCTTGTGATTGGGACAGTGCTTGTAGTCGTGTTGTTGCCATATACATTGTATATCTTTCTACACAGTACCTGTATCAAATTCATTAATAAGAAAAGGGGGTCGGAGGTTGTATACGGAGGTCGTGATTAATGACCCTCCGAATAAACACCACCACTGAGCAAAGATCGCTTTGCCTACTTAGTTTATACAAATTTAATTTTAGCTCAATTGCGAAACAAGTTCTTATAACTTATATTAATCACTCTCGAGACCTCATTCCTGATGGAATCCATCGCCACGAGGGAGAGAGAAGAGGCAATGTGGAATTTAAATGCCTTGCCCAAAGGGACAATCTTAATGTCTCCAGCGGGGCTCGAATTCCAGGCCTTTCGCACCTGAAGCGAACGCGCTACCATTGCGCCATCATGACTTTCACGCCTACTTGATATAGATAATCTCAATAAGCTTTAAGCTTTCGATTAAATCCATTTTCATTCTGTATACAATAGATATGTACTGTACATTATGAAAGAATAAATATGTTTAAACCAAGGCCGGTCTTTGTTGTGTTTGTGTTTTACGTTTATTTATCGTCGCTACCGGTTGCCCATATGAGCGACGCCTCCTGAAGAGGTTAGTCATTTTAGATTTTGGAGGATAGTGCATGATACAGACAGAGACCCATTCCAGAGTCTCATCTGGTTCTTTTACGTGCACGGTGTAAAGCACCGGCACGAGACCTCGGTTTAACGTCCCATCTGAAAGACTGTTAATTTTATTAGGGTCAGACGGGGGATCGAACCTGCTAACCCTGGATTACCAGTCCAGCGTGTTCACAGGTTTGACTGTATCTGTGTGTGTTTCAGATTCAAGAAATGATCGGGCAGCAGTTGGAAGGCAACGAGTTTGTGACATTGTTACAGTGGCTAAGCACGTATGAGTAAGTCTGACCCTTTATTTTGTTTAACGTCGCTACCGGTTGCCCATATGAGTGATGAGCAGTTTACCTAACAGCACCTTTCCTGGGCAGGCTCCAGCGGTTAACCAGTACTTGGTGCACCAACGTCCGAAAGAAGCTACCAACTTTTTCATATAAAGAGACACAGTCTGAGCAGAATTTCTCCACAGGTGTTCCAAGTTATATAATAACTGAATAACTTGGTCAGCATTTAACCTGATCTGCCTAACTATCTATACAAAATCCTGAATAACTTGGTCAGCATTTCACCTGATCTGCCTAACTATCTATACAAAATCTCCTGAATAACTTGGTCAGCATTTCACCTGATCCGCCTAACTATCTATTCAAAATCCTGAATAACTTGGTCAGAATTTCACCTGATCTACCTAACTATCTATACAAAATCTCCTGAATAACTTGGTCAGCATTTCACCTGATCTACCTAACTATCTATACAAAATCTCCTGAATAACTTGGTCAGCATTTCACCTGATCCGCCTAACTATCTATTCAAAATCCTGAATAACTTGGTCAGCATTTCACCTGATCTACCTAACTATCTATACAAAATCTCCTGAATAACTTGGTCAGCATTTAACCTGATCTACCTAACTATCTATACAAAATCCTGAATAACTTGGTCAGCATTTCACCTGATCTACCTAACTATCTATACAAAATCCTGAATAACTTGGTCAGCATTTCACCTGATCTACCTAACTATCTATACAAAATCTCCTGAATAACTTGGTCAGCATTTAACCTGATCTACCTAACTATCTTTACAAAATTACTGATGATGTTGATGATGATGAAGATGATAATGAATAAACACACAAAAAATCAAAGAAAACTCTTTTTACCTTAAAAACACAATTCACTAACAATTAAAATGAGATATGAAACCAAATTGTTCAGTCCTGTTCAGCACCATTATAGCCAGAATTATGTTGATGTGCCATAAAACACAACTTGATAACAACAAAAAACCGACAGCGACGATATATAAAATTTACAACAACGAGTTTATTGTACATTATTTCAGTTCCCCGGAGTTGATGAAGCATCTGTCACTGAATATATATTGTACATTATTTCAGTTCCCCGGAGTTGATGAAGTACCCGTCACTGAATATATATTGTACATTATTTCAGTTCCCCGGAGTTGATGAAGTACCCGTCACTGAATATATATTGTACATTATTTCAGTTCCCCGGAGTTAATGAAGTACCCGTCACTGAATATATATTGTACATTATATCAGTTACCCGGAGTTGATGAAGCACCCGTCACTGAATATATATTGTACATTATTTCAGTTCCCCGGAGTTGATGAAGCTCCCGTCACTGAATATATATTGTACATTATTTCAGTTCCCCGGAGTTGATGAAGCACCCGTCACTGAATATATATTGTACATTATTTCAGTTCCCCGGAGTTGATGAAGCACCCGTCACTGAATATATATTGTACATTATTTCAGTTCCCCTGAGTTGATGAAGCACCCGTCACTGAATATATATTGTACATTATTTCAGTTCCCCGGAGTTGATGAAGCACCCGTCATTGAATATATATTGTACATTATTTCAGTTCCCCGGAGTTGATGAAGCACCCGTCACTGAATATATATTGTACATTATTTCAGTTCCCCGGAGTTGATGAAGCACCCGTCACTGAATATATATTGTACATTATTTCAGTTCCCCTGAGTTGATGAAGCACCCGTCACTGAATATATATTGTACATTATTTCAGTTCCCCGGAGTTGATGAAGCACCCGTCACTGAATATAGACACAAAGGAACTCGGTCCTCTACTGGACAACAATATGATCGATGAACTACAGAATCAGTAAGATTCATATCTGGGTTTATAGTTTATTGTTGGCGCAATTAAGAAATAATAAGTATCAACCATGGTATATCGCAGAATAACCCGAGTTTGAAGTTCTTATGCATAGAAATATATCACGAAGGCCTTGCCGTCGGCCTTCGTGATATATTTCTACGCATAAGAACTTCAAACTCGGGTTATTCTGCAATATACCACGGTTGATACTTATTATTTCGATTCTAACACAACTTACTTCTAATAATTTTAAAGGAGTATTTTCTTCAAACGCCGTGCATTTGGCTTTCGAAATTTCCTCCCGTGTAAGGGATGATGACGTTATTTTTTACGGAAAATATCAATCTAGTGCATAAATGAACAAAAGTTGTAACTGATCAATAATTTTATTTATTTTGTCAAATAAAACTGCACAGAATTGTAACTGAAACATTACTTAACAGAAAAACAAGACGGACAAGAGATTATCTGATTCTAAAAATAGCTCACTTCCGCAAATTCCCACGGTATTTTTTACAAACATCACGTGACTCATTCATAAAACTTTACACGCATTGTATAAATGGAATAGCCAAAACACGGTGCGCGCGCAGCATAGTTCAAGGTAGGTATATCGCAGAATAACCCGAGGTAGATTTTACTCTACAAGTATGTATGTTATTAGCTGGGTCGTGTTAGAATAATGAAATAATATTAATATATACAGTTGATATTCCAATGATATCAGGTCAAGTCTGAAAAGATCACACAAATAATACCGAATAATACCGATACATTATCTGATTCTGTATAAGAGTGAGGTAAACAGTACGGCTACGGGCCTGATCAAGCTAAAATAAATGTACAAACATGTGATAATATTAATAATAGTGTTCTATGTTCATGAGTGAAATATACAGTCAATTTGTTGAATCGTTATGGGGCCGCTGTGGGTCGAATTTATTTCCGATTTCCGATAAATTTTGGATAATTTTATCTTGAAAAAATATGTCTTTAAGTGTGTACCCGTGCATAGTGCGCACTAGACAAATTCTACAGGGATGTTAGCAGGGAATGTAAGTGTATATGTGGTCATTCGTGGGGGAGGAAACCGGAGAAGACCCACCTGTCTGATCTGGTGACCACAGTACCATGTTAAAGCTTGTTTCGCAATCGTAAAATAAATAAAGTTAATATTATGCCAGGCTGAGGGGTCGGTGATATGGTCATGCTGTGAACTAGGGGTCGGCGATGTGGTCATGCTGTGAACTAGGGGTCGGCGATATGGTCATGTTGTGAACTAGGGGTCAGCGATATGGTCATGCTGTGAACTAGGGGTCGGCGATATGGTCATGCTGTGAACTAGGGGTCGGCGATATGGTCATGCTGTGAGCTAGGGGTCAGCGATATGGTCATGCTGTGAACTAGGGGTCAGCGATATGGTTGTGCTGTGAACTAGGGGTCGGCGATATGGTCATGCTGTGACTGTTAGCTAGGGGTCGGTGATATGGTCATGCTGTGACTGTTAGCTAGGGGTCGGCGATATGGTCATGCTGTGAACTAGGGGTCAGCGATATGGTCATGCTGTGAATTAGGGGTCAGCGATATGGTCATGCTGTGAACTAGTGGTCGGTGATATGGTCATGTTGTGACTGTTAGCTAGGGGTCGGCGATATGGTCATGCTGTGACTGTTAGCTAGGGGTCGGCGATATGGTCATGCTGTGACTGTTAGCTAGGGGTCTGCGATATGGTCATGCTGTGACTGTTAGCTAGGGGTCGGCGATATGGTCATTCTGTGACTGTTAGCTAGGGGTCTGCAATATGGTCATGCTGTGAACTAGGGGCCGGCGATATGGTCATGCTGTGACTGTTAGCTAGGGGTCGGCGATGTGGTCATGCTGTGACTGTTAGCAAGGGGTCGGCGATATGGTCATGCTGTGAGCTAGGGGTCGGCGATGTGGTCATGCTGTGCGCTAGGGGTTGGCGATATGGTCATGCTGTGACTGTTAGCTAGGGGTCGGCGATATGGTCATGCTGTGACTGTTAGCTAGGGGTCGGCGATATGGTCATGCTGTGACTGTTAGCTAGGGATCTGCGATATGATCATGCTGTAACTGTTAGCTAGGGGTCGGCGATATGGTCATGCTGTGACTGTTAGCTAGGGGTCGGCGATATGGTCATGCTGTGACTGTTAGCTAGGGGTCGGCGATATTGTCATGCTGTGACTGTTAGCTAGGGGTCGGCGATATGGTCATGCTGTGACTGTTAGCTAGGGGTCGGCGATGTGGTCATGCTGTGAGCTAGGGGTCGGCGATATGGTCATGTTGTGACTGTTAACTAGGGGTCGGCGATGTGGTCATGCTGTGACTGTTAGCTAGGGGTCGGCGATATGGTCATGCTGTGACTGTTAGCTAGGGGTCGGCGATGTGGTCATGCTGTTAGCTAGGGGTCGGCGATATGGTCATGCTGTGAACTAGGGGTCGGCGATATGGTCATGCTGTGAACTAGGGGTCGGCGATATGGTCCTGCTGTGACTGTTAGCTAGGGTTCGGCGATATAGTCATGCTGTGACTGTTAGCTAGGGGTCAGCGATGTGGTCATGCTGTGACTGTTAGCTAGGGGTCGGCGATATGGTCATGCTGTGACTGTTAGCTAGGGGTCGGCGATGTGGTCATGCTGTGAGCTAGGGGTCGGCGATATGGTCATGCTGTGAGCTAGGGGTCGGCGATATGGTCATGCTGTGAGCTAGGGGTCAGCGATATGGTCATGCTGTGAACCAGGGGTCAGCGATATGGTCATGCTGTGAACTAGGGGTCGGCGATATGGTCATGCTGTGAACTAGGGGTCGGCGATATGGTCATGCTGTGACTGTTAGGCTAGGGTTCGGCGATATAGTCATGCTGTGACTGTTAGCTAGGGGTCAGTGATGTGAGCTATGGGTCGGCGATGTGGTCATGCTGTGAGCTAGGGGTCGGCAATATGGTCATGCTGAGACTGTTAGCTAGGGGTCGGCGAAATGGTCATGCTGTGACTGTTAGCTAGGGGTCGGCAATGTGGTCATGCTGTGAGCTAGGGGTCGGCGATATGGTCATGCTGTGAGCTAGGGGTCGGCAATATGATCATGCTGTGAACTAGGGGTCGGCGATATGGTCATGCTGTGAACTAGGGGTCGGCGATATGGTCATGCTGTGAACTAGGGGTCGGCGATATGGTCATGCTGTGTTTGAACATTTCAGATACTTGAAGAATATGAAGGCTAATATACAAGAATGGACGGGTAACACACTGAAGACAGAACAAAAGGTGCCAATTGTTGTTCAATTATATAGATATAAAGCCAGGTTTCAAACCGGGTACTACCATGACTACGTCACCTAGCAACAACAAATCTGACCACTCGACCTACTGCACTATTACAACAACATCAAACACTCATTGCGCGAAGTAACACTGATACTGTATAAGTAGATTTATTGGCGGAGGTTTAAATTTGGCTTATATTGGCGATCAGTAACGATTCCGCTAAATCTTGCCATGTCATTTAATTTCCACGTTGCCTCTTCACTCTCCCACGTGACGATGGATTCCATTAGGAATGAGGTCTCGAGAGTGATTAGCATAATTTGAAAGAATTTGTTTCGCAATCGAGATAAAATAAATTTGTATAAACTAAATATCAACATTATATTGCATTTATATGCCATTACAAATTAATGGCCATACAAAGTGCTCACTACTCACAGATTTGTTGAAATAATTATGTCCTCTCAAAGTTTCCTCTGTTTACAGTATATACCCCTTATTTTAAAGCGACATTACATCGTAAAAAGCAAATAAAATGCATTTTTTTCACGTATGAATGCATTGCTACTACAAATTCTTCCAAATACATTCGAACACTAACATTGAATCAATAAACAGTGTTTTTGTACTCTACAAACTTTCAAAATGGAAAGTAGGATTTCATATAACGGTCATCCATGCTCCTGAATTGCCGTTTGTTTGTCATTGGAGTCAGTAGTAAATGCGAGATAATGTCTTTTAGAGACAATTTAACTAAGATCAATCTACAAATAAATATGCATAGGCATACATGTGGGATATAACGGTAAATCTGTACCATAAACCGTGTTATTCAGGATACAGTTGAATTACACATAGATGTTGACCCTATTTAAATTATTTTGTTATGTCAACAAATCGCGTATTCGACGTTTGTTTATTAGTTGAAATATTTAGTTTTTGAGGCAAATATTTGGAAAACAATTATACCATATAATAGGAAAATACATTCTGTAGAAATTTGCATTTTCACCGATGTAGTGTCGCTTTAAGATCTACGGTAAATACCCAAGATTTCCTGGTGACATAGTTATACATTCTCAGTTGAGAGCAAAATCAGGTTAACTATGTCAGTATTGTACGTCACTTAGCCTCTTTATGCATTGATGATGGCATCATGTATTTACCATGGAGTTGTGTGGATGCCTCTGTGGCTGAGTGGTTACTGGGACGGTGAAGGGTTCTATAACACATGTATATTATATCTATGTACAGGACTGGTTGAAGGATGAAGGGCCGGACCAGGACGGTGAAGGTTTCTATAACACATGTATATTATATCTATGTACAGGACTGGTTGAAGGATGAAGGGCCGGACCAGGACGGTGAAGGGTTCTATAACACCTCGTTACCAGTCATCATCTTCCAGATGATTGAACAAAATGTAAGGTTTTCATAATCTACCGGTATTGTTTTTCTTCAAGATGTTAGCTGTATATGTAGGCAATAGAGTTCATGTAACACACATGATTTTATCACATAACTTTGCTAGTATTCAGTGTAATACAGCCATGTCATATATTCTTATATGTACACACGTGTAATAACACCGGGAAGGATTCTGATTGGTTGAGAGAATAATCCTTATAATTTGTAAATTAAACATTAAATTATGCATATTTCTATGAGAATTGGTTACATAACGTTAACGATAAGACGATCTACGATTTAAAAGAAGTCTCGAAGGAATTATAGCACTGTTTAAAACATAAATATAATGCTGCTTTGTGTAGTGACATCATGAAAATTTAGTGAAGTCATGGCAATTTGCGCTGATACTTGGCAGCAAAATGAAAGTAGCAATGTTATTTATTAAAACGAGCACGTTATGGTAATGTGATAAAAAGGATCGTACACTCGTGATAATTTCATACCATATTTTATAAAACTCGTTTTCGAAAATTGCTATTTAGCTCGCCAAAAGGCTCGCGTAATACCAAATTTCCAAAAGAACTATATCAGTTTTCTTTCCTTCTAATCCCTTTCAGTCTACTGCTATTAAATTACATGTATATGTAAAATGTTCATTTCTTGATTACATGTACAAATACGGAAATAAATAATGTTTAAACTAAAATTCCAAAACTCATTTCATAAAAGATGGTTTGAAATCACACTCATGTAAGATCCTATAGTCTGACCAACCTATGCACATAATGTAGCATATCATTGTCTGTGGTAATATTAAATGTAGATTGCACAATATGAAACGGGTATCAGATGAAGTATATTTGTTGATTCAGATCCAAGTGGCCACAATGTTAGGGGAGAGTATGGTGTTACGTAGTCTCGAACAGTTTGTGGATGTTCTCAGCAACTTTGCTGAAGAATTAAA
The DNA here is from genome assembly GCA_014843695.1 of Archivesica marissinica. NCBI lineage: Eukaryota > Metazoa > Mollusca > Bivalvia > Venerida > Vesicomyidae > Archivesica > Archivesica marissinica. The sequence continues at coordinate 10,596,727 of CM026396.1, read as the reverse complement.
AGGTAATTATCACCATAGGCAGCCCGACACAGTGAATCTCCCTAGACAAGCCGATAACCTCCCTAGGCTACTCGATAACCTCCCTAGGCAAGCCGATAATCTCCCTAGGCACGCCGATAACCTCCCTAGGCAAGCCGATAATCTCCCTAGGCAAGCCGATAACCTCCCTAGGCTACCCGATAACCTCCCTAGGCAAGCCGATAACTTCCCTAGGCTACCCGATAACCTCCCTAGGCAAGCCGATAACCTCCCTAGGCTACCCAATAACCTCCCTAGGCTACCCGATAACCTCCATAGGCAAGCCGATAACCTCCCTAGGCTACCCGATAACCTCCCTAGGCTACCCAATAACCTCCCTAGACTACCCAATAACCTCCCTAGGCTACCCAATAACCTCCCTAGACTACCCAATAACCTCCCTAGACTACCCAATAACCTCCCTAGGCTACCCAATAACCTCCCTAGACTACCCAATAACCTCCCTAGGCTACCCGATAACCTCCCTAGGCAAGCCGATAACCTCCCTAGGCTACCCAATAACCTCCCTAGACTACCCGATAACCTCCCTAGGCAAGCCTATAACCTCCCTAGGCTACCCAATAACCTCCCTAGGCTACCCGATAACCTCCCTAGGCAAGCCGACAACCTCCCTAGGCTACCCGATAACCTCCCTAAGTAAGCCGATAACCTCCCTAGGCTACCCAATAACCTCCCTAGGCTACCCAATAACCTCCTTAGGCTACCCAATAACCTCCCTAGGCTACCCGATAACCTCCCTAGGCAAGCCGATAACCTCCCTAGGCTACCCAATAACCTCCCTAGGCTACCCGATAACCTCCATAGGCAAGCCGATAACCTCCCTAGGCTACCCGATAACCTCCCTAGGCTACCCAATAACCGCCCTAGACTAACCAATAACCTCCCTAGGCTACCCAATAACCTCCCTAGACTACCCAATAACCTCCCTAGACTACCCAATAATCTCCCTAGGCTACCCAATAGCCTCCCTAGACTAACCAATAACTTCCCTAGGCTACCCGATAACCTCCTAGGCAAGCCGATAACCTCCCTAGGCTACCCAATAACCTCCCTAGACTACCCAATAACCTCCCTAGGCTACCCGATAACCTCCCTAGGCAAGCCGATAACCTCCCTAGGCTACCCAATAACCTCCCTAGGCTACCCGATAACCTCCCTAGGCAAGCCGATAACCTCCCTAGGCTACCCAATAACCTCCCTAGGCTACCCGATAACCTCCATAGGCTACCCAATAACTCCCTAGGCTACCCAATAACCTCCTAGACTACCCAATAATCCCTAGGCTACCCAATAACCTCCCTAGACTACCCAATAACCTCCTTAGACTACCCAATAACCTCCCTAGACTACCCAATAACCTCCCTAGGCTACCAAATAACCTCCCTATACTACCCAATACCCTCCATAGACTACCCATACCCTCCATAGACTACCCAATAACCTCCCTAGACTACCAAATAACCTCCCTAGACTACCAAATAACCTCCCTAGACTACCAAATAACCTCCATAGGCTACCCAATAACCTCCCTAGACTACCCAATAACCTCCATAGGCTACCCAATAACCTCCCTAGACTACCCAATAACCTCCCTAGACAAGCCGATAAACTCCCTAGGCAAGCCTATGATCTGGGGAGACAAGCCTATGATCTCTCTAGACAAGCCTATAATCTCCCCAGACAAGCCTATGATCTCTCTAGACAAGCCTATAATCTCCCTAGACAAGCCTATGAACTCCCCAGACAAGCCTATGATCTCTCCAGACAAGCCTATGCTCTCCCCAGACAAGTCTATGATCTCTCCAGACAAGCCTATGATCTCCCCAGACAAGCCTATGACCTCCCCAGACAAGCCGATCATCTCCCCAGACAAGCCTATGATCTCTCCAGACAAGCTTATGATCTCTCCAGACAAGCGGATCATCTCTCTAGACAAGCCTATGACCTCCCCAGACAAGCATATGATCTCCCCAGACAAGCCGATCATCTCTCCAGACAAGCCTATGATCTCCCCAGATAAGCCTATGATCTCCCCAGACAAGCCTATGATCTCCCCAGACAAGCCTATAATCTCTCTAGACAAGCCTATGATCTCCCCAGACAAGCCTATGATCTCCCCAGACAAGCCTATGATCTCCCAGACAAGCCTATATCTCTCTAGACAAGCCTATGATCTCCCCAGACAAGCCTATGCTCTCCCCAGACAAGCCGATCATCTCTCCAGACAAGCCTATGATCTCCGCAGACAAGCCTATGATCTCCCCAGACAAGCCTATGAACTCCCCAGACAAGCCTATAATCTCTCTAGACAAGCCTATGATCTCTCCAGACAAGCCTATGATCTCTCTAGACAAGCATATGATCTCCCCAGACAAGCATATGATCTCCCCAGACAAGCCGATCATCTCTCCAGACAAGCCTATGATCTCCCCAGACAAGCCTATGATCTCCCCAGACAAGCCTATGAACTCCCCAGACAAGCCTATAATCTCCCCAGACAAGCCTATGAACTCCCCAGACAAGCCTATAATATCCCCAGACAAGCCTATGACCTCCCCAGAGAAGCCTATGATCTCCCCAGACAAGTCTATAATCTCCCTAGACAAGCCTATGATCTCCCCAGACAAGCCTATGATCTCCCCAGACAAGCCTATGATCTGGGGAGACAAGCCTATGATCTCTCCAGACAAGCCTATGATCTCCCTAGACAAGCCTATGATCTCTCCAGACAAGCCTATGATCTCTCCAGACAAGCCTATGATCTCTCCAGACAAGCCTATGATCTCTCCAGACAAGCCTATGATCTCCCCAGGCAAGTCTATGATCTCCCTAGACAAGCCTATGATCTCTCCAGACAAGCCTATGATCTCTCCAGACAAGCGGATCATCTCTCCAGACAAGCCTATGAACTCCCCAGACAAGCCTATGATCTCCCCAGACAAGCCTATGATCTCCCCAGACAAGCCTATAATCTCTCTAGACAAGCCTATGATCTCCCCAGACAAGCCGATCATCTCTCCAGACAAGCCTATGATCTCCGCAGACAAGCCTATGATCTCCCCAGACAAGCCTATGAACTCCCCAGACAAGCCTATAATCTCTCTAGACAAGCCTATGATCTCTCCAGACAAGCCTATGATCTCTCTAGACAAGCATATGATCTCCCCAGACAAGCATATGATCTCCCCAGACAAGCCGATCATCTCTCCAGACAAGCCTATGATCTCCCCAGACAAGCCTATGATCTCCCCAGACAAGCCTATGAACTCCCCAGACAAGCCTATAATCTCCCCAGACAAGCCTATGAACTCCCCAGACAAGCCTATAATATCCCCAGACAAGCCTATGACCTCCCCAGAGAAGCCTATGATCTCCCCAGACAAGTCTATAATCTCCCTAGACAAGCCTATGATCTCCCAGACAAGCCTATGATCTCCCCAGACAAGCCTATGATCTGGGGAGACAAGCCTATGATCTCTCCAGACAAGCCTATGATCTCCCTAGACAAGCCTATGATCTCTCCAGACAAGCCTATGATCTCTCCAGACAAGCCTATGATCTCTCCAGACAAGCCTATGATCTCTCCAGACAAGCCTATGATCTCTCCAGACAAGCCTATGATCTCCCCAGGCAAGTCTATAATCTCCCTAGACAAGCCTATGATCTCTCCAGACAAGCCTATGATCTCTCCAGACAAGCCTATGATCTCCCCAGACAAGCCTATGATCTCCCCAGACAAGCCTATGATCTCCCCAGACAAGCCTATGATCTCTCTAGACAAGCCTATGATCTCCCCAGACAAGCCTATGCTCTCCCCAGACAAGCCGATCATCTCTCCAGACAAGCCTATGATCTCCGCAGACAAGCCTATGATCTCCCCAGACAAGCCTATGAACTCCCCAGACAAGCCTATAATCTCTCTAGACAAGCCTATGATCTCTCCAGACAAGCCTATGATCTCTCTAGACAAGCATATGATCTCCCCAGACAAGCATATGATCTCCCCAGACAAGCCGATCATCTCTCCAGACAAGCCTATGATCTCCCCAGACAAGCCTATGATCTCCCCAGACAAGCCTATGAACTCCCCAGACAAGCCTATAATCTCCCCAGACAAGCCTATGAACTCCCCAGACAAGCCTATAATATCCCCAGACAAGCCTATGACCTCCCCAGAGAAGCCTATGATCTCCCCAGACAAGTCTATAATCTCCCTAGACAAGCCTATGATCTCCCCAGACAAGCCTATGATCTCCCCAGACAAGCCTATGATCTGGGGAGACAAGCCTATGATCTCTCCAGACAAGCCTATGATCTCCCTAGACAAGCCTATGATCTCTCCAGACAAGCCTATGATCTCTCCAGACAAGCCTATGATCTCTCCAGACAAGCCTATGATCTCTCCAGACAAGCCTATGATCTCTCCAGACAAGCCTATGATCTCCCCAGGCAAGTCTATAATCTCCCTAGACAAGCCTATGATCTCTCCAGACAAGCCTATGATCTCTCCAGACAAGCGGATCATCTCTCCAGACAAGCCTATGAACTCCCCAGACAAGCCTATAATCTCCCCAGACAAGCCTATGATCTCTCCAGACAAGCCTATGATCTCTCTAGACAAGCCTATGATCTCTCCAGACAAGCCTATGATCTCTCCAGACAAGTCTATGATCTCTCCAGACAAGTCTATGATCTCTCCAGACAAGCCTATGATCTCTCTAGACAAGCCTATGATCTCTCCAGACAAGCCTATAATCTCCCCAGACAAGCCTATGATCTCCCCAGACAAGCCTATGATCTCTCCAGACAAGTCTATGATCTCTCCAGACAAGTCTATGATCTCTCCAGACAAGCCTATGATCTCTCTAGACAAGCCTATGATCTCTCTAGACAAGCCTATGATCTCTCTAGACAAGCCTATGATCTCTCCAGATATGCCTATGATCTCTCCAGACAAGCCTATAATCTCCCCAGACAAGCCTATGATCTCCCCAGACAAGCGGATCATCTCCCTAGATAAGCCTATGATCTCCCCAGACAAGCAGATCATCTCCCTAGATAAGCCTATGATCTCCCCAGACAAGCAGATCATCTCCCTAGATAAGCCTATGATCTCCCCAGACAAGCAGATCATCTCCCTAGATAAGCCTATGATCTCCCCAGACAAGCTGATAATCTCCCTAGGCTTATCTCTGTGGCATCCGTGGTCCAATGGTAGAGTGTCGGATTTGGAATCAAACGGTCCCGGGTTCGATACTCGGTCAGGCCACATCACGTGTCATTGAGCAAGGCACCTCACACACATTGCTTAGTACTGGTTAACCACTTATGTCGGCTAAGCCTGCCCAGGAAAACATGTCTAGGTCCCCGCAAGTGGTTTGACATTAATGGAACATACATACATACATCTCTTAAAACTTAAAAGTCATCTTTTTCTCGCAATCAATGGAAGGCATACATTCATATTTAGTCTTTATTATCTTTACAACAACCTCTATCAAATATGTCCAAACAGGGCAACTGGCACTACAAATTAGATCGATATTGGAAAGCAATTTGTTTCGAACATTTTCAAATGGATTTATACGATCGAACGTGGCCATTCTGGACCTCTTGTTGTCTGTGTTTACAGGTGTGATAGACATATATAAAGACAGGCGTGTTGTCTGTGTTTACAGGTGTGATAGACATATACAAGGACAGGCTTGTTGTCTGTGTTTACAGGTGTGATAGACATATATAAGGACAGGCTTGTTGTCTGTGTTTACATGTGTGATAGACATATATAAGGACAGGCTTGTTGTCTGTGTTTACATGTGTGATAGACATATATAAGGACAGGCTTGTTGTCTGTGTTTACAGGTGTGATAGACATATACAAGGACAGGCTTGTTGTCTGTGTTTACAGGTGTGATAGACATATATAAGGACAGGCTTGTTGTCTGTGTTTACATGTGTGATAGACATATATAAGGACAGGCTTGTTGTCTGTGTTTACAGGTGTGATAGACATATATAAGGACAGGCTTGTTGTCTGTGTTTACAAGTGTGATAGACATATATAAGGACAGGCTTGTTGCCTGTGTTTACAGGTGTGATAGACATATACAAGGACAGGCTTGTTGTCTGTGTTTACAGGTGTGATAGACATATATAAGGACAGGCTTGTTGTCTGTGTTTACATGTGTGATAGACATATATAAGGACAGGCTTGTTGTCTGTGTTTACAGGTGTGATAGACATATATAAGGACAGGCTTGTTGTCTGTGTTTACAGGTGTGATAGACATATATAAGGACAGGCTTGTTGTCTGTGTTTACAAGTGTTATATACATATATAAGGACAGGCTTGTTGTCTGTGTTTACAGGTGTGATAGACATATATAAGGACAGGCATTATCAGGACAGAAGAGAACCAAAGTTTTACCTGCATTACTTGGTAAGTTTAAAGTATCATTTATTGGCAACTCGCTTTACTTTCCAGGGGTAATTATGTACTGGTAATTTACTTGACTTGTGTTCCAAGGTTGATCCTTTAGTGATATCTTGCCTCACTCATAATTTATCTTGCCTCAGTCGTAAACCAAGGGTCGTCATATAGTGGTATCTTGCCTCACTCGTAAACTAAGGGTCGTCATATAGTGGTATCTTGCCTCACTCGTAAACCAAGGGTCATCATACACTTAGGGCCATTTGTAACCCGACACTTATATAATTCGGTATTATTGCATTATTTGTGAAAGGATTTTGTTCACGTTTGGACCAAGAATAAATCAACATGTCATACGTACATACTAGACATTTCTTTTTAATTCATCAACAATAAGGTATAAAACTTAACAAATAACAAACATCACTGTATTATCAAAATTCACAAAATCCGAACAATGTGAAAAGTCACCCAATACAATCTGTATGCCGAGAAACTAATATCTAGTGTGTCCTTCCATGTCTCTTACGATGTGCACACACCTCTGTACCACAGGTGAACGATATGAGCATTTTTGTTCAGATAATGTAGCAGAATAACATAATCTATAATTTCAAATTAATATATTGAACCATGATTTGAAAAGTGTCGGGTCTTGCGCTGTGTTATTTTGTGAATTTTGATTTTACAGTGATGTTTGTTATTTGTTAAGTTTTGTACCTTTTTGTTCATCAATTGAAAAGAAATTTCTTGTATACACTTATGATGTGTTGATTTATACATAGTCCAAATTAGAACGAAATTCTTTCACAAATAATCCAATTATAGCGATTTATTTAAGTGTCGGGTTACAAGTGGCCCTAAGTGTATAGTGGTATCTCGCCTCACTCGTAAACCAAGGGTTGTCATATAGTGGCATCTTGCCTCACTCATAAACCAAGGGTCATCATTTAGTGGTATCTCGCCTCACTCGTAAACCAAGGGTTGTCATATAGTGGCATCTTGCCTCACTCATAAACCAAGGGTCATCATTTAGTGGTATCTCGCCTCAGTCGTAAACCAAGGGTTATCATTTAGTGGCATCTTGCGTCACTCATAAACCAAGGGTCATCATTTAGTGGTATCTCGCCTCAGACGTAAACCAAGGGTTATCATTTAGTGGCATCTTGCCTCACTCATAAACCAAGGGTCATCATTTAGTGGTATCTCGCCTCACTCATAATCCAAGGGTCATCATTTAGTGGTATCTTGCCTCACTTATAATCCAAGGGTCATCATTTAGTGGTATCTCACCTCACTCGTAAACCAAGGGTCATCATTTAGTGGTATCTCGCCTCGCTCGTAATCCAAGGGTCATCATTTAGTGGTATCTTGCCTGACTCGTAAACCAAGGGTCATCATTTAGTGGTATCTCGCCTCACTCGTAATCCAAGGGTCATCATTTAGTGGTATCTCGCCTCACTCGTAAACCAAGGGTCATCATTTAGTGGTATCTCACCTCACTCGTAATCCAAGGGTCATCATTTAGTGGTATCTCACCTCACTCGTAATCCAAGGGTTATCATTTAGTGGTATCTTGCCTGACTCGTAAACCAAGGGTCATCATTTAGTGGTATCTCGCCTCACTCGTAAACCAAGGGTCATCATTTAGTGGTATCTTGCCTGCCTCGTAATCCAAGGGTCATCATTTAGTGGTATCTCGCCTGACTCGTAAACCAAGGGTCATCATTTAGTGGCATCTTGCCTGCCTCGTAATCCAAGGGTCATCATTTAGTGGTATCTCGCCTCACTCGTAAACCAAGGGTCATCATTTAGTGACATCTTGCCTGCCTCGTAATCCAAGGGTCATCATTTAGTGGCATCTTGCCTGCCTCGTAATCCAAGGGTCATCATTTAGTGGTATCTTGCCTGCCTCGTAATCCAAGGGTCATCATTTAGTGACATCTTGCCTGCCTCGTAATCCAAGGGTCATCATTTAGTGACATCTTGCCTGCCTCGTAATCCAAGGGTCATCATTTAGTGGCATCTTGCCTGCCTCGTAATCCAAGGGTCATCATTTAGTGGCATCTTGCCTCACTCGTCCAAGGGTCATCATTTATTTGAAACTTGTTTTGACTTGTAGCTGTGCAGTTTGTCTGTCTCTGTATGTTCTCGTTAACATCTTTTAACAGCAAATGAATCTATCACTACTAGATGTGCATCCTATGTATGTTGTAGATTGCTACTGCAGACAATCTGTTGACATTTGGAGACTATATGAAAAATCTGCGTAAACGTTACCTCAAGACGGAGTTTGATAAGGATGATGATGGTGATACATACGTACGCAAGGACAGATTCCAGGTCCTCAACGACCGCTTTAACCAGATCGCTCTCGTGGTGTAAGTTATGTAGAGATTTTTCTAGAATTTTCTAGCAGGATTGCGTACTTCACCCTGTACCTTTTATCGCCCCTCCTGCTACACCCTGTACCTTGTGTTACCTCTTCCACTACACCTTGTCCATTTTGTAACCCCCTTTTGCCACATATTGTCCTTTTTGTCACCCCACCTGCTGGACCATGTCCTTTTTGTCACCCCACCTGCTGGACCATGTCCTTTTTGTCACCTCACCTGCTGGACCATGTCCTTTTTGTCACCCCACCTGCTGGACCATGTCCTTTTTGTCACCCCACCTGCTGGACCATGTCCTTTTTGTCACCCCACCTGCTGGACCATGTCCTTTTTGTCACCCCACCTGCTGGACCATGTCCTTTTTATCACCCCACCTGCTGGACCAGCAAATATATACCACAAATGGTACCTATTCATACGGACCATCTGACTTGTATACCACTGTAACCTATCATCACTGATGGTCACTGGTTCGAGCCACGCTCAGGCCGTGTCTCATTAATATGAAAAAGTTGGCAGTTTCATACGGAGATTGGTGCACCCAAGTACTGGTTAACCGCGGGAGCCTGCCCAGGAAAGGTGTTGTTAGGGAGCCTGCCGGCGATATAGCCCAAAAATGGTGCTGATGCAGGCGTAAAACCAGAAATATAACATAACCTTCGGGCAGGCAGACATATATAACTTAGAACTCATTCGTCCTTTTCACCAACAAGTACTGCCTTTGATTTATCACCGTAATTTAACAACATTTTCTAGGGGCTAACCCCAAATTAGCCCCTTCCACAACTCATCGCGTCTCAAAATGCACCATGCCCGTTTATTGACCCATCCTGCCCCTTTACTGTCCCACCTTGCCCTTTTTTCGATCCACATTCACACAGATTGTACATACCGGTAGTCACATTTATTAAATGTTTCTATTTCAGAACACAGTATATACTGGATGAAGTACTGATAGATTTGAAAAGTCATGAACACTGTTTCAATGAATTGATGACAAAATCATGGTGAGATTATATTTTGGCAGATCTTTTTACAATACCGAAAAGTCACGATCACTGTTTTATTGGATTGGTTTAAACTTTATTTATTTTACAACGATTGCGAAGCAAGTTTTAACAACTTATATTAATCACTCTCGTTGGTGCGGATGAAAGCGTATATGTGGTCATTCGTGTGGGAGGAAACCGGAGTACCCGGAGAAAACCCACCTGTCCGATCTGGCGACCACCGTACCATCTCACATTCTTCCGAGGATCGAACCCAAGTTGCACTTGTGAGAAGCGATGCGCGCTAACCACTGCGCTAATCGGACAGCCAAAATACTAAAATACTTATGGAGGCGTCACTGGGAATAACCAGGCGGCGCTGATAAGTAGACGCATCAACAAAAACAGTGGAAGTCGTGATAGCGCAGTGGATGAGCGGTCGCTTCAGGTGCGAAAGGTCCGGAGTTCGAGCCCCGCTGAAATTCAACATTGCCTCTTCTCTCTCCCTCGTGGCAATGGATTCCATCAGGAATGAGGTCTCGAGAGTGATTAATATAAGTTGAAAGAACTTGTTTCGCAATCGAGCTAAAATAAATTTGTATAAACTAACAAAAACAGTCAATCGAGAGTCGTGCTCCGTTGAATCAACTTATCACAGTACACACAACTAGTTGTATTCGGTTTTATTGGATTGGTTACCAAATCTTGGTGAGATGATCTTTCTTGCAACAGTTTTAGCAATGGAGTCAACTAGGACTTAATCCATTTACTGGAACTTTTTTAAACACCATTTACCTGATTTCTATAAATGTTGTACAGCGAAATTTAGATATCCTTGTATGTATTCATTCTGCAGTTTATTTGTCTGTATAAATGTTTATATATATTCAGGCAGCAGAGTCCGCAGGCTATAGAAGTTATGTATAAATGTTTATATATATTCAGACAGCAGAGTCCGCAGGTTATAGAAGTCATGTATAAATGTTTATATATATTCAGGCAGCAGAGTCCGCAGGTTATAGAAGTCATGTATAAATGTTTATATATATTCAGACAGCAGAGTCCGCAGGTTATAGAAGTCATGTATAAATGTTTATATATATTCAGACAGCAGAGTCCGCAGGCTATAGAAGTTATGTATAAATGTTTATATATATTCAGACAGCAGAGTCCGCAGGTTATAGAAGTCGTGTATAAATGTTTATATATATTCAGACAGCAGAGTCCGCAGGTTATAGAAGTCATGTATAAATGTTTATATATATTCAGACAGCAGAGTCCGCAGGTTATAGAAGTCATGTATAAATGTTTATATATATTCAGACAGCAGAGTCCGCAGGCTATAGAAGTCATGTATAAATGTTTATATATATTCAGGCAGCAGAGTCCGCAGGCTATAGAAGTTATGTATAAATGTTTATATATATTCAGGCAGCAGAGTCCGCAGGCTATAGAAGTTATGTATAAATGTTTATATATATTCAGGCAGCAGAGTCCGGAGGCTATAGAAGTCATGTATAAATGTTTATATATATTCAGACAGCAGAGTCCGCAGGCTATAGAAGTCATGTATAAATGTTTATATATATTAAGGCAGCAGAGTCCGCAGGCTATAGAAGTCATGTATAAATGTTTATATATATTCAGGCAGCAGAGTCCGCAGGCTATAGAAGTCATGTATAAATGTTTATATATATTCAGGCAGCAGAGTCCGCAGGTTATAGAAGTCATGTATAAATGTTTATATATATTCAGACAGCAGAGTCCGCAGGCTATAGAAGTCATGTATAAATGTTTATATATATTCAGGCAGCAGAGTACGCAGGTTATAGAAGTCATGTATAAATGTTTATATATATTCAGTCAGCAGAGTCCGCAGGTTATAGAAGTCATGTATAAATGTTTATATATATTCAGGCAGCAGAGTCCGCAGGTTATAGAAGTCATGTATAAATGTTTATATATATTCAGGCAGCAGAGTCTGCAGGCTATAGAAGTCATGTATAAATGTTTATATATATTCAGGCAGCAGAGTCCGCAGGACTATAGAAGTCATGTATAAATGTTTATATATATTCAGGCAGCAGAGTCCGCAGGTTATAGAAGTCATGTATAAATGTTTATATATATTCAGGCAGCAGAGTCCGCAGGCTATAGAAGTCATGTATAAATGTTTATATATATTCAGGCAGCAGAGTCCGCAGGCTATAGAAGTCATGTATAAATGTTTATATATATTCAGGTAGCAGAGTCCGCAGGCTATAGAAGTTATGTATAAATGTTTATATATATTCAGGCAGCAGAGTCCGCAGGTTATAGAAGTCATGTATAAATGTTTATATATATTCAGGCAGCAGAGTCCGCAGGCTATAGAAGTTATGTATAAATGTTTATATATATTCAGACAGCAGAGTCCGCAGGTTATAGAAGTCATGTATAAATGTTTATATATATTCAGGCAGCAGAGTCCGCAGGCTGTAGAAGTCATGTATAAATGTTTATATATATTCAGGCAGCAGAGTCCGCAGGCTATAGAAGTCATGTATAAATGTTTATATATATTCAGGCAGCAGAGTCCGCAGGTTATAGAAGTCATGTATAAATGTTTATATATATTCAGGCAGCAGAGTCCGCAGGCTATAGAAGTCATGTATAAATGTTTATATATATTCAGGCAGCAGAGTACGCAGGTTATAGAAGTCATGTATAAATGTTTATATATATTCAGGCAGCAGAGTACGCAGGTTATAGAAGTTATGTATAAATGTTTATATATATTCAGGCAGCAGAGTCCGCAGGCTATAGAAGTCATGTATAAATGTTTATATATATTCAGGCAGCAGAGTCCGCAGGCTATAGAAGTCATGTATAAATGTTTATATATATTCAGGCAGCAGAGTCCGCAGGCTATAGAAGTGATAGTCGCAACATGGCATGATTATGGAACAGACTTTGTACACCTTAAACCAAAGCTGGAGCAGTCGTTATACGAGAAAGCTAAACGATGTATTCTAAAGGAATACTTGAAAGCCATCTTATCCAGGTGAGTTTGTTTCTTGCTCGGCTATTCAAATAATGAGGAGGTACAGTCAAACCTGTCTTAAGCAGTCAGTCAAAGAAATCACAGAAAGTGGCTGCTTAGCACAGGTGGCTACTTAATAGAGGTCTAGCTTTGTGGTTCTGTCAAATTTTATGAAACTTTACCCGTGGTTCTGTCAAGTTTTATCAAACTTTACCCGTGGTTTTGTCAAGTTTTATCAAACTTCACCCGTGGTTTTGTCAAGTTTTATCAAACTTTACCCGTGGTTTTGTCAAGTTTTATCAATCAATTACCATAACCTTAAATTGCTTGGAAATACATTTTCGAATTTTCTGAAAATCCCAAATTATCTTGTTTGCTTTAGGTAGAAATTGACAATAGCCCGAAAGTCCCAAATTATCTTGTTTGCTTTAGGGAGAAATTGACAATAGCCCGAAAGTCCCAAATTATCTTGTTTGCTTTAGGAAGAAATTGACAATAGCCCGAAAGTCCCAACTTATCTTGTTTGCTTTAGGAAGAAATTGACAATAACTCGAAAATCCCAAATTATCTTGTTTGCTTTAGGAAGAAATTGACAATAACCCGGTAGTCCCAAATTATGTTGCAGGAAACTGTCGTTCAAGCAGTATGAAGAACGGAAGAATGCATCGGAGAAACTCGTGAAAGAGGCAGAACAACTCGATCTCATCTTTAAAAAATTCAAATCTGACAAAACGGTAAGTGTATTAATTAATGTGCAACTCAGTTTACCGTACCCGAACCGTATAACTATTATGGGTGTGACGTCTCGTGAACCGTATCATGATGTATTGCAATGTTCTCTCAACATATTGCAATACATACCACAATATATTGCAATACATACCACAACATATTGGAATACATACCACAACATATTGCAATACATACCACAATATATTGCAATACATACCACAACATATTGCAATACATACCACAACATATTGCAATACATACCACAACATATTGCAATACATACCACAATATATTGCAATACATACCACACTATATTGCAATACATACCACAGTATATTGCAATACATACCACAACATATTGCAGTCCGCCTCCGTGGTCGAGTGGTTAAGGTCGCTGACTTGTATACCACTGTAACCTATCATCACTGATGGTCACGGGTTCGAGCCCCGCTCAGGCCGTGTCTCATTTATATGAGAAAGTTGGCAGTTTCTTACGGAGGTTGGTGCACCCAAGTACTGGTTAACCGCTGGAGTCTGCCCAGGAAAGGTATTGTTAGGTAAACTGCCCGCCGGCGATATAGCCCGAAATGGTGCTGATGCAGGCGTAAAACCCGAAATATAAATATAACATAACAACATATTGCAATACATACCACTGCAATACATACCACAACATATTGCAATACATACCACAACATATTGCAATACATACCACAACATATTGCAATACATACCACAACATATTGCAATACATACCACAATATATTGCAATACATACCACAATATATTGCAATACATACCACAATATATTGCAATACATACCACAACATATTGCAATACATACCACAACATATTGCAATACATACCACAACATATTGCAATACATACCACAACATATTGCAATACATACCACAACATATTGCAATACATACCACAACATATTGCAATACATACCACAATATATTGCAATACATACCACAATATATTGCAATACATACCACAACATATTGCAATACATACCACAACATATTGCAATACATACCACACCATATTGCAATACATACCACAACATATTGCAATACATACCACAACATATTGCAATACATACCACAATATATTGCAATACATACCACAATATATTGCAATACATACCACCATATATTGCAATACATACCACAACATATTGCAATACATACCACAACATATTGCAATACATACCACAACATATTGCAATACATACCACAACATATTGCAATACATATCACAATATATTGCAATACATACCACAACATATTGCAATACATACCACAATATATTGCAATACATACCACAACATATTGCAATACATACCACAACATATTGCAATACATACCACAATATAGTGCAATACATACCACAACATATTGCAATACATACCACAACATATTGCAATACATACCACAATATATTGCAATACATACCACAATATATTGCAATACATACCACAATATATTGCAATATATATCACAATATATTGCAATACATACCACAATATATTGCAATACATATATATAATATAGATATTTTTTCTTGTATGTAAACATTTAACTGTGAACTGCTGCGTAAAATAAACATTATAGTAAACAAAACGGATATCATTTCAGTATTTGACTGGTAATATCGCTAGAAATATTACCGTCCATAATCGCCATTAAGACAAGTTTTTCACTACCAGATTATGGCCGCAAAGTGGCTTCTCGTCTTATAAGTGAGTGCTAAAAAATGTTCTTTTTAAAAATGTGTTCAATGACATCCATTATTACGAATCTACCGAAGTTGATGCCTTACTGATTCCTGTGTGCACACTGTATTGTTTTACTGATTCCTGTGTGCACACTGTATTGTTTTACTGATTCCTGTGTGCACACTGTATTGTTTTACTGATTCCTGTGTGCACACTGTATTGTTTTACTGATTCCTGTGTGCACACTGTATTGTTTTACTTATTCCTGTGTTCACACTGTTTTGTTTTACTGATTCCTGTGTGCACACTGTATTGTTTTACTGATTCCTGTGTGCACACTGTATTGTTTTACTGATTCCTGTGTGCACACTGTATTGTTTTACTGATTCCTGTGTGCACACTGTATTGTTTTACTGATTCCTGTGTGCACACTGTATTGTTTTACTGATTCCTGTGTGCACACTGTATTGTTTTACGTTTTCAGTCTGAGATAACGTTTGCTTGTCTGACAATGATGGCCGAATCTCTCAAGTTAAAGGACACGTCGATGATGTCACTGGAAATAGCAGTAAGGTTTCCCATAATACAGATATACAGTCTACATCTGTTATGTCGAATTCCGTCGGACCAAACAAGATACTTCGACATAACAGAAGTTTGACTTAACGAAATTCGATATAAACAGAACAAGTTATATGTAAAATCATAGCGTCTGAAACGGGACTTTGATCCGACTTCGAGATAACCGGAGAATTCGACATAGCCGACTTTGACATAGCGGATGTAGACTGTAAATATAGAGGATATTTGTGTTTATTAGTGTAAGAAATTTAGTGCGTTAGACACGAGGGGAGAAATACACATTTCGGTGATCATGAAATAAAATCCTATCTTACACTAATAAACACAAATCTTGTCAATTTCTTTGATGATTTTCAATGATTTTGGTTTACCGGTATATAATGTTTGTTATTAAATTTAATTCATTTTAACTGTCCCTATTGGGAGCCTCATTTCACTACAACCGCACAACCACTTATGTTTGTGTGAATGTCCGTAATAAGAAATAGTTCCCGTATAATTTTCATATTAGTTTCTGTTTCCTGTCAAAATTAAAAACTACAGACAAAACAAATTCATTAGAATATATTACTTTATAATTAACTGTTCATAATTGTCAGAAAATAGCTAAAATACAAAAGTACATGCAACCGCGGAGGAATACGAAACTCAAGCAGTGACAGAGAAAATGCCATCTTCCACTGTTTGAAAACAGTGAAAGATAGCTTGTTCTTTCATTGAGAAAACATTTCTGGAGAGATACAAGACACAAAAACTGGCCCAATTAGGAAACATATGTAGCTCTTTTACACCCTTGCTTGGTTTAAATTGGGCTTAAGCAAGGTTTGGAACCCTCGTTGCCATGGTAATGTCGCCTAGCAGTAATATACCTGACCCTTCATACCGGTTGTTCCACCTTTATCCAATAGACTGTTAGTTTTAAAAAAGGGACAATTAAGTCTAATATGATGGGAAACAAAAACACATTTCATTAACCCTTTGCACGCTAGCGGCAGATAAAAATCACTTTTGCAAACAGCATAGAGCCAGATTAGATGACACAGAATGCGCCGCCTGATCAGGCTCTATGCTGTTTGCTATTCGGATAGTGGAGCTAAAACACTTGGCTGAGTAGCAAACAACATAGATCTTGATCAGATGCGGTGTTACGCCGAGGCTGATCTGGATCTATATCTATGGTTCATATTGCCACTTTTATCGTTGATCCAATCACTTATATACTGTAATGGTGTAGATATCATGATAAAATATGTTCTTATCCAATTACTAGAATCCTAGTTATATCTATATATGTATACATTTTTATTTATTTTTCCATATATTATTGTCATGGTTAAATGTTTAAAAATTGCATCTGTAATTGTGAAGCGCAATAGAATAATATTTAATGTTTGCGCTATATAAATGCTATGTATTTATTTATTTGTATTTATGTTGTTTGCAAATGTGATTTTATTTACTCAGCAGGCAAAGGGTTAATTAACCCATTCAACACCAAGTAACTGACATGGACTGGTGCATTTTTAGACCAATAAATTAATAAGAAAATTAAATTTGGACCAGTTCATTTATCAAAATGGGTAGTATTGTCTAAAAATAGTAATATTACTGGCAAAATGTGCAGATCCTGATGTGACGGCTCGTCACGAGCCGGCTCATCACGAGCCGGCTCATCTGGATCTACACTTTTTGTAAGCCTATTTAGAGGTCTGTGGTGTTGAAAGGGTTAATGTGTAAATTGTAATAGACAAGAAATGTTTGTGTTGTAGGGACTGGTGAAGAAACACCCGGACATACGACTGGAGCAGATGATAAACCTGTTGCTATGCAGAGGTGATATGAGCCGCTCAGACGCCCGTCAGATGGTACTCGACACGGTCGGGGAAGAGGAGGCTCTCAAAGCTAGACCTAGTGGCATTTTTGCTGAAATTGCTGCAGAAATGAAATAATGGATACTGCAGAAAAAAAATTACATTTCTAATATAATGAATAAAAGCATATATAATTTTTGTGTGAAATTGTCGCAGAAATGAAATGGTATTGGTGAAATGGTATGGGTGAAATGGTATGGGTGAAAGGTGAAATAGTATCGGTGAAATAGTATCGGTGAAATGGTATGGGTGAAATGGTATGGGTGAAATAGTATGGGTGAAATAGTATGGGTGAAATAGTATCGGTGAACTGCTGACCGGAATCTCCGCTGATAGTTTTACAGGAACAATATTAGTTTGTTATTGGGTTTGCTACTGACCCTCCACAGAGTTCTGTGCGGGATTCAGTAAAATCTATGGAGTGGTGCGTAAGCCGAGTCCCCTATATATTTTACAATTAATGATGTATGCGATTAATGATGTATGCAATTAATGATGTATGCAATTAATGGTATATGCAATTAATGCTGTATGCGATTTTATGCAATTAATGCTGTATGCAATTAATGATGTATGCAATTAATTGTGTATGCAATTAATGGTGTATGCAATTAATGGTGTATGCAATTAATGGTGTATGCGATTAATGATGTATGCAATTATTGATATATGCAATTAATGGTGTATGCAATTAATGGTGTATGCAATTAATGGTGTATGCAATTAATGATGTAATTGGCAATTAATGATGTATGCAATTAATGATGTATGCGATTTTATGCAATTAATGATGTATGCGATTAATGATGTAATTGGCAATTAAAGAAGATAACCAATATATATGAACTGACACGATCTAATCGTATCTGTCGTGATGTGCATTTGTAGATCTTAGTTCCTGCTTGTCCCGATTGTGTTATCAGTTTCTTACGGAGATTGGTGCACCAAGTACTGGTTAACCGCCGCTGGAGCCTGCCCACGAAGGGTGTTGTTAGGTAAACTGCCCGCTGGCAATATAGCCCAAAATGGTGCTGATGAAGGCGTGAAACCCGAACAAACAAACAAAGAATTGTCCGGATTCCAAAATCGTGATTACTGACATATCACTGTATGTTGATAAGCCTCGGGTTGGGTTATGTACTTTATGTAACACTCACAGAATAATACGTCATTTACAAGTGGTTTGGTTATGTAACACTCACAGAATAATACTTCATTTACAAGTGGTTTGGTTATGTAACACTCACAGAATAATACGTCATTTACAAGTGGTTTGGTTATGTAACACACAGAATAATACTTCATTTACAAGTGGTTTGGTTATGTAACACACACAGAATAATACTTCATTTACAAGTGGTTGGGTTATGTAACACTCACAGAATAATACTTCATTTACAAGTGGTTTGGTTATGTAACACTCACATAATAATACTTCATTTAGTACAAGTGGTTTGGTTATGTAACACTCACATAATAATACTTCATTTAGTACAAGTGGTTGGGTTATGTAACACTCACATAATAATACTTCATTTAGTACAAGTGGTTTGGTTATGTAACACTCACAGAATAATACTTCATTTACAAGTGGTTTGGTTATGTAACACTCACAGAATAATACTTCATTTACAAGTGGTTTGGTTATGTAACACTCACATAATAATACTTCATTTAGTACAAGTGGTTTGGTTATGTAACACTCACAGAATAATACTTCATTTAGTAAAAGTGGTTGGGTTATGTAACACTCACATAATAATACTTCATTTACAAGTGGGTTATGTAACACTCACAGAATAATACTTCATTTACAAGTGGTTGGGTTATGTAACACTCACAGAATAATACTTCATTTACAAGTGGGTTATGTAACACTCACAGAATAATACTTCATTTAGTACAAGTGGTTTGGTTATGTAACACTCACATAATAATACTTCATTTACAAGTGGGTTATGTAACACTCACAGAATAATACTTCATTTAGTACAAGTGGTTTGGTTATGTAACACTCACATAATAATACTTCATTTAGTACAAGTGGTTGGGTTATGTAACACTCGCATAATAATACTTCATTTAGTACAAGTGGTTGGGTTATGTAACACTCACATAATAATACTTCATTTAGTACAAGTGGTTGGGTTATGTAACACTCACAGAATAATACTTCATTTACAAGTGGTTTGGTTATGTAACACTCACAGAATAATACTTCATTTACAAGTGGTTTGGTTATGAAACACTCACATAATAATACTTTATTTACAAGTGGTTTGGTTATGTAACACTCACAGAATAATACTTCATTTACAAGTGGTTTGGTTATGAAACACTCACAGAATAATACTTCATTTACAAGTGGTTTGGTTATGTAACACTCACAGAATAATACTTCATTTACAAGTGGTTTGGTTATGAAACACTCACATAATAATACTTTATTTACAAGTGGTTTGGTTATGTAACACTCACAGAATAATACTTCATTTACAAGTGGTTTGGTTATGAAACACTCACAGAATAATACTTCATTTACAAGTGGTTTGGTTATGTAACACTCACAGAATAATACTTCATTTACAAGTGGTTTGGTTATGAAACACTCACATAATAATACTTTATTTACAAGTGGTTTGGTTATGTAACACTCACAGAATAATACTTCATTTACAAGTGGTTTGGTTATTGAAACACTCACTTGTGGTCATTCGTATGGGAGGAAACCGGAGTACCTGGAGAAAACCCACCTGTCCAATTTGGCGACCACCGTACCATCTCACACACTTTCCGGTACGAGGATCAACCCGGTTTGCACGTTACTGATGGACGTAGACGTGTTTGGAAACACAAGAACACAGCTTCTACCCCCAGGAACATTCATCCAAGTGTTGCGTATGGAGGTGGCTCTGTTATGGTGTGGGGATGCCTGTCCCATGATTGCAAGCTGGATTTGGTCACCATCAGGGGCAACTTAACCGGAGCTCAATACATCCGTGACGTCCTACAGCCAGTCGTCCCACATTTCGATAACCACCCACTTGCTACACGACCTCAGTACATGGACGACAACGCCAGGCCTCACCGGTCACGTGCCGTAGTGGATTTCATGAGGCCCAATGCAGTGACAACTCTACCCTGGCCAGCGGTAAGCCCAGATCTGAATCCACTGGAGCATGTGTGGGACATTATAGGGGGCGAATTCAGGCACGGAACCCCCCAGTACAGACTTTAGACCAGTTGGAAGCAGCTCTGCATGGTGAATGGATGTTATTGACCCAAGAACAGATCCGATGTTTGACTGGAAGCATGAGACGTAGTGTGGAGAGTGTCATCCGGGTACGTGGCGGGCCCACCAGGTACTGATTATTCTTAATGAAGACGTACTCTAGTGTCTTCGAAGAACATTATATGTGACAATAGCAATGTTAACGCTCTTTCTGGGACTTGTCCATCCAAACTTTTGAGGGCTGTGTTTCATGATAAAAACAGTACTTGTGGTAACATGATGTAATCTCTATTAAATTACAATCACAGCTAGCCATTGTTGCGCTTTAGTCTTGCCAGATGATTGTTCTTTCAGATGACATTAGATTTTTCGAGTATTTCAAGGCTATTGCGGATTATACATGCTTTTGCCATTCGACATTGTGAAAATATCCGGGGTGCTTAACTTATTTCTTTGTGTATATTTATGTATGTTCCATTTATGTCAAAGGCCTTGTGGGGACCTAGTCAGGTTTTCCTGGGCAGACTTAGCCTACCAGTGGTTAACACGGACTGGTAATCCAGTGATCGCAGGTTCGATCTGACCCTAATAAAATTAACAGTCTTTCAGATGGGACTCTAAACCGAGGTCTTGTGTTGGTGCTTTACACCGTGCACGTAAAAGAACCAGATGAGACTCTGGAATGGGTCTCTATCTGTATCATTGCACTCTCCTCCAAAAATCTAAAATGACAAATCTCTTCAGGAGGCGTCGCTCATATGGGCAACCGGTAGCGACGATAAATAAGGCATTTAAATTCCACATTGCCTCCTCTCTCCCTCATGGTGATGGATTCCATCAGGAATGAGGTCTCGAGAGCGATTAATCTAACATTGTAAAAACTTGTTTCGCAATCAAGCTAAAATAATTCTGTTTCTAAATATAAATCTCGGAACATATACAAATATACATAAACATACAAATTGTAATGTATAACAAACACTAGCCGACAAAAGGATACGATTCTAGATCAATAGTATCTATACACTGAGGTTACTAATAAATCACAGGCATTCGGCGCATCCCCTTGACCCCCCCCCCCCAGGTTACTACATCCCAGGACCATGTTACACCTCAACATACATTGTAGCATCAAAGAATTCCTAGTCCGAAACGGTGAAAAAAGTCTGAGCAAAAAATATTTTTATCTATAGTTTATACAAATTTAGTTTTAGCTCGATTGCGAAACAAGTTCTTACAACTTATATTAATCACTCTCGAGACCGCATTCCTCATGGAATCCATCACCACGAGGGAGAGAGAAGAGGTATAGATGGTACGGTTTTCGCCAGATCAGACAGGTGGGTTTTCTCTGGGTACTCTAAACCTCCCACACTAAACACCACATCATCCGCGCCAACGAGAGTGATTAATATAAGTTGTTAAAACTTGCTTTGCAATCGTTGTAAAATAAATAAAGTTTAAATTAAACTTATATTAATCACTCTTGAGACCTCATTCCTGATGGACTCCATCGCCACGCAGGAGAGAAGAGGCAATATGGAATTTAAATGCCTTGCCTAAGGGCACAATTGTAACAGCTCCAGCGGGGCTCACACTCCGGACCGTTCGCACCTGAAGGGAACGCGCATCCACTGCGCAATCACGACTTCCGACTTACTTAATTTGTATATATGTTTAAATTATTTTAGTTTCAATATATACTAGATGTAGATTTATTTCCATTATTGGAGGACACATGCTATAAAATAATCATTATTGGAGGACACATGCTATAATATAATCATTATTGGAGGACATGTGCTATAAAATAATCATTATTGGAGGACACATGCTATAATATAATCATTATTGGAGGACATGTGCTATAAAATAATCATTATTGGAGGACATGTGCTATAATATAATCATTATTGGAGGACACATGCTATAAAATAATCATTATTGGAGGACATGTGCTATAAAATAATCATTATTGGAGGACATGTGCTATAATATAATCATTATTGTAGGACACTTGCTATAATATAATCATTGGAGGACACATGCTATAATATAATCATTAGTGGAGGACATGTGCTATAATATAATCATTATTGGAGAACACGTGCTATAATATAATCATTATTGGAGGACGCATGCTATAATATAATCATTATTGGAGAACACGTGCTATAATATAATCATTATTGGAGGACATGTGCTATACTATAATCATTAGTGGAGGACGCATGCTATAATATAATCATTATTGGAGAACACGTGCTATAATATAATCATTATTGGAGGACACATGCTATAATCATTATTGGAGGACGCATGCTATAATATAATCATTATTGGAGGACACGTGCTATAATATAATCATTATTGGAGAACATGTGCTATAATATAATCATTATTGGAGGATGCATGCTATAATATAATCATTATTGGAGGACACATGCTATAATATAATCATTATTGGAGAACACATGCTATAATATAATCATTATTGGAGGACGCGTGCTATAATATAATCATTATTGGAGGATGCATGCTATAATATAATCATTATTGGAGGACGCGTGCTATAATATAATCATTATTGGAGGACGCATGCTATAATATAATCATTATTGGAGGACATGTGCTATAATATAATCATTATTGGAGGACATGTGCTATAATATAATCATTATTGGAGAACATGTGCTATAATATAATCATTATTGGAGGACATGTGCTATAATATAATCATTATTGGAGGACGCATGCTATAATATAATCATTATTGGAGGACATGTGCTATAATATAATCATTATTGGAGGACACGTGCTATAATATAATCATTATTGGATGACACATGCTATAATATAATCATTATTGGAGAGCACGTGCTGTAATATAATCATTATTGGAGGATCCATGCTATAATATAATCATTATTGGAGGATGCATGCTATAATATAATCATTATTGGAGGACATGTGCTATAATATAATCATTATTGGAGGACATGTGCTATAATATTATTGGAGGACACATGCTATATTATAATCATTATTGGAGGACACATGCTACACTATAATCATTATTGGAGGACATGTGCTATAATATAATAGTATTGGAGGATACATGCTATAATATATAATCATTATTGGAGGACATGTGCTATACTATTATTGGAGGACACATGCTGTAATATAATCATTATTGGAGGACACATGCTATAATATAATCATTATTGGAGGACATGTGCTATAATATAATCATTATTGGAGGATGCATGCTATAATATAATCATTATTGGAGGACACATGCTATACTATAATCAGTATTGGAGGACACGTGCTATAATATAATCAGTATTGGAGGACAGGTGCAACTATATTATAGTATACATGTAGACACGTATGCAGCAAGACGCAACGTGTTATAATCTATACTGAATCTATATAGCGTAGATTATTAAATTATTGAATATCAACATGCTGTTTACCATAATTGGGTTTTCTTGTTATAGTGTCACCCCTATTTAAAGGGCCAGTCATTTCTGACTTATGAGACACCTTTTATTATGAACATCAGTACTTCCCGAATCCTATGCTTGCATGCCAGGCTGGTAGGCAATCGGTAACCATTATTTAACTAGCTGGCGGCTCACCAACTGGCCATATCAGAACGGACCCCTTAACGACTAGGCCAAGGACACTATATTATACAAGTCTTATATTATCAGCAAAAACGGACGGAAATATGTTGATATAATCAAAATATTGAAAAGTGAAATAACAATTATGCGTGCATATTTTAAACGTAACAAAAACACTTGTTTTTTCCCGGAAAATTTAATATATTTTGTAAGCTTCGCTCAGTGAATATATATATACATATATGCATGTGGTATTATACGTATATGCATGTGGTATTATACGCATGTGGTATTATACGTATATGCATGTGGTATTATATGCATGTGGTATTATATGCATGTGGTATTATACGTATATGCATGTGGTATTATACGTATATGCATGTGGTATTATACGTATATGCATGTGGTATTATACGTATATGCATGTGGTATTATACGTATATGCATGTGGTATTATACATATATGCATGTGGTATTATACGTATATGCATGTGGTATTATACGTATATGCATGTGGTATTATACGTATATGCATGTGGTATTATACATATATGCATGTGGTATTATACGTATGTGCATGTGGTATTATATGTATATGCATGTGGTATTATACATATATGCATGTGGTATTATACATATACATTGAATTTGAATGTATGATTGTTGATCTAGGAATTCTATGCCATTGATGCCTGTAATAGATGTATGTCATTTATTACGCATTTGGTGCATACTCCGGACGCCCCCTCACCACCACCTCCCAGTCCATGCGTGTAAATATTTGTAAAAAATAATTCTCAGAAATATGTGTTTTTGACTAGAAATGATATTTCAATGATGTTACAATGTATTTTTGGTTTGTTCTTGGATATAGTAACCAGAGAGGTGGGGGGGGGGGTGTCCAGAGTATGCACCAAATGCCTGTGCAATAAATGACATACATCTGTTACAGGCCCGTAGCCATGCTGAGATAAATGCGGCACTCGCCTGGGTTAGAATTTGGCAAATAACGACCGGTATAGGAATACTCTGATAAAACTGCCTTCACAATGCACAGAGAAGCATCCACAACATAATTCCAGGGGGGGGGGGGCTCGGTTATATTCAGATTCTGGCTACGGCACTGTATTATACACAGGGCAATAAATACTGCGAACTATACAGATATTTGTTTTTTTTAACGTTTATTTATCGTCGCTACCGGTTGCCAATATGAAGAGATTAGTCATATTAGATTTTGGAGGATAGTGCAATGATACAGACAGAGACCCATTCCAGAGTCTCCTCTGGTTCTTTTCCGTGCACGGTGTAAAGCACCGACACGAGACCTCGGTTTAATGTCCCATCTGAAAGACTGTTAATTTTATTAGGGTCAGACGGTGGATCGAACCTGCGATCCCTGGATTACCAGTCCAGCGTGTTACCACTGGGCTATAGATCCATCTGTACTATACAGATACATTTATTACAGACTTAATAATGAGATTTCAGTGATGATGTGGCGGATAAAAGTTTGTCGTTATAAATAACGCAGGAGTGTGTTCAATAAAGAAGGTTTACTATCGGCTGTACTGATACTGTGCTCGAGGATAGTAGATTATGTTTATCCCACATGTATTGAATGTCTCGATGCTTGTCTCTTAAACAATCTCTTATACATCCATACAATGCAATCTGTCGGAACAGAATTGGGAATTTTGATAATTGGTAGAGTACGGTATATACAAATGTAGTACGGTATATACAAATGCAGTAGAATAGAATAAAGGATTTTGTTTATGATAAATGTTATTTTGATATTTGATAATTTTCAATTTTGTGCAACACAGTTAATGGAATTCGATGTTGAAAAGAACTTTGGAAATACATTTCTTTTCAGGTAAATGTTTATTTTTGCTTAGTATTGGAGCTTATATAGCCCCTTTTAAAGGGCCATGATCCTTAGTTTTCAAGACATGTCTTTGAATTGTATATTATACCTTAAAACACTGTCGTGACGTCATACCTTTGTACTTGCAGTCCATTATTATTGCCTAGAAGGATGGAACAAAATGACGTCTATTTAGTTTAGTTTAAACATATTTTATTATTCAATTATTTACAACAAATGACAATAATACAAAACAAAGGATAAGAATGAAAGATAAAAATGAAAGATAAGAATGAGGGATAATAATGACAGATAAGAATGAGGGATACTAATGAAAGATAAGAATGAAAGATAAGAATGTGGGATAAGAATGAAAGATAAGAATGAGGGATACTAATGAAAGATAAGAATGAAGGATAAGAATGAAAGATAATAATGAAAGATAAGAATGAAGGATACGAATGAAAGATAAGAATGAAGGATACGAATGAAAGACTTCTACTTTGACTATTTTTTTCAACAATCTTGTAAACATAAACATTATTTATTTTTCGATTGCGAAACAAGCTTTAACAACTTATATTAATCACTCTCGTGCGGATGAAATGGTATAATTATGAGGTCCTTGGTATGGAGGAAACCGGAGTACCTGGAGAAAACCAACCTGTCCGATCTGGCAACCACTGTACCATCTCAAATACTTGACGGTCCGAGGATCAAACCCAGGTTGCATTGGTGAGAAGCAAGCGTGCTAACCACCATGCTAATCTTGTAAGTGATTTATTCAATATTGAAGTTGTTGAATGTTAATAACTAAAGTTCCTCACACCTATCCGTGGAACCACAATTTCTTGCTCATGTCATAAACCAATTTATTTCAAAATTTATATAATCATAACGGGAATAAATCAATTTTCATTTTATCAAATTTTATTTTTATCACCTTATTTTGAAGTCAAAATGTTTTTTTGTGTTTATTTTGCCCATAATGCCAAAATGACGCAAAGTCACCATTTTGTGACTTTCTACGTGAGCCATAATGTAACATTATGTCATTTTTGTATCACGGCCTGGAAAAACTGGATAAATTAAAAAAGTCTACACAATTTCTCTTCCAGTTAACAAGATATAATGTTACATAAATTTAATTTATAATATGACCCAAAAGTAATGCAGCTCCACATGTAGGTGGGGCAGTCTATTGTTAATGTGCTGCGTGCATAGCGTGTTAGCAATTGTTGCGTTATATCATATATGACAATTTGTGGCTTACACTATTGTATTTTAATTGGCTTTCTGAGCCGATTCATTGACCATACCATGTTTGACCGCTGTACTAGTGTTTATTATTGCCAGCGGGGAAACAACTATTGTTTGATCGTCTTTGGTACAACTTTAGTAAGCAATGATATGTAAAATACGCTAAAATCTGTGTTAGCAGTCGCCTCAGTCAAGCAGCCAACCTGTGTTAGCAGTTGCCTCTGTTAAACAACCAACCTGTGTTAGCAGTCGTCTCTGTTAAGCAGCCAACCAGTGTTAGCAGTCGTTTCTGTTTAGCAGCCAACCTGTGCTAGCAGTCGTCTCTGTTAAGCAGCCAACCTGTGTTAGCAGTCGTCTCTGTTAAGCAGCCAACCTGTGTTAGCAGTCGCCTCGGTTAAGCAGCCAACCTGTGTTAGCAGTCGTCTCTGTTAAGCAGCCAACCTGTGTTAGCAGTCGTCTCTGTTAAGCAGCCAACCTGTGTTAGCAGTCATCTCTGTTAAGCAGCCAACCTGTGTTAGCAGTCATCTCTGTTAAGCAGCCAACCTGTGTTAGCAGTCGTCTCTGTTAAGCAGCCAACCTGTGTTAGCAGTCGTCTCTGTTAAGCAGCCAACCTGTGTTAGCAGTCGTCTCTGTTAAGCAGCCAACCTGTGTCAGCAGTCGTCTCTGTTAAGCAGCCAACCTGTGCTAGCAGTCGTCTCTGTTAAGCAGCCAACCTGTGTTAGTAGTCGTCTCTGTTAAGCAGCTAACCTGTGTTAGCAGTCGTTTCTGTTAAGCAGCCAACCTGTGCTAGCAGTCACCTCTGTTAAGCAGCCAACCTGTGTTAGCAGTCGTCTCTGTTAAGCAGCCAACCTGTGCTAGCAGTTGTCTCTGTTAAGCAGCCAACCTGTGCTAGCAGTCACCTCTGTTAAGCAGCCAACCTGTGTTAGCAGTCGTCTCTGTTAAGCAGCCAACCTGTGTTAGCAGTCGTCTCTGTTAAGCAGCCAACCTGTGCTAGCAGTCACCTCTGTTAAGCAGCCAACCTGTGTTAGCAGTCACCTCTGTTAAGCAGCCAACCTGTGCTAGCAGTCACCTCTGTTAAACAGCCAACCTGTGCTAGCAGTCGTCTCTGTTAAGCAGCCAACCTGTGCTAGCAGTCACCTCTGTTAAGCAGCCAACCAGTGCTAGCAGTTGCCTCTGTTAAGCAGCCAACCTGTGCTAGCAGTCACCTCTGTTAAGCAGCCAACCTGTGTTAGCAGTTGCCTCTGTTAAGCAGCCAACCTGTGCTAGCAGTCGTCTGTTAAGCAGCCAACCTGTGCTAGCAGTCACCTCTGTTAAGCAGCCAACCTGTGCTAGCAGTCGCCTCTGTTAAGCAGCCAACCAGTGCTAGCAGTTGCCTCTGTTAAGCAGCCAACCTGTGCTAGCAGTCACCTCTGTTAAGCAGCCAACCTGTGCTAGCAGTCACCTCTGTTAAGCAGCCAACCTGTGTTAGCAGTTGCCTCTGTTAAGCAGCCAACCTGTGCTAGCAGTCGTCTCTGTTAAGCAGCCAACCTGTGCTAGCAGTCGTCTCTGTTAAGCAGCCAACCTGTACTAGCAGTCACCTCTGTTAAGCAGCCAGCCTGTGTTAGCAGTCACCTCTGTTAAGCAGCCAACCTGTGTTAGCAGTTGCCTCTGTTAAGCAACCAACCTGTGTTAGCAGTCGTCTCTGTTAAGCAGCCAACCAGTGTTAGCAGTCGTCTCTGTTAAGCAGCCAACCTGTGTTAGCAGTCGTCTCTGTTAAGCAGCCAACCTGTGCTAGCAGTCACCTCTGTTAAGCAGCCAACCTGTGCTAGCAGTCGTCTCTGTTAAGCAGCCAACCAGTGCTAGCAGTCGCCTCTGTTAAGCAGCCAACCTGTGCTAGCAGTTGCCTCTGTTAAGCAGCCAATCACCTCTATTAAGCAACTAACCTGTTTTAAGCAACCAGCTTCCAAATCTGGAATTTTCTTGTTTTGACCTGTGTTTAATGGCCACATTGTGGTCACTGATGGTTAGCAGCATTGATCTGTGTTAAACAGCCACATTGTGTTGCTCTGTGGTTAGCAGCATTGACCTGTGTTAAGCTTGACCTGTGTTAAGCAGCCACATTGTGGTCACTGATAGTTAGCAGCATTGACCTGTTTTAAACAGCCACATTGTGGTCACTGATGGTTAGCAGCATTGACCTGTGTTAAACAGCCACATTGTGTTGCTCTGTGGTTAGCAGCATTGACCTGTGTTAAACAGCCACATTGTGATCACTGATGGCTAGCAGCATTGACCTGTGTTAAACAGCCACATTGTGGTCACTGATGGTTAGCAGCATTGACCTGTGTTAAACAGCCACATTGTGGTCACTGAGGGTTAGCAGCATTGACCTGTGTTAAGCTTGACCTGTGTTAAGCAGCCACATTGTGGTCACTGATGGTTAGCAGCATTGACCTGTGTTAAACAGCCACATTGTGGTCACTGATGGTTAGCAGCATTGACCTGTGTTAAACAGCCACATTGTGTTGCTCTGTGGTTAGCAGCATTGACCTGTGTTAAGCTTGACCTGTGTTAAGCGGCCACAATGTGGTCACTCTGTGGTTAGCAACATAAGATATAGGTGTGACCTCAAAGATACATTACATACCCCTAGGCCAGGAACTCTCGACCCCCAGAGGTAGAAGATGAGAACATTGGAAGAGTTACAGCCCCTTGTGATGCCTACAAGATAAGACAAACGAAGCACCAACACAAACCAACATGAAGAAAAAAAGGTATGCAAATCTGATTTGTTTAGTTTAGTTTATACAAATATATAGCATCAATGGCATAGAATTCCTAGTGAAAAATAAGTCTGAGCAAAAAATATTTTAATCTATAGTTTATACAAATTTAGTTTTAGCTCGATTGCGAAACAAGTTCTTATAACTTATATTAATCACTCTCGAGACCTCATTCCTGATGGAATCCATCGCCATGAGGGTGAGAGAAGAGGCAACGTGGAATTTAAATGCCTTGCCTAAGGGCACAATCGTAATGGCTCCAGCGGGGTTCGAACTCCGTTCCTTTCGCACCTGAAGCGAACGCGCATCCACTGCGCTATCACGACTTCCACTGATTTGTTTGCTATGTTGTTATAACTATCTATGCTAAATGAATGAATGACCTTGCTAGAGACAATATAATGTAATGTAGGCGATATTTGCTAACATATAAAGCCCCATTATGCTATAAAGTGTGTGTGTTTACGTCTATTTATCGTCGCTACCGGTTGCCCATATGAGCGACGCCTCCTGAAGAGATTAGTCATTTTAGATTTTTGGAGAATAGTGCAATGATACAGATAGAGACCCATTCCAGAGTCTCCTCTGGTTCTTTTACATACACGGTGTACAGCACCGACACAATACCTTGGTTAAAAGTCCCAATGAAAGACTGTTAATTTTATTAGGGTCAGACGGGGGATCGAACCCGCGATCCCTGGATTACCAGTCCAGCGTGTTACCACTGGACTACAGAAACTAACCGAAATATTTAATGTATATTGAATGATTAGATATTGCGTTATGTCTTATATTTCAATTTTTCAATAATAAATTATTACGGTATAAAGTATTATTTGGAAAATATGACCACAAACGAACCTGCTTTTGTGAAATTACCATTTGTAAATTACCTCCCTTTATGTGTATTTTTTTTTAAAGGTTTATTCAGTTCATTATTTACAAAATAATACACATGTATTAACACAATAATCATACATTCAAAAGCAATGTACATTATAATAATGTATAGATAGATATATATGAATTGAATTAAGATTTCAAAATATTTTCAATTTTCCTGAAGAACAATGTATTTTTGTTACTTTTAGAATATTCATTCATAATTGTTATTTCACTTTTCATTATTTTCATTATATCAACATATTTCCATCTGTTTTCACTGATAATATAAGACTTGTGTATAGAAAACCCAATTATGGAGAACAACAAATTGATATCTTGATATTCAAAATAGTCTATCTTGTAACTTATGTGTATTTTTTAACAAAATCACCAATAACTCTGTGTAAATGGTGGTTTACTAAAGTTAAAACCAGGATCAATTTGCATATGAATTATAATATTTTTTTAAAGAAAAACCCATAGAGAGACTATAAAGTTATATGTTATGTTATATTTCGGGTTTTACGCCTGCATCAGCACCATTTTGGGCTATATCGCCGGCGGGCAGTTTACCTAACAACACCTTTCCTGGGCAGGCTCCAGCGGTTAACCAGTACTTGGGTGCATCAACCTCCGTAAGAAACTGCCAACTTTTTCATATAAATGAGACACGGCCTGAGCGGGGCTCGAACCCGTGACCATCAGTGATGATAGGTTACAGTGGTATGCAAGTCAGCGACCTTAACCACTCGACCACGGAGGCGGACTAGAGAGACTATAAGGTACACGTGTCACTTGTTTTGTTTTATGAGTTCACCTGAGCCCGAGACTCTTGATTAGGTATAGTTGTCAATTTTTGTCCATATGTAGTATGTATGTATGTTCCATTAATGTCAAACTCAATGCGGGGGGACCTATACATGTTTTCCTGGGCAGACTTAGCCGACCTAAGAGGTAAACCAGTTCTAGGCAATGTGTGCGAGGTGCTTTGCTCAATGACACTACATATGTGGCCTGACCGAGTATCGAACCCGGGACTCTTCGATTCTAAATCCGACGCTCTACCACTGGACCACGGACACCACTATAAGCCTGTACTAGTTAGCTCTCTAGAAACCCAACTTTAATGCCAAATTTGCTGGTAGACCCCACTTTAATTCACAGTTTACTGATATACCCACTTTAACGCCCATACTTAATGCCGGGTACTCCGGTTTCCTCCCACATTAATGACCACATTTATGCTTTCATCCGAGCCAACGAGAGTGATTAATATAAGTTGTTAAAACTTGCTTCGCAATCGTTGTAAAATAAATAAATAAATAATGCCCAATATGCTGATGGACTCCCCCCCCCCCCCTGCATTAAGAATCGTAAATCCACATGTCCATGCAACACCTGTGTTAATATGATAATAAATACACTAAGATAGACTTCAAGTATTCACATCATCAAGTTTAACTTGAAACACAATATCTAAGATAAGATGGTGTCTAAAATGACAGGATTATCTGGGCAGTTTATGAATCACATGAGTTAAGACTTCTTCAGGTACTTTACACTATATTGGTTACCTCAACTGTTCTACTGACATACTGCGATATAATGACACTCATTTTAAGTATTGTCAACGTTTAATATTTTTGTATTTTCCCATCTATTAGTTAGTCCAGTTATTGGGCTTTGTAACATGTCACAGAACACTATATTATGTGAGCCATTTCCAGAGCCCAATGGAGATAACTCTCATACATGTGAGCCATTTCCAGAGCCCAAGGGAGACAACTCTCATACATGTGAGCCATGTCCAGAGCCCAAGGGAGACAACTCTCATACATGTGAGCCATGTCCAGAGCCCAAGGGAGACAACTCTCATACATGTGAACCATTTCCAAGCCCAAGGGAGACAAATCTCATACATGTGAACCAGGTCCAAGGGGGACAACTCTCATACATGTGAGCCATTTCCAGAGCCCAGGGGAGACAACTCTCATACATGTGAGCCATTTCCAGATCCCAAGGGAGACAACTCTCATACATGTGATGATATGAACCATTTCCAGAGCCCAAGGGAGACAACTCTCATACATGTGATGATGTGAACCATTTCCAGAGCCCAAGGGAGACAACTCTCGTACATGTGAACCATTTCCAGGCCCAAGGGAGACAAATCTCATACATGTGAACCAGGTCCAAGGGGGACAACTCTCATACACGTGAGCTATTTCCAGAGCCCAAGGGGGATATCTCTCAGACATGCGAGCCATTTCCAGGGCCCACAGGGGACAAATTACCCTTGAAATATACCATATATGCCCTGCCATAAGTTGACCATTTTATCATCCAGTAAGTACTAGGTCGACTTATGGATATGAAAACAAGCAAACAAATGTTGAAAAAACAGCATTGGAAATATTTGTTTTTATTTGTTTGAACTGTTAAGTTACATGTTTTATTTGATTTAATATGGCAATATACTTAGACACTTATTTACAGAATAAATTACCATAGAAACGCTGATAAACAAACTTCAGTGTATTTGTTTATGGTTTGTAATGGAATAAAGTTAACTAGATATGTCAAAAAACCATTGTCATAACCAATGTCATAAGTCCTCAAAGTACCCTCAACTTATGGAGTACCCTCAACTTATGGAGTACCCTCAACTTATGGAGTACCCTCGACTTATGGAGTACCCTCGACTTATGGAGTACCCTCGACTTATGGAGTACCCTCGACTTATGGAACACCCTCGACTTATGGAACACCCTCGACTTATGGAAGAATCCAGCTTAAAATCAGCATTTTCAAGCCAAAATGTGACCCTCGACTTATGACCGAGATCGACTTATGGCCAGGAATATACAGTACCCTTGAATTTGATAAGGTTAACATTCCATCATTACTGGTTCATAAGCTATGTGCTTTATTGTCCATCATGTTGGTTGTCCTACAGGGCGACTCGTATATTTTATTTAGTTATGTTGAGTAAATGCATGCCATTGTCTGTGATGGGTACAGTATTTGTTTACTGCATATTTTTTATTTTATCAGTAAAAGATAAATATTTGCATGAAGATTCATAGAAGATCAATGTAATCTATAAAATGGGTGTTAATAAATTTTCAAATAATATTGTTAAATGATTAATGCAAATTTATTTTAGCTCGATTGTGAAACAAGTTCTTATAACTTATATTAATCACTCTCGAGACCTCATTCCTGATGGAATCCATCGCCATGAGGGAGAGAGAAGAGGCAACGTGGAATTTAAATGCCTTGCCATTTAAATGCCTTGTACCAATCGTAATGACTCCAGTGGGTCTCGAACTCCAGACCTGTCGCATCTGAAGCGAACGCGCATCCACTGCGCTATCACGACTTCCACATGTTAAATGATTGTTTCCTTATATGCATGCTTTATTAGGCTTGTAGATTGATCTCATCCATCCACACTAATGTCACTATCCATTCCATTTATGTTGCTATAGAGATCAAAGGAATAGCCATTTAATATACATCTGTATGTCCGTATGCATGAAAGTATGTCCGTTGCACTTTCGTGTCCGGGCTGTAGCTTTGTCACGCATTGGGTGGATATTCAAATAACTACGCACACATGTTATCATCACCAAGACGATGTGTCAATTCCATGACCCCGATCCCTAACTCAAAAGGTGCGAAAGGTCCGGAGTTCGAGCCCCACTGGAGCCGTTACGATTGTGCCCTTAGGCAAGGCATTTAAATTCCACATTGCCTCTTCTCTCTCCCTCGTGGCGATGGATTCCATCAGGAATGAGGTCTCGAGAGTGATTTATATAAGTTGAAATAACTTGTTTCGCAATCAAGCTAAAATAAATTTGTATAAACTAACTCAAAAGGTCGAGATCACCATTGCTAAAGGTCAATTATTGTTACATTTGTGTTCGTGCTATAACTTTGCAATGCATGATGGGATTTCCAAATAGCTATGCACACATCTTCGCCACATGAAGATGACGTGCCTCAAGGGTCAAGGTCTCACTTAGAGGTTAAAGATGAAATATTGATATAATATATCGTGTCCGCTCTGTAAATATGCAGTGGACGACGGGATTCTGAAATAATGTTTCCCGGGATTCTGGAATAATGTTTCCTGGGATTCTGAAATAATGTTTCCCGGGATTCTGAAATGATGTTTCCCAGGATTCTGAAATAATGTTTCCCGGGACTCTGGAATAATGTTTCCCGGGATTCTGGAATAATGTTTCCCATATGAACATGTTGCATTCAAAACCCGGGTTGCTACCACAAAAATCACACAATGCGGGTCAATTTTGATATATCGAAGTTGTCAACAGCGTATCTTCACCATTCATTGTAGGATCTTCAAATAAAGCACAAATTTTCTGATGATTCGTCATTACTCCCCATACCCCTTTCTGACCCCCCTCCCCCCTCTCTCCCCCAGCATTTGTTTGCTGCCAGAGACTTACATGGTAATAAATCATTAACTTGTTAAACATGTCTTGCATTACAAATGGTTTTGATATTAATGGACAAGCATTACCAGCTGATATCTGTAAATGTTGGTATTATTCCGCATTAGCAATTCAATTATCCCACATTAGTATAAATACAATTATCCAAACCTGTAGAAAGGTTTATTCACATGTATTAGAGGTGTACCCCCCTTGAACTGTAGAAAGGTTTTACTGTAGAAAGGTTTATTCACATGTATTAGAGGTGTCCCCCTTGAATTGTAGAAAGGGTTGTTGACATGTATTAGAGGTGTCCCCCTTGGACTGTAGAAAGGTTTTACTGTAGAAAGGTTTATTCACATGTATTAGGTGTCCCCCCCCTTGAACTGTAGAAAGGTTTTACTGTAGAAAGGTTAATTCACATGTATTAGAGGTGTCCCCCTTGAATTGTAGAAAGGGTTGTTGACATGTATTAGAGGTGTCCCCTTGGACTGTAGAAAGGTTTTACTGTAGAAGGTTTATTCACATGTATTAGGTGTCCCCCCCTTGAACTGTAGAAAGGTTTTACTGTAGAAAGGTTTATTCACATGTATTAGAGGTGTCCCCCTTGGACTGTAGAAAGGGTTA
This sequence comes from Archivesica marissinica, assembly GCA_014843695.1. Lineage (NCBI taxonomy): Eukaryota > Metazoa > Mollusca > Bivalvia > Venerida > Vesicomyidae > Archivesica > Archivesica marissinica. The sequence continues at coordinate 10,560,212 of CM026396.1, read as the reverse complement.
TATGTATTAGAGGTGTCCCCCCTTGAACTGTAGAAAGGGTTATATGTATTAGAGGTATCCCCCCTTGGACTGTAGAAAGGGTTATATGTATTAGAGGTATCCCTCCTTGTACTGTAGAAAGGGTTGTATGTATTAGATGTGCCCACCCTTGGACTGTAGGAAGGGTTATATGTATTAGAGGTGTCCCCCCCTGGACTGTAGAAAGGTTGTATGTATTAGATGTGTCCACCCTTGGACTGTAGAAAGGGTTATATGTATTAGAGGTGTCCCCCTTGGACTGTAGAAAGGGTTATATGTATTAGAGGTGTCCCCCCTTGGACTGTAGAAAGGGTTATATGTATTAGATGTGCCCACCCTTGGACTGTAGAAAGGGTGTATGTATTAGAGGTGTCCCCCCTTGGACTGTAGACAGGGTATATGTATTAGAGGTGTCCCCCTTGGACTGTAGAAAGGGTTATATGTATTAGAGGTGTCCCCCCTTGGACTGTAGAAAGGGTTGTATGTATTAGAGGTGTCCCCCCTTGGACTGTAGAAAGGGTTATATGTATTAGAGGTGTCCCCCATTGGACTGTAGAAAGGGTTGTATGTAGTAGAGGTGTCCCCCCTTGGACTGTAGAAAGGGTTACATGTATTAGAGGTGTCCCCCTTGGACTGTAGAAAGGGTTGTATGTATTAGAGGTGTCCCCCCTTGGACTGTAGAAAGGGTTATTCACATGTATTAGAGGTGTCCCCCCTTGGACTGTAGAAAGGGTTGTATGTAGTAGAGGTGTCCCCCTTGGACTGTAGAAAGGGTTACATGTGTTAGAGTTGTCCCCCTTGGACTGTAGAAAGGGTTACATGAATTAGAGGTGTCCCCCATTGGACTGTAGAAAGGGTTGTATGTAGTTGAGGTGTCCCCCTTGGACTATAGAAAGGGTTATTCACATGTATTAGAGGTGTCCCCCCTTGGACTGTAGAAAGGGTTATATGTATTAGATGTGCCCACCCTTGGACTGTAGAAAGGGTTATTCACATGTATTAGAGGTATCCCCCCTTGGACTGTAGAAAGAGTTACATGTCTTAGAGGTGTCCCCCCTTGGACTGTAGAAAGGGTTACATGTATTAGAGGTGTACCCCCTTGGACTGTAGAAAGGGTTATATGTATTAGAGGTGTCCCCCTTGGACTGTAGAAAGGGTTACATGTATTAGAGGTGTACCCCCTTGAACTGTAGAAAGGGTTATATGTATTAGAGGTGTCCCCCCTTTGGGTATAGAAAGGATTATATGTATTAGAGGTGTCCCCCCTTGGACTGTAGAAAGGGTTACATGTATTAGAGGTATACCCCCTTGGACTGTAGAAAGGGTTACATGTATTAGAGGTATACCTCCTTGGACTGTAGAAAGGGTTGCATGTATTAGAGGTGTACCCCCTTGGACTGTAGAAAGGGTTATACGTATTAGAGGTGTACTCCCTTGGACTGTAGAAAGGGTTGCATGTATTAGAGGTGTACCCCCTTGGACTGTAGAAAGGGTTGCATGTATTAGAGGTGTACTCCCTTGGACTGTAGAAAGGGTTATATGTATTAGAGGTGTACCCCCTTGGACTGTAGAAAGGGTTATATGTATTAGAGGTGTACCCCCTTGGACTGTAGAAAGGGTTATATGTATTAGAGGTGTACTCCCTTGGACTGTAGAAAGGGTTGTATGTATTAGAGGTGTACTCCCTTGGACTGTAGAAAGGGTTGTATGTATTAGAGGTGTCCCACCTTGGACTGTAGAAAGGGTTACATGTATTAGAGGTATACCCCCTTGGACTGTAGAAAGGGTTGCATGTATTAGAGGTGTACCCCCTTGGACTGTAGAAAGGGTTATACGTATTAGAGGTGTACTCCCTTGGACTGTAGAAAGGGTTGCATGTATTAGAGGTGTACCCCCTTGGACTGTAGAAAGGGTTGCATGTATTAGAGGTGTACTCCCTTGGACTGTAGAAAGGGTTATATGTATTAGAGGTGTACCCCCTTGGACTGTAGAAAGGGTTATATGTATTAGAGGTGTACTCCCTTGGACTGTAGAAAGGGTTATATGTATTAGAGGTGTACCCCCTTGGACTGTAGAAAGGGTTATATGTATTAGAGGTGTACTCCCTTGGACTGTAGAAAGGGTTGTATGTATTAGAGGTGTACTCCCTTGGACTGTAGAAAGGGTTGTATGTATTAGAGGTGTCCCACCTTGGACTGTAGAAAGGGTTACATGTATTAGAGGTATACCCCCTTGGACTGTAGAAAGGGTTGCATGTATTAGAGGTGTACCCCCTTGGACTGTAGAAAGGGTTATACGTATTAGAGGTGTACTCCCTTGGACTGTAGAAAGGGTTATATGTATTAGAGGTGTACCCCCTTGGACTGTAGAAAGGGTTATATGTATTAGAGGTGTACTCCCTTGGACTGTAGAAAGGGTTATATGTATTAGAGGTGTACCCCCTTGGACTGTAGAAAGGGTTATATGTATTAGAGGTGTACCCCCTTGGACTGTAGAAAGGGTTGTATGTATTAGAGGTGTACTCCCTTGGACTGTAGAAAGGGTTGTATGTATTAGAGGTGTACTCCCTTGGACTGTAGAAAGGGTTGTATGTATTAGAGGTGTCCCCCCTTGGACTGTAGAAAGGGTTATATGTATTAGAGGTGTACTCCCTTGGACTGTAGAAAGGGTTATATGTATTAGAGGTGTACCCCCTTGGACTGTAGAAAGGGTTACATGTTTTAGAAGTGTCCCCCACATGTATGAAATGAGAGAATTGTGTTACCCGTTTGATCTAGAAATGGTTTAGATGTATGTCTGTAGAATGTTGTTTATAATTCTGCTACAATTACTGTTTCTATGCCAGCCCAGGAACATCGTTGAACAAACTCCTTATCTGCATTGAACATGATCACCAAAGGTAGATAACTCTGTGATGCGGCTTGTGTGGTGGGCTTTGGGTTATGTTTGTTTGTTTGTTTGTTTGTTTGTTTAGCTGATCTGTGCATTGTTTTGATTGTTAATGTGTGTTAATTTGTTGCATTTTGATTTTGGATTTGTACATCTATGTTAATAGTTATTCATACTAATATTTAGGCCATTTAAAATTCTGTACTAGATTTTCGTCCTAACATATTCTCCAATTTCTTGATTTTTAAAGTTGTTGGTTTGTTTAGTTTTAAATGAGAATATTTCGTTGCACCTGCAAACCTCCACATTGAACCAATTAGGTCATTCTAAATTAATTGCTTGATTCTTATCTAAATTTTGTATTAATATTTTATGAGTGTTTAGGCTACATCAATGTTATGAGAAACATCGGTCAGTTACTGCCCCTGAATACTCCTTAAAAGTAGGTAGGTCCTATTAAGTGTTTTCCTCTGATTTTATCGTTGTTTCCTTTGCACAACATGCTAGCAATTTTATTCCACCATCGCTTTATATGATTATTAAATGACTATATCTTGACAGATCTCCTACAGTATATGCAATGGGTACTTATTTGTAAAACAATGATAATTATCAGTTAATTAACACGATTTTGATCAAATCACAATTATCATACAGCAACATATAGTTAGGGAACAACAGTAAAAACAAAGGATTCTAACTGAAAGGACCTATTCACATTTTGGAATAAATCAAGACTATATCTGTCAAGGGAGGTAATAGAAAATTAGAGATGTCTCTCATTGAACATTTTTAGGTTTAAATTCTCACGAACAGCTTAGGTCAATACTCTGAGAGAGAGGAGAGGGGAGGGGAGAGAGAGTGAGAGAAAGAGAAGAGTTACAGTAACAGTTACTTCCCTTTTATAGACTATAATCTTATTTCCTCGGTCAAAACATTTGCAAACCTTTCATATCCTATCATATAAACAAATTTAGTATTTTTAATAGCTGTTTTTTTTAGTAATTCGATATCTACAAAATTTGGGATAGTGAGAGAAGCTATTCACTACTATTGTATCATATCCATCCATTCAAATGATTTTGAAAAACAGAATTTATTTGGATGCCGACTAACCACGTGAATATAAATGAGCTGAAAATGATATTGGTCACTGCATGGACTCTTAAAAACATTGTGACCGGCTCACGCGCATTGTATCAATCGTGCATCCATCATATTCAATTTTGATAGGAATGGTACCCTGTACACATAACTTCATAAGGTAGAAATTGAAAGGAAAATCACCAAAATGCACGTTCCTACATTGCGCCTGCAGCCAACGCTCCATGTGTCTGAACCAGGGTGCGATGGACTGATCATAGCCCCAGGATACCAATTATTGACCGATGATGCTGACCTGTTTTTAAAAAATATACCCGCGTTGTTAACATTAAAAAGCCGTCTGTTTCATTTTGATGGCGTATCTAGTTCGTACTCATACATTTTCGTACTCATACACTTTTCGTGCTAACACAATATTTTGAAAGTTTTGTGCATTTTTCATTGAAATCGAGTGTCGAAAATTCGTAGACACAATGCATGTATGGCTTCTAACTTATAGTAGTCTTTTGACATAAGCACATAGCCTGGGTTTCAGTCTGTCGATTTTTAACTTCTCGCAAAATGACATGATCAGAAATTCAATACGGCCCAATTAATAGTCTCGGTGTTAAAATATATTTATTTGACTGACCAGGCAAAATATATCGACGCCTGTTCCCAGGCTAATAAGCACATAGCCTCATAGGTCATACTCATAGGTCTAAAGTAACCAAGCCCAAGTTGGGGTTTAGTCCAAATATTTAGACTTGAAAAATGTGACATTCAGGGCTCGACAAATCCACTCGTATTTACGAGTGACTTTTCGATCTGGACGAGTAGAAATTCCAAGTCGCTTGCCCAGTCGGACGAGTGAAAATTTCAGCTAAATATCCAATATAAATCGTAGGAACAAAATAAAATAATAACCTTTTTATTTTCTTCGGAATGATTACCAGGCGTGATTATGGGAAATCACCGCGGATATTTTAATGTGTTTATGCTGCCATATAATTGCATTTATTAATAAATTAAAGTGCAATTCTGACGATTTTTAATTTTCCTAAAATACATGGGACGAGTGGAACAGTGGCATCACTCGCCCAGTAGGACGAGTAAGAAATTAAAAATTTGTCGAGGCCTGACATTACTATCAAGGCATTTTTCAAAATAACAAAAATAAATTATGTAGAGGTCTTATATATAGGACTAGTCGGGGTTGTAACCCACGACTGCCTGATCCTCCATTACCTGGAGGCGAACACTCTACCGCGTCGCTATAAAAGTTAGCTCTATAGCGAGACAGTATAAGTCTCTCTATATACCACTACAGGTCATAAAAATTATTGAGCCTGATACGAAAATTACAAAATGCACCACTTCACTTTTTATTGCATTTTCAGCGTTTTTATTTCTTTGTTTTATTAGGCCAATAGGCAGCTATGCACATGCAAGATTCTCGTGTTTTATTAAACTTAGTTTGCTGTCAACATTTTCTAATACAATTGAGAACTGTTGCCAGCTAAAAGTGCAGGAGCCAGTCACAAGTGTTTTTGATAGGCTAGAATTAGAATGTTCTATTACTGTAATACGGTGAAACTCCTCTAGACCGAAATGCGACCAAACCGGAGGTAAGGTTCAGTGTGCAGGGGTTTTATTAGTCCAAATATTTAGACTTGAAAAATGTGACATTTTACTATCCAGGCATTTTTCAAATAACAGAATTTTTTTTTATGTAGAGATCTTATTTATAGGTTTAGGGTTTTATGTATGTTCCATTAATGTTAAACCTCTTATGGGGGGCGGGGGGGGGGGTGGCTAATTTTATAGCTGTTGTACAATTGTTATCATTATAATACTGTATGTTATATAGTCGGTTCAAAAGCTCACTCAGAGCTTGTGTTGTACTGTTGATATCTTGCCGACTCAAAATAAAATTGATCTTATCTTATGTTTTCCTGGGTAGGCTTAACCGACCTAAACTGTTAGTTTATACAAATTTATTTTAGCTCGATTGCGAAACAAGTTCTTTCAACTTATATTAATCACTCTCGAGACCTCATTCCTGATGGAATCCATCGCCATGAAGGAGAGAGAAGAGGCAATGTCGAATTTAAATGCCTTGCCTAAGGGCACAATCATAACGGCTCCAGCAGGGCTCGAACTCCGGACCTTTCGCACCTGAAGCAAACACGCATCCACTGCGCTATCATGACTTCCACAAACCTAAACTGTTAACCAGTACTAAGCAATGTGTGTGAGGTGCCTTGCTCAATGACAACACATACGTGGCCTGACTGAGTATCAAACCCGGCTCCTGTGATTTGTATAAGAGTTGATATATTTATGACTGAAGCAAGAACTATTGATTTCTTGATAATTATGATTTTATGTTAAAGACAAGTTTGACCCTTTCCTTCATAGAGATTTAGGTTACTATACTATTATATCTCCTTACAAACGACAGCCATTTAGCTATCATGCAGTGGATACGTAGTCGCCATATCTATCCCACCTTCATAGATATTACTGGGACTACATAGAGATTTAGGTTAATATACTATTATATCTCCATACAAACGACAGACATTTAGCTATCATACAGTGGATAAGTAGTCGCCATATCTCCATAGATATTACTGGGACTACATGAGATTCTGGCTTTTATTATGAACATTGGTTTGGCTACTACACTGTCAATGTATGTCGTATTGGTAATGGCGTCGGGAGGTGCTTCTATGAGGGAAAGGGTTAATATGAAACAGAAAGATTAGTACAAATGAGATACGCCATGGATTATATATTTATATAGATCTATTTACTGGATAAAATCTATTTTCAGTTATTTTTAATGATTACTTTAAAAAGTTTAAACTTTATTTATTTTACGATTGCGAAGCAAGTTCTAACAACTTATATTAATCACTCTCATTGGCGCGGATGAAAGCGTATATGTGGTCATTCGTGTGAGAGGAAACCAGAGTACCCGGAGAAAACCCACCTGTCCGATCTAGCGACCACCGTACCATCTCACATACTTCCCGGTCCGAGGATCGAACCCAGGTTGCATTGGTGAACAGCGAGCGTGCTAACCACTGTACTAATCGGACAGCCAATGATTACTTGGCTGTGATAAGGCTGGGATAATTACATGTATTATTAATCTTCTTCTGACAGTAGCCATGACAGGACATGCAACTCTGAATAAACATTTGAGTGAGAGAGAAATATAGAGTCGCCATTATGACCTAAGCTGTTTACAACTTTAAGCACCGAAAACAAACAAAACAAATAATATATATAGAGAGATAGAGATGCATGATCGTGGCTTGTTTATCTATTTATGTTTGTTTACATATTTATGTTTATTTACTATATATTGTATGTTTACCTATTTATTTCTATTTACACATTTATGTATGTTTACCTATTTATGTATGTTTATATATTTATGTCTATTTACCTATTTGTGTATGTTTACCTATTTATGTATGTATATATATATATATATATGTCTATTTACCTATTTATGTATGTTTACCTATTTATGTATGTTTATATATTTATGTCTATTTACCTATTTATGCATGTCTATATATTTATGTCTATTTACCTATTTATGTATGTTTACCTATTTATGTATGTTTATCTATTTATGTATGTTTACCTATTTATGTCGGTTTACATATTTATGTCTGTCTATCGTATTTATGTCTGTTTACCTATTTATGTGTGTTACAGACAAAGGAGGATGAGGGAGTCGTTGCCCCTGAATCTGTCAGAGAGCTGCGTGTCGAGGGGCAGGCTGCAAGCAATATTACAACCCGTGCAATCAGTACAGTTCCCAGTGCTCGTGCCAGTCAGCAACATTCAACCCATATTCCTGGAGCAGCTGGTAAGTTAATAATATAGCCAATCATCAACATTCAACCAATTCTCCTGGAGCAGTTGGTAGGTTAATAATATAGCCAATCATCAACATTCAAACCATTATCCTGGAGCAGCTAGTAGGTTAATAATATAGCCAATCAGCAACATTCAACCCATTCTCCTGGAGCAGCTGGTAGGTTAATAATATAGCCAATCAGCAACATTCAACCCATTCTGGAGCAGCTGGTAGGTTAATAATATAACCAATCAGCAACATTCAACCCATTATTCTGGAGCAACTGGTAGGTTAATAATATAACCAATCATCAACATTCAACCCATACTCCTGGAGCAGCTGGTAGGTTAATAATATAACCAATCAGCAACATTCAACCCATATTCCTGGAGCAGCTGGTAGGTTAATAATATAACCAATCAGCAACATTCAACCCATTCTGGAGCAGCTGGTAGGTTAATAATATAGCCAATCAGCAACATTCAACCCATTCTGGAGCAGCTGGTAGGTTAATAATATAACCAATCATCAACATTCAACCCATTCTCCTGGAGCAGCTGGTAGGTTAATAATATAACCAATCATCAACATTCAACCCATTCTGGAGCAGCTGGTAGGTTAATAATATAGCCAATCAGCAACATTCAACCCATTCTGGAGCAGCTGGTAGGTTAATAATATAACCAATCATCAACATTCAACCCATTCTCCTGGAGCAGCTGGTAGGTTAATAATATAACCAATCATCAACATTCAACCCATTCTGGAGCAGCTGGTAGGTTAATAATATAGCCAATCAGCAACATTCAACCCATTCTGGAGCAGCTGGTAGGTTAATAATATAACCAATCATCAACATTCAACCCATTCTCCTGGAGCAGCTGGTAGGTTAATAATATAACCAATCATCAACATTCAACCCATTCTGGAGCAGCTGGTAGGTTAATAATATAGCCAATCAGCAACATTCAACCCATTCTGGAGCAGCTGGTAGGTTAATAATGTACCTTATCATGATCGGGAGAAGTAGGCTAATCGGACAGCCAATATATAAATATGCATAGGCTCAAATGTTAGATATAACGGTAAATCTATACCATATGATAAATGATGTTATTCAGGATACACGCGTTGTATTACAGATGAATGTTGTACCTATTTACTTGTTATGTCAACTATATATTATATATATATATTAGTTGAAATACTGATTTTGAGGCAAATATTTGGGTAAAAAATTATACCACATAATAGGATATTACATGTAGAAATTTGCTTTTTCACCGATGAAGCGTTGACGAAGCGTTGATGAAGCGTCGATGAAGCATCGATGAAGCGTCGATGAAGCATCGATGAAGCGTCGATGAAGCGTCGATGATGCGTCGACGAAGCGTCGATGATGCGTCGATGAAGCGTCGATGAAGCGTCGATGAAGCGTCGATGAAGCGCCGATGATGCGTCGATGAAGCGTCGATGAAGTGTCGGTTTATTCGGGTTAAAGATATTTACTAAGATTAACCTCAATTTATCCAATTATTTCAGCGATTTTTATTGCAATATTTAATATACGTAATCACTGATCAAACATCGTGAATGATTCCTAAGTAATCAAAACTGGCAGGTTTGATAGTTTTAAGGAGGTTTCCAAATGCTTTGTACATACAGCATTTTACAGCCTTTAGATAACAATAACCACTTTTAAGCCCATTTATCAGTAACTGCTGATAATTAACCCTTCTGTCTCTGCATATCCAATCACCAGATTGCTGGGATGTTGTTTTGATATCACCAGATTGTGAGGATGCTGTTTTGATATCACCAGATTGTGAGGATGCTGTTTTGATATCACCAGATTGTGAGGATGCTGTTTTGGTATCACCAGATTGTGAGGATGCTGTTTTGATATCACCAGATTGTGAGGATGCTGTTTTGATATCACCAGATTGTGAGGATGCTGTTTTGATATCACCAGATTGTGAGGATGCTGTTTTGATATCACCAGATTGTGGGGATGTTGTTTTTATATCACCAGATTGTGAGGATGCTGTTTTGATATCACCAGATTGTGGGGATGCTGTTTTGATATTACCAGATTGTGAGGATGGTGTTTTGATATCATCTGATTGTGAGGATGCTGTTTTGATATCACCAGATTGTGAGGATGCTGTTTTGATATCACCAGATTGTGAGGATGCTGTTTTGATATCACCAGATTGTGGGGATGTTGTTTTGATATCACCAGATTGTGAGGATGCTGTTTTGATATCACCAGATTGTGGGGATGCTGTTTTGATATCACCAGATTGTGAGGATGGTGTTTTGATATCATCTGATTGTGAGGATGGTGTTTTGATATCATCTGATTGTGAGGATGGTGTTTTGATATCATCAGGTTGTGAGGATGTTGTTTTGATATCACCAGATTGTGAGGATGCTGTTTTGATATCACCAGATTGTGAGGATGCTGTTTTGATATCACCAGATTGTGAGGATGCTGTTTTGATATCACCAGATTGTGAGGATGCTGTTTTGATATCACCAGATTGTGGGGATGTTGTTTTGATATCACCAGATTGTGAGGATGCTGTTTTGATATCACCAGATTGTGGGGATGCTGTTTTGATATTACCAGATTGTGAGGATGGTGTTTTGATATCATCTGATTGTGAGGATGGTGTTTTGATATCATCTGATTGTGAGGATGCTGTTTTGATATCATCTGATTGTGAGGATGGTGTTTTGATATCACCTGATTGTGTGGATGTTGTTTTGATATTGTCTGATTGTGAGGATGTTGTTTTGATATCACCTGATTGTGTGGATGTTGTTTTGATATCATCTGATTGTGAGGATGTTGTTTTAATATCACCTGATTGTGTGGATGTTGTTTTGATATCACCAGATTGCTGGGATGGTGTTTTGATATCATCTGATTGTGGGGATGGTGTTTTGATATCACCAGATTGCTGGGATGGTGTTTTGATATCATCTGATTGTGGGGATGGTGTTTTGATATCACCAGATTGTGGGGATGGTGTTCTATATACGCAATACTATTGAGTAGAATTAACAAGTTGACAACTGCACTAGGAAGCCTTGTAGAAGCTGTAAATGTAATTATCATGTCTGAAACAGAAACAAGGATGATCAAGGAAATACAAGTTTTGTACAAGTCATGTGGAAGTCGTGATAGCGCAGTCGATGCACGTTCGCTTCAGGTGCGAAAGGTCCGGAGTTCGAGCCCCGCTGGAGTCGTTACGATTGTGCCCTTAGGCAATTCATTTAAATTCCACGTTGCCTCGTCTCTCACCCTCGTGGCGATGGATTCCATCTCTCTCTCTCGAGTGATTAATAAAAGTTGAAATAACTTGTTTTGCAATCGAGCTAAAATAAATTTGTATAAACTATGTTGTAACTGCAGTCATTTTGAAATACTGTGAAACCCTGGTATACTGAACATCCACTAAACCGGATGTAAATTTCGGTTTGGAGGGTTTTTGTGGTGTAGACGGTTTTGACGCCGATTTATTTAACTAATATAAGTTCAGAAAACAATTAAGCACTTTTACCCCCCCCCCGGAGTTTACTGACCCCCACATAGGGTCATAGAGGGTCAGGTAGCAAACCCAATCACTAACCGCAGACTATGTTAGTTGGATTGTATGTATATAGTAAATATTTAATGAAGTCTCAAGCTGAAGTGGCATCAAAGGCATTTTAAGATAGTTTCCCCCCCCCGAGACATTTATTGCCTTCCTTAGATAATTAACCTTATATTGAGCTCATCTGAGGTACAGTGCTACATGTTGGCAGTTTTATGGCTGAATATTGAATCTGTTTCCCCTGTCAACCCCCAGCACAGTTACCTATCCTGTTTCCTACAGAGTCCACTGTCAACCCCCAACACAGTTACCTATCCTGTTTCCTACAGAGTCCACTGTCAACCCCCAACACAGTTACCTATCCTGTTTCCTACAGAGTCCACTGTCAACCCCCAGCACAGTTACCTATCCTGTTTCCAGCATATACCACCGTCAAACCCCAACACAGGTACCTATCCTGTTTCCAGCATATACCACTGTCAACCCCCAACACAGTTGCCTACCCTGTTTCCAGCATATACCACTGTCAACCCCCAACACAGTTACCTACCCTGTTTCCTACATATACCACCGTCAAACCCCAACACAGTTGCCTACCCTGTTTCCAGCATATACCACTGTCAAACCCCAACACAGTTACCTACCCTGTTTCCAGCATATACCACTGTTAAACCCCAACATAGTTACCTACCCTGTTTCCAGCATATACCACTGTTAAACCCCAACACAGTTACCTACCCTGTTTCCAGCATATACCACCGTCAAACCCCAACACAGTTACCTACCCTGTTTCCAGCATATACCACTGTCAAACCCCAACACAGTTACCTACCCTGTTTCCAGCATATACCACTGTCAAACCCCAACACAGTTACCTACCCTGTTTCCAGCATATACCACTGTTAAACCCCAACACAGTTACCTACCCTGTTTCCAGCATATACCACTGTCAAACCCCAACACAGTTACCTACCCTGTTTCCAGCATATACCACTGTTAAACACAGTTACCTACCCTGTTTCCAGCATATACCACTGTCAAACCCGAACACAGTTACCTACCCTGTTTCCAGCATATACCACTGTCAAACCCGAACACAGTTACCTACCCTGTTTCCAGCATATACCACTGTCAAACCCCAACACAGTTACCTACCCTGTTTCCAGCATATACCACTGTTAAACACAGTTACCTACCCTGTTTCCAGCATATACCACTGTCAAACCCCAACACAGTTACCTACCCTGTTTCCAGCATATACCACTGTTAAACCCCAACACAGTTACCTATTCTGTTTCCAGCATATACCACTGTTAAACCCCAAAACAGTTACCTACCCTGTTTCCAGCATATACCACTGTCAACCCCCAACACAGTTACCTACCCTGTTTCCAGCATATACCACCGTCAAACCCCAACACAGTTACCTACCCTGTTTCCAGCATATACCACCGTCAATCCCCTGCACAGTTACCTATCCTGTTTCCAGCATATACCACTGTTAAACCCCAACACATTTACCTACCCTGTTTCCAGCATATACCACTGTTAAACCCCAACACAGTTACCTACCCTGTTTCCAGCATATACCACCGTCAAACCCCAACACAGTTACCTACCCTGTTTCCAGCATATACCACTGTCAACGCCCAACACAGTTACCTACCCTGTTTCCAGCATATACCACCGTCAAACCCCAACACAGTTACCTACCCTGTTTCCAGCATATACCACCGTCAAACCCCAACACAGTTGCCTACCCTGTTTCCAGCATATACCACTGTTAAACCCCAACACAGTTACCTACCCTGTTTCCAGCATATACCACTGTTAAACCCCAACACAGTTACCTACCCTGTTTCCAGCATATAACACTGTTAAACCCCAACACAGTTACCTACCCTGTTTCCAGCATATACCACTGTTAAACCCCAACACAGTTACCTACCCTGTTTCCAGCATATACCACCGTCAATCCCCTGCACAGTTACCTATCCTGTTTCCAGCATATACCACTGTTAAACCCCAACACAGTTACCTACCCTGTTTCCAGCATATACCACTGTTAAACCCCAACACAGTTACCTACCCTATTTCCAGCATATACCACTGTTAAACCCCAACACAGTTACCTACCCTGTTTCCAGCATATACCACTGTTAAACCCCAACACAGTTACCTACCCTATTTCCAGCATATACCACCGTCAATCCCCTGCACAGTTACCTATCCTGTTTCCAGCATATACCACTGTTAAACCCCAACACAGTTACCTACCCTGTTTCCAGCATATACCACTGTTAAACCCCAACACAGTTACCTACCCTGTTTCCAGCATATACCACCGTCAAACCCCAACACAGTTACCTACCCTGTTTCCAGCATATACCACTGTCAACGCCCAACACAGTTACCTACCCTGTTTCCAGCATATACCACCGTCAAACCCCAACACAGTTACCTACCCTGTTTCCAGCATATACCACTGTCAACGCCCAACACAGTTACCTATCCTGTTTCCTACAGAGTCCACTGTCAACCCCCAACACAGTTACCTATCCTGTTTCCTACAGAGTCCACTGTCAACCCCCAGCACAGTTACCTATCCTGTTTCCAGCATATACCACCGTCAAACCCCAACACAGGTACCTATCCTGTTTCCAGCATATACCACTCAACCCCCAACACAGTTGCCTACCCTGTTTCCAGCATATACCACTGTCAACCCCCAACACAGTTACCTATCCTGTTTCCTACAGAGTCCACTGTCAACCCCCAGCACAGTTACCTACCCTGTTTCCAGCATATACCACCGTCAAACCCCAACACAGTTACCTACCCTGTTTCCAGCATATACCACTGTCAACGCCCAACACAGTTACCTACCCTGTTTCCAGCATATACCACCGTCAAACCCCAACACAGTTACCTACCCTGTTTCCAGCATATACCACTGTCAACGCCCAACACAGTTGCCTATCCTGTTTCCTACAGAGTCCACTGTCAACCCCCAGCACAGTTACCTATCCTGTTTCCAGCATATACCACCGTCAAACCCCAACACAGGTACCTATCCTGTTTCCAGCATATACCACTGTCAACCCCCAACACAGTTGCCTACCCTGTTTCCAGCATATACCACTGTCAACCCCCAACACAGTTACCTATCCTGTTTCCTACAGAGTCCACTGTCAACCCCCAGCACAGTTACCTATCCTGTTTCCAGCATATACCACCGTCAAACCCCAACACAGTTACCTACCCTGTTTCCAGCATATACCACTGTTAAACCCCAACACAGTTACCTACCCTGTTTCCAGCATATACCACTGTTAAACCCCAACACAGTTACCTACCCTGTTTCCAGCATATACCACCGTCAAACCCCAACACAGTTACCTACCCTGTTTCCAGCATATACCACCGTCAAACCCCAACACAGTTACCTACCCTGTTTCCAGCATATACCACTGTCAACGCCCAACACAGTTACCTACCTGTTTCCAGCATATACCACCGTCAAACCCCAACACAGTTACCTACCCTGTTTCCAGCATATACCACTGTCAACGCCCAACACAGTTACCTATCCTGTTTCCTACAGAGTCCACTGTCAACCCCCAACACAGTTACCTATCCTGTTTCCAGCATATACCACCGTCAAACCCCAGCACAGGTACCTATCCTGTTTCCAGCATATACCACTGTCAACCCCCAACACAGTTGCCTACCCTGTTTCCAGCATATACCACTGTTAAACCCCAACACAGTTACCTACCCTGTTTCCAGCATATACCACCGTCAAACCCCAACACAGTTACCTACCCTGTTTCCAGCATATACCACTGTCAACGCCCAACACAGTTACCTACCCTGTTTCCAGCATATACCACCGTCAAACCCCAACACAGTTACCTACCCTGTTTCCAGCATATACCACCGTCAAACCCCAACACAGTTGCCTACCCTGTTTCCAGCATATACCACTGTTAAACCCCAACACAGTTACCTACCCTGTTTCCAGCATATACCACTGTTAAACCCCAACACAGTTACCTACCCTGTTTCCAGCATATAACACTGTTAAACCCCAACACAGTTACCTACCCTGTTTCCAGCATATACCACTGTTAAACCCCAACACAGTTACCTACCCTGTTTCCAGCATATACCACTGTTAAACCCCAACACAGTTACCTACCCTGTTTCCAGCATATACCACCGTCAAACCCCAACACAGTTACCTACCCTGTTTCCAGCATATACCACTGTCAACGCCCAACACAGTTACCTACCCTGTTTCCAGCATATACCACCGTCAAACCCCAACACAGTTACCTACCCTGTTTCCAGCATATACCACTGTTAAACCCCAACACAGTTACCTACCCTGTTTCCAGCATATACCACCGTCAATCCCCTGCACAGTTACCTATCCTGTTTCCAGCATATACCACTGTTAAACCCCAACACAGTTACCTACCCTGTTTCCAGCATATACCACTGTTAAACCCCAACACAGTTACCTACCCTGTTTCCAGCATATACCACTGTCAAACCCCAACACAGTTACCTACCCTGTTTCCAGCATATACCACTGTCAACGCCCAACACAGTTACCTACCCTGTTTCCAGCATATACCACCGTCAAACCCCAACACAGTTACCTACCCTGTTTCCAGCATATACCACTGTCAACGCCCAACACAGTTACCTATCCTGTTTCCTACAGAGTCCACTGTCAACCCCCAACACAGTTACCTATCCTGTTTCCTTGTGTTTTTGTTTAGCATATACCACCGTCAACCCCAGGTTTTGTTTGTTTGTTGTCCCTGTTTCCAGCATATACCACTGTCAACCCCCAACACAGTTACCTATCCTGTTTCCTACAGAGTCCACTGTCAACCCCCAGCACAGTTACCTACCCTGTTTCCAGCATATACCACCGTCAAACCCCAACACAGTTACCTACCCTGTTTCCAGCATATACCACTGTCAACGCCCAACACAGTTACCTACCCTGTTTCCAGCATATACCACTGTCAAACCCCAACACAGTTACCTACCCTGTTTCCAGCATATACCACTGTCAAACCCCAACACAGTTGCCTACCCTGTTTCCAGCATATACCACTGTTAAACACAGTTACCTACCTGTTTTGTACCCACACAGTTACCTACCTGTTTCCAGCATATACCACTGTCAAACCCCAACACAGTTACCTACCCTGTTTCCAGCATATACCACTGTTAAACCCCAACACAGTTACCTACCCTGTTTCCAGCATATACCACTGTTAAACCCCAACACAGTTACCTACCCTGTTTCCAGCATATACCACCGTCAAACCCCAACACAGTTACCTACCCTGTTTCCAGCATATACCACTGTCAAACCCCAACACAGTTACCTACCCTGTTTCCAGCATATACCACTGTCAAACCCCAACACAGTTACCTACCCTGTTTCCAGCATATACCACTGTCAAACCCCAACACAGTTACCTACCCTGTTTCCAGCATATACCACTGTCAAACCCCACAGTTACCTACCCTGTTTCCAGCATATACCACTGTTAAACCCCAACACAGTTACCTACCCTGTTTCCAGCATATACCACTGTTAAACCCCAACACAGTTACCTACCCTGTTTCCAGCATATACCACTGTTAAACAACACAGTTACCTACCCTGTTTCCAGCATATACCACTGTCAAACCCGAACACAGTTACCTACCCTGTTTCCAGCATATACCACTGTCAAACCCGAACACAGTTACCTACCCTGTTTCCAGCATATACCACTGTCAAACCCCAACACAGTTACCTACCCTGTTTCCAGCATATACCACTGTTAAACACAGTTACCTACCCTGTTTCCAGCATATACCACTGTCAAACCCCAACACAGTTACCTACCCTGTTTCCAGCATATACTACTGTTAAACACAGTTACCTACCCTGTTTCCAGCATATACCACTGTCAAACCCCAACACAGTTACCTACCCTGTTTCCAGCATATACCACCGTCAAACCCCAACACAGTTACCTATCCTGTTTCCAGCATATACCACTGTCAACCCCCAACACAGTTGCCTACCCTGTTTCCAGCATATACCACCGTCAAACCCCAATATCCATTCCCCTTGGGAATTAAGGGATTCCGTTCCCCTTTGGAAGTAAGGGTATCCATCTCCCATTGGGAATTAAGGGATTCTGTACCCCCTTGGGAATTATGGTATTCCGTCCCCCTTGGAATTAAGGGATTCTGTACACCTTTGGGAATTAAGGGATTCTGTACACCTTTGGGAATTAAGGGATTCTGTACCCCCTTGGGAATTAAGGAATCCCCCCATTGGATATTAAGGGATTCTGTACACCTTTGGGAATTAAGGGATTCTGTACCCCCTTGGTAATTAAGGTATCCCCCCATTGGGAATTATGGGCATCCGCCCCCATGAGCTCTAGAAATAGTTGACATGACTGGCAATGTACACTCACTGACCTGATTGGTACGTGCATGGAAAGCCATGTGTAGGTGTTATGCAAGCTTCATGTTGTCATGGAAACTTGTGACTACCATGAGGATTGTCAACAGGAAATATTTATACACAAATAACCTCAATCCTGCTTAAATACTGATGAAAATACGCTGCGTTGACAGCTGCATGTTATCAAAACCTGTCGTTTACAGTGAGATAAAAAAACTGTCCATTTCCAGTGACAGATTCAAGACTTGATCAATTTTTGCACCACCAAAAACTGTCGTTTCCAGTTTCCATGGTAATTGGAATTCAAACTGAATTGAATCTACACCTATAACATGGAGATAGCATGTAAGAATTCCTGAATTTATGTTTACATATCTGTGATATGTCATATGTTATTATGTAAAGCGCCCTTGAACGTGTATTTTTACATGAAAAGGGCGCTCAAGAAATCTGGTATAATAATAATAATAATGTGAATGATATATTTAAGAAATGATATTTGTCTCAGTTATTTATTGGCGAATAAAACATGGCTCGGAGTTCTCACGCTTAGGAATAAAACACGCACGCAGGCCATAGGCCTAAGTGGTTAATTTCGGCGCTCAGAACTACAAACTTTTTATCGCCAAGAAATAACTGAAATACAAATATTTCAATTCTAGCATAACTAAAATATCTAAATAGCTCAAAAATAGTGGTTATTTTTTAGAACGTGTAAATGACGTCGCAAAGCGATAAAAATGCTAATAAAATGATGTCACATTTGACATCAGATGCTAAACAATATTTTATTGCAGATTTAAGTATGACGTTAAATTCCTTCTTGCATGTACAGATAAAATGCTGAGTCATGGTAGAATGTAGATTGATTTAGTTTTATTGACGCAATGTGAATGTCTGCAATTTTCAATAATTCAATAGATTTTTTTTATCAAATTACATTTGTACAACACATGAAATATTACACCACACTGAGTTTTTGACGTCACGAGCGTGTTGTGTAGATGATCGACAATGCAAGGCCAGTTTACTGCATCCGTGGTCGAGTGGTTAATGTCGCTGACTTGTATACATACCACTAACCTATCATCACTGATTGTCATGGATTCGAGCCCTGCTCAGACCATGTCTCATTTATATGAAAATGTTGGCAGTGTCTTACGGAGGTTGGTGCACCAAGTACTGGTTAACCGCTGGAACATGACCACGACTGGTGTTGTTAGATAAACAGCCCGTCGCTCAAATAGTCAACCGGTAGCCATGTTAAATAAACTTAAATAAAAAAGAGGCCAGTTAGCTGCTATTCTGACGCAAAACAGATCAAAAGTGATTTATATTAAATTTATCAAGCATAAAAACATCTTCAATGATTTCCATTGATCCACAACGCATTGAACGAACAGATGCTTTCCATTGATCCACAACGCATTGAATGAACAGATTATTTCCATTGATCCACAACACATTGAACGAACAGATTATTTCCATTGATCCACAATGCATTGAACGAACAGATTATTTCCATTGATCCACAATGCATTGAACGAACAGATTATTTCCATTGATCCACAATGCATTGAACGAACAGATTATTTCCATTGATCCACAACACATTGAATGAACAGATGATTTACATTGATCCACAAAACATTGAATGAACAGATGCTTTCCATTGATCCACAATGCATTGAACGAACAGATGCTTTCCATTGATCCACAATGCATTGAATGAACAGATTATTTCCATTGATCCACAACACATTGAACGAACAGATTATTTCCATTGATCCACAATGCATTGAACGAACAGATTATTTCCATTGATCCACAATGCATTGAACGAACAGATTATTTCCATTGATCCACAACACATTGAATGAACAGATGATTTACATTGATCCACAAAACATTGAATGAACAGATGATTTACATTGATCCACAACACATTGAACAAACAGATGATTTCCATTGATCCACAACACATTGAACGAACACGATACTTATTTACTTACTCTTGCTTGAAATTGTGAATTTCCTGAGCCTGTTGCAATGTTGAATTGCAATAATCAAACCTCAATAAACTTCAATAGAAATTTATGTAATGTTCCTTACACCTAGGTACAAGATGGAGTTCCTCATACAGGTGTTTACTGACGGTTCATTTACTGAACAAAACAAGAAACTGATATATATACATAGTATTTGTTGTGTTAACCCTTTCCCGCATAGAAGCACCTCTTGGTTCCATTACCAATACGACATACATTAACCCTTTCCCTCATAGAAACACCTCTAGACGACATTACCAATATGACATACATTAACCCTTTTCCTCATAGAAACACCTCTAGACGACATTACCAATATGACATACATTAACCCTTTTCCTCATAGAAACACCTCTAGACGACATTACCAATATGACATACAATAACCCTTTCCCTCATAGAAGCACCTATTGACGCCATTACTAATACGACATACATTAACCCTTTCCCTCATAGAAGCACCTCTTGACTCCATTACTAATACGACATACATTAACCCTTTCCCTCATAGAAGCACCTCTTGACTCCATTACCAATACGACATACATTAACCCTTTCCCTCATAGAAGCACCTCATGGTGCCATTACCAATACGACATACATTGACAATGTAGTGGCCAAACCAATGTTCATAATAAAGGCCAGAATATCTATGGAGGTGGGATAGATATGGCGACTACTTACCCACTGCATGATAACTAAATGGCTGTTGTTTGTATGGAGATATAATAGCATATTAACCTAAATCTCTATGAAGGAAAGGGTTACGGAATTCATTGAAATTTGATAGCGAAGTCGTGATACCGCAGTAGTAGAGCGTTCACTTCATGTGTGAAAGGCCCGGAGTTCGTGCCACACTGGAGCCGTTATGATTGTGCCCTTAGGCAAGGCATTTAATTTCCACGTTGCCTCTTCTCTCTCCCTCGTTGCGATGGATTCCATCAGGAATGAGGTCTCGAGAGTGATTAATATAAATTTCAAGAATTTGCTTCGCAATCGAGCTAAAATAAATTTGTATAAACTATTGAATTTAGATACGTAGTATTCGCCTTGATGAGCCGTATTTATCAGGATTCATTAATTTTAGTGATTGTATTTGCACTGTTAATCGTTCCACATGTCCCGTGTTCCACATATCCCGTGCATGTATGTTCCACATGTCCCGCGCATGTATGTTCCACATGTCCCGTGCCTCATGTCCCATGCATGTATGTTCCACATGTCCCGTGCATGTATGTTCCACCTGTCCCGTGCCACATGTCCCATACATGTATGTTCCACATGTCCCATGCATGTATGTTCCACCTGTCCCGTGCATGTATGTTCCACCTGTCCCGTGCCACATGTCCCATACATGTATGTTCCACATGTCCCATGCATGTATGTTCCACATGTCCCATGCATGTATGTTCCACATGTCCCATGCATGTATGTTCCACATGTCCCATGCATGTATGTTCCACATGTCCCGTGCATGTATGTTCCACATGTCCCATGCATGTATGTTCCACATGTCCCGTGCATGTATGTTCCACATGTCCCGTGCATGTATGTTCCACATGTCCCGTGCATGTATGTTCCACATGTCCCGTGCATGTATGTTCCACATGTCCCGTGCATGTATGTTCCACATGTCCCGTGCCACATGTCCCGTGCATGTATGTTCCACATGTCCCATGCATGTATGTTCCACATGTCCCGTGCATGTATGTTCCACATGTCCCATGCATGTATGTTCCACATGTCCCGTATGCATGTATGTTCCACATGTCCCATGCATGTATGTTCCACATGTCCCGTGCATGTATGTTCCACATGTCCCGTGCATGTATGTTCCACATGTCCCGTATGCATGTATGTTCCACATGTCCCATGCATGTATGTTCCACATGTCCCATGCATGTATGTTCCACATGTCCCGTATGCATGTATGTTCCACATGTCCCGTGCATGTATGTTCCACATGTCCCGTGCATGTATGTTCCACATGTCCCGTGCATGTATGTTCCACATGTCCCATGCATGTATGTTCCACATGTCCCGTGCATGTATGTTCCACATGTCCCGTGCATGTATGTTCCACATGTCCCATGCATGTATGTTCCACATGTCCCGTGCATGTATGTTCCACATGTCCCGTGCCACTGTCCTGCATGTATGTTCCACATGTCCCGTGCATGTATGTTCCACATGTCCCGTGCATGTATGTTCCACATGTCCCATGCATGTATGTTCCACATGTCCCGTGCATGTATGTTCCACATGTCCCGTGCTTGTATGTTCCACATGTCCCATGCATGTATGTTCCACATGTCCCATGCATGTATGTTCCACGTGTCCCATGCATGTATGTTCCACATGTCCTGTGCATGTATGTTCCACATGTCCCATGCATGTATGTTCCACATGTCCCATGCATGTATGTTCCACATGTCCCGTGCATGTATGTTCCACATGTCCCATGCATGTATGTTCCACATGTCCCGTGCATGTATGTTCCACATGTCCCATGCATGTATGTTCCACATGTCCCGTGCATGTATGTTCCACATGTCCCGTGCATGTATGTTCCACATGTCCCATGCATGTATGTTCCACATGTCCCATGCATGTATGTTCCACATGTCCCATGCATGTATGTTCCACATGTCCCATGCATGTATGTTCCACATGTCCCATGCATGTATGTTCCACATGTCCCATGCATGTATGTTCCACATGTCCCATGCATGTATGTTCCACATGTCCCATGCATGTATGTTCCACATGTCCCATGCATGTATGTTCCACATGTCCCATGCATGTATGTTCCACATGTCCCATGCATGTATGTTCCACATGTCTCGTGCATGTATGTTCCACATGTCCCGTGCATGTATGTTCCACATGTCCCATGCATGTATGTTCCACATGTCCCGTGCATGTATGTTCCACATGTCCCGTGCATGTATGTTCCACATGTCCCATGCATGTATGTTCCACATGTCCCGTGCATGTATGTTCCACATGTCCCGTGCCACATGTCTCATGCATGTATGTTCCACATGTCCCGTACATGTATGTTCCACATGTCCCATGCATGTATGTTCCACATGTCCCATGCATGTATGTTCCATCTGTCCCGTACATGTATGTTCCACATGTCCCGTGCATGTATGTTCCACATGTCCCATGCATGTATGTTCCACATGTCCCATACATGTATGTTCCACATGTCCCATGCATGTATGTTCCACATGTCCTGTGCATGTATGTTCCACATGTCCCGTCCCATGCATGTATGTTCCACATGTCCCATGCATGTATGTTCCACATGTCCCATGCATGTATGTTCCACATGTCCCGTGCATGTATGTTCCACATGTCCCGTGCATGTATGTTCCACATGTCCCGTGCATGTATGTTCCACATGTCCCATGCATGTATGTTCCACATGTCCCATGCATGTATGTTCCACATGTCCCATGCATGTATGTTCCACATGTCCCATGCATGTATGTTCCACATGTCCCGTGCATGTATGTTCCACATGTCCCGTGCATGTATGTTCCACATGTCCCGTGCATGTATGTTCCACATGTCCCGTGCATGTATGTTCCACATGTCCCGTGCATGTATGTTCCACATGTCCCGTGCATGTATGTTCCACATGTCCCGTGCATGTATGTTCCACATGTCCCGTGCATGTATGTTCCACATGTCCCATGCATGTATGTTCCACATGTCCCATGCATGTATGTTCCACATGTCCCATGCATGTATGTTCCACATGTCCCGTGCATGTATGTTCCACATGTCCCATGCATGTATGTTCCACATGTCCCGTGCATGTATGTTCCACATGTCCCGTGCATGTATGTTCCACATGTCCCGTGCATGTATGTTCCACATGTCCCATGCATGTATGTTCCACATGTCCCATGCATGTATGTTCCACATGTCCCGTGCATGTATGTTCCACATGTCCCGTGCATGTATGTTCACATGTCCCGTGCATGTATGTTCCACATGTCCGTGCATGTATGTTCCACATGTCCCGTGCATGTATGTTCCACATGTCCCATGCATGTATGTTCCACATGTCCCGTGCATGTATGTTCCACATGTCCCGTGCATGTATGTTCCACATGTCCCGTGCATGTATGTTCCACATGTCCCATGCATGTATGTTCCACATGTCTCATGCATGTATGTTCCACATGTCCCATGCATGTATGTTCCACATGTCCCGTGCATGTATGTTCCACATGTCCCGTGCATGTATGTTCCACATGTCCCGTGCATGTATGTTCCACATGTCCCGTGCATGTATGTTCCACATGTCCCATGCATGTATGTTCCACATGTCCCATTTTGCATGTATGTTCCACATGTCCTATGCATGTATGTTCCACATGTCCCGTGCATGTATGTTCCACCTGTCCTATGCATGTATGTTCCACATGTCCCGTGCATGTATGTTCCACATGTCCCGTGCATGCATGTTCCACATGTCCTGTGCATGTATGTTCCACATGTCTTGTGCATGTATGTTCCACATGTCTCATGCATGTATGTTCCACATGTCCCATGCATGTATGTTCCACTGTCCTGTGCATGTATGTTCCACATGTCCCGTCCCATGCATGTATGTTCCACATGTCCTGTGCATGTATGTTCCACATGTCTCGTGCATGTATGTTCCACATGTCTCGTGCATGTATGTTCCACATGTCCCGTGCATGTATGTTCCACATGTCCCATGCATGTATGTTCCACATGTCCCGTGCATGTATGTTCCACATGTCCCATGCATGTATGTTCCACATGTCCCGTGCATGTATGTTCCACATGTCCCGTGCATGTATGTTCCACATGTCCCGTGCATGTATGTTCCACATGTCCCGTGCATGTATGTTCCACATGTCCCGTGCATGTATGTTCCACATGTCCCGTGATGTTGTTCCACATGTTTCATGCATGTATGTTCCATATGTCCCGTACATGTATGTTCCACATGTCTCGTGCATGTATGTTCCACAGGTCCCATGCATGTATGTTCCACATGTCCCGTGCCACATGTCCCGTGCTTGTATGTTCCACATGTCCCATGCATGTATGTTCCACATGTCCCGTGCATGTATGTTCCACATGTCCTGTGCATGTATGTTCCACATGTCCCATGCATGTATGTTCCACATGTCCCGTGCTTGTATGTTCCACATGTCCCATGCATGTATGTTCCACATGTCCCATGCATGTATGTTCCACATGTCCGTGCATATATGTTCCACATGTCCCGTCCCATGCATGTATGTTCCACATGTCCCATGCATGTATGTTCCACATGTCCCGTGCCACATGTCCCATGCATGTATGTTCCACATGTCCCATGCATGTATGTTCCACCTGTCCCATGCATGTATGTTCCACATGTCCGATGCATGTATGTTCCACATGTCCCGTGCATGTATGTTCCACATGTCCCGTGCATGTATGTTCCACATGTCCCATGCATGTATGTTCCACCT
>CM026396.1:10372658-10533686 GCA_014843695.1 Archivesica marissinica | reverse complement strand
TATGTTCCACATGTCCCGTGCTTGTATGTTCCACCTGTCCCATGCATGTATGTTCCACATGTCCCGTGCATGTATGTTCCACATGTCCCATGCATGTATGTTCCACATGTCCCGTACATGTATGTTCCACATGTCCCGTGCTTGTATGTTCCACATGTCCCATGCATGTATGTTCCACATGTCCCATGCATGTATGTTCCACATGTCCCATGCATGTATGTTCCACATGTCTTGTGCATGTATGTTCCACATGTCTTGTGCATGTATGTTCCACATGTCCCATGCATGTATGTTCCACATGTCCCGTGCATGTATGTTCCACATGTCCCGTGCATGTATGTTCCATATGTCCCGTGCATGTATGTTCCACATGTCCCGTGCATGTATGTTCCACATGTCCCGTGCATGTATGTTCCACATGTCCCATGCATGTATGTTCCACATGTCCCGTGCATGTATGTTCCACATGTCCCGTGCATGTATGTTCCACCTGTCCCATGCATGTATGTTCCACATGTCCCGTGCATGTATGTTCCACATGTCCCGTGCCACATGTCTCATGCATGTATGTTCCATCTGTCCCGTACATGTATGTTCCACATGTCCCATGCATGTATGTTCCACATGTCCCATGCATGTATGTTCCATCTGTCCCGTACATGTATGTTCCACATGTACCGTGCTTGTATGTTCCACATGTCCCATGCATGTATGTTCCACATGTCCCATACATGTATGTTCCACGTGTCCCATGCATGTATGTTCCACATGTCCTGTGCATGTATGTTCCACATGTCCCGTCCCATGCATGTATGTTCCACATGTCCTGTGCATGTATGTTCCACATGTCCCGTGCATGTATGTTCCACATGTCCCATACATGTATGTTCCACGTGTCCCATGCATGTATGTTCCACATGTCCTGTGCATGTATGTTCCACATGTCCCATGCATGTATGTTCCACATGTCTCATGCATGTATGTTCCACATGTCCCATGCATGTATGTTCCACATGTCCCATGCATGTATGTTCCACATGTCCCGTGCATGTATGTTCCACATGTCCCGTGCATGTATGTTCCACATGTCCCGTGCATGTATGTTCCACATGTCCCGTGCATGTATGTTCCACATGTCCCGTGCATGTATGTTCCACATGTCCCGTGCATGTATGTTCCACATGTCCCGTGCTTGTATGTTCCACATGTCCCGTGCATGTATGTTCCACATGTCCCGTGATGCATGTATGTTCCACATGTCTCGTGCATGTATGTTCCACATGTCCCGTGCATGTATGTTCCACATGTCCCGTGCATGTATGTTCCATGTCCCGTTGTTGTTCCACATGTCCTGTGCATGTATGTTCCACATGTCCCATGCATGTATGTTCCACATGTCCCATGCATGTATGTTCCACATGTCCCATGCATGTATGTTCCACATGTCCCATGCTTGTATGTTCCACATGTCCCGTGCCACATGTCTCATGCATGTATGTTCCATCTGTCCCATACATGTATGTTCCACATGGCTCGTGCATGTATGTTCCACAGGTCCCATGCATGTATGTTCCACATGTCCCATGCCACATGTCCCGTGCTTGTATGTTCCACATGTCCCATGCATGTATGTTCCACATGTCCCGTGCCACATGTCCCATGCATGTATGTTCCACATGTCCCATGCATGTATGTTCCACATGTCCCATGCATGTATGTTCCACATGTCCCATGCATGTATGTTCCACATGTCCCGTGCATGTATGTTCCACATGTCCCGTGCATGTATGTTCCACATGTCCCATGCATGTATGTTCCACCTGTCCCATGCATGTATGTTCCACATGTCCCGTGCATGTATGTTCCACCTGTCACATGCATGTATGTTCCACATGTCCCGTGCATGTATGTTCCACATGTCCCATGCATGTATGTTCCACATGTCCCGTGCTTGTATGTTCCACATGTCCCGTGCATGTATGTTCCACATGTCCCTGCATGTATGTTCCACATGTCCCATGCATGTATGTTCCACATGTCCCGTGCTTGTATGTTCCACATGTCCCATGCATGTATGTTCCACATGTCCCGTGCATGTATGTTCCACATGTCCCGTGCATGTATGTTCCACATGTCCCATGCATGTATGTTCCACATGTCCCGTATGCATGTATGTTCCACATGTCCCATGCATGTATGTTCCACATGTCTCATGCATGTATGTTCCACATGTCCTGTGCATGTATGTGCCACATGTCCCATGCATGTATGTTCCACATGTCCCATGCATGTATGTTCCACATGTCCCATGCATGTATGTTCCACATGTCCCATGCATGCATGTATGTTCCACATGTCTCGTGCATGTATGTTCCACATGTCTCGTGCATGTATGTTCCACATGTCCTGTGCATGTATGTTCCACATGTCCCATGCATGTATGTTCCACATGTCCCGTACATGTATGTTCCACATGTCCCATGCATGTATGTTCCACATGTCCCGTGCTTGTATGTTCCACATGTCCCGTGCCACATGTCTCATGCATGTATGTTCCATCTGTCCCGTACATGTATGTTCCACATGGCTCGTGCATGTATGTTCCACAGGTCCCATGCATGTATGTTCCACATGTCCCGTGCCACATGTCCCGTGCTTGTATGTTCCACATGTCCCATGCATGTATGTTCCACATGTCCCATGCATGTATATTCCACATGTCCCGTGCCACATGTCCCCTGCATGTATGTTCCACATGTCCCATGCATGTATGTTCCACATGTCCCATGCATGTATGTTCCACATGTCCCGTGCATGTATGTTCCACATGTCCCGTGCATGTATGTTCCATATGTCCCGTGCATGTATGTTCCACATGTCCCGTGCATGTATGTTCCACATGTCCCGTGCATGTATGTTCCACATGTCCCATGCATGTATGTTCCACATGTCCCGTGCATGTATGTTCCACATGTCCCGTGCATGTATGTTCCACCTGTCCCATGCATGTATGTTCCACATGTCCCGTGCATGTATGTTCCACATGTCCCGTGCCACATGTCTCATGCATGTATGTTCCATCTGTCCCGTACATGTATGTTCCACATGTCCCATGCATGTATGTTCCACATGTCCCATGCATGTATGTTCCATCTGTCCCGTACATGTATGTTCCACATGTACCGTGCTTGTATGTTCCACATGTCCCATGCATGTATGTTCCACATGTCCCATACATGTATGTTCCACGTGTCCCATGCATGTATGTTCCACATGTCCTGTGCATGTATGTTCCACATGTCCCGTCCCATGCATGTATGTTCCACATGTCCTGTGCATGTATGTTCCACATGTCCCGTGCATGTATGTTCCACATGTCCCATACATGTATGTTCCACGTGTCCCATGCATGTATGTTCCACATGTCCTGTGCATGTATGTTCCACATGTCCCGTCCCATGCATGTATGTTCCACATGTCTCATGCATGTATGTTCCACATGTCCCATGCATGTATGTTCCACATGTCCCGTGCATGTATGTTCCACATGTCCCGTGCATGTATGTTCCACATGTCCCATGCATGTATGTTCCACATGTCTCATGCATGTATGTTCCACATGTCCCATGCATGTATGTTCCACATGTCCCATGCATGTATGTTCCACATGTCCCGTGCATGTATGTTCCACATGTCCCGTGCATGTATGTTCCACATGTCCCGTGCATGTATGTTCCACATGTCCCGTGCATGTATGTTCCACATGTCCCGTGCATGTATGTTCCACATGTCCCGTGCATGTATGTTCCACATGTCCCGTGCATGTATGTTCCACATGTCCCGTGCATGTATGTTCCACATGTCCCGTGCTTGTATGTTCCACATGTCCCGTGCATGTATGTTCCACATGTCCCGTGCCACATGTCCCGTGCTTGTATGTTCCACATGTCCCATGCATGTATGTTCCACCTGTCCCGTGCATGTATGTTCCACCTGTCCTATGCATGTATGTTCCACATGTCCCGTCCCATGCATGTATGTTCCACATGTCCCATGCATGTATGTTCCACATGTCCCGTACATGTATGTTCCACATGTCCCATGCATGTATGTTCCACATGTCCCGTCCCATGCATGTATGTTCCATATGTCCCATGCATGTATGTTCCACATGTCCCATGCATGTATGTTCCACATGTCCCGTCCCATGCATGTATGTTCCATATGTCCCATGCATGTATGTTCCACATGTCCCGTGCATGTATGTTCCACATGTCCCATGCATGTATGTTCCACATGTCCCATGCATGAATGTTCCACATGTCCCATGCATGTATGTTCCACATGTCCCATGCATGCATGTATGTTCCACATGTCCCATGCATGTATGTTCCACATGTCCCGTGCATGTATGTTCCACATGTCCCATGCATGTATGTTCCACATGTCCCGTGCTTGTATGTTCCACCTGTCCCATGCATGTATGTTCCACATGTCCCGTGCATGTATGTTCCACATGTCCCATGCATGTATGTTCCACATGTCCCGTACATGTATGTTCCACATGTCCCGTGCTTGTATGTTCCACATGTCCCATGCATGTATGTTCCACATGTCCCATGCATGTATGTTCCACATGTCCCATGCATGTATGTTCCACATGTCTTGTGCATGTATGTTCCACATGTCTTGTGCATGTATGTTCCACATGTCCCATGCATGTATGTTCCACATGTCCCGTGCATGTATGTTCCACATGTCCCGTGCATGTATGTTCCATATGTCCCGTGCATGTATGTTCCACATGTCCCGTGCATGTATGTTCCACATGTCCCGTGCATGTATGTTCCACATGTCCCATGCATGTATGTTCCACATGTCCCGTGCATGTATGTTCCACATGTCCCGTGCATGTATGTTCCACCTGTCCCATGCATGTATGTTCCACATGTCCCGTGCATGTATGTTCCACGTGTCCCATGCATGTATGTTCCACATGTCCTGTGCATGTATGTTCCACATGTCCCGTCCCATGCATGTATGTTCCACATGTCCTGTGCATGTATGTTCCACATGTCCCGTGCATGTATGTTCCACATGTCCCATACATGTATGTTCCACGTGTCCCATGCATGTATGTTCCACATGTCCTGTGCATGTATGTTCCACATGTCCCGTCCCATGCATGTATGTTCCACATGTCTCATGCATGTATGTTCCACATGTCCCATGCATGTATGTTCCACATGTCCCGTGCATGTATGTTCCACATGTCCCGTGCATGTATGTTCCACATGTCCCGTGCATGTATGTTCCACATGTCCCATGCATGTATGTTCCACATGTCCCATGCATGTATGTTCCACATGTCCCATGCATGTATGTTCCACATGTCCCATGCATGTATGTTCCACATGTCCCGTGCATGTATGTTCCACATGTCCCGTGCATGTATGTTCCACATGTCCCGTGCATGTATGTTCCACATGTCCCGTGCATGTATGTTCCACATGTCCCATGCATGTATGTTCCACATGTCCCATGCATGTATGTTCCACATGTCCCATGCATGTATGTTCCACATGTCCCGTGCATGTATGTTCCACATGTCCCGTGCATGTATGTTCCACATGTCCCGTGCATGTATGTTCCACATGTCCCGTGCATTGTGTATGTTCCACATGTCCCATGCATGTATGTTCCACATGTCCCATGCATGTATGTTCCACATGTCCCATGCATGTATGTTCCACATGTCCCGTTGCATGTATGTTCCACATGTCCCATGCATGTATGTTCCACATGTCCCGTGCATGTATGTTCCACATGTCCCATGCATGTATGTTCCACATGTCCCGTCCATGCATGTATGTTCCACATGTCCCATGCATGTATGTTCCACATGTCCCGTGCATGTATGTTCCACATGTCCCATGCATGTATGTTCCACATGTCCCATGCATGTATGTTCCACATGTCCCATGCATGTATGTTCCACATGTCCCATGCATGTATGTTCCACATGTCCCATGCATGTATGTTCCACATGTCCCGTGCATGTATGTTCCACATGTCCATGCATGTATGTTCCACATGTCCCGTGCATGTATGTTCCACATGTCCCATGCATGTATGTTCCACATGTCCCGTGCATGTATGTTCCACATGTCCCATGCATGTATGTTCCACATGTCCCGTGCATGTATGTTCCACATGTCCCATGCATGTATGTTCCACATGTCCCGTGCATGTATGTTCCACATGTCCCATGCATGTATGTTCCACATGTCCCATGCATGTATGTTCCACATGTCTTGTGCATGTATGTTCCACATGTCCCGTGCATGTATGTTCCACATGTCCCGTGCATGTATGTTCCACATGTCCCGTGCATGTATGTTCCACATGTCCCGTGCATGTATGTTCCACATGTCCCGTGCATGTATGTTCCACATGTCCCGTGCATGTATGTTCCACATGTCCCGTGCATGTATGTTCCACATGTCCCATGCATGTATGTTCCACATGTCCCGTGCATGTATGTTCCACATGTCCCGTGCATGTATGTTCCACCTGTCCCATGCATGTATGTTCCACATGTCCCGTGCATGTATGTTCCACATGTCCCGTGCCACATGTCTCATGCATGTATGTTCCATCTGTCCCGTACATGTATGTTCCACATGTCCCATGCATGTATGTTCCACATGTCCCATGCATGTATGTTCCATCTGTCCCGTACATGTATGTTCCACATGTACCGTGCTTGTATGTTCCACATGTCCCATGCATGTATGTTCCACATGTCCCATACATGTATGTTCCACGTGTCCCATGCATGTATGTTCCACATGTCCTGTGCATGTATGTTCCACATGTCCCGTCCCATGCATGTATGTTCCACATGTCCTGTGCATGTATGTTCCACATGTCCCGTGCATGTATGTTCCACATGTCCCATACATGTATGTTCCACGTGTCCCATGCATGTATGTTCCACATGTCCTGTGCATGTATGTTCCACATGTCCCGTCCCATGCATGTATGTTCCACATGTCTCATGCATGTATGTTCCACATGTCCCATGCATGTATGTTCCACATGTCCCGTGCATGTATGTTCCACATGTCCCGTGCATGTATGTTCCACATGTCCCGTGCATGTATGTTCCACATGTCCCATGCATGTATGTTCCACACGTCTCATGCATGTATGTTCCACATGTCCCATGCATGTATGTTCCACATGTCCCATGCATGTATGTTCCACATGTCCCGTGCATGTATGTTCCACATGTCCCGTGCATGTATGTTCCACATGTCCCGTGCATGTATGTTCCACATGTCCCATGCATGTATGTTCCACACGTCTCATGCATGTATGTTCCACATGTCCCATGCATGTATGTTCCACATGTCCCATGCATGTATGTTCCACATGTCCCGTGCATGTATGTTCCACATGTCCCGTGCATGTATGTTCCACATGTCCCGTGCATGTATGTTCCACATGTCCCATGCATGTATGTTCCACACGTCTCATGCATGTATGTTCCACATGTCCCATGCATGTATGTTCCACATGTCCCGTGCATGTATGTTCCACATGTCCTATGCATGTATGTTCCACATGTCCCATGCATGTATGTTCCACATGTCCCATGCA
This sequence comes from Archivesica marissinica, assembly GCA_014843695.1. Taxonomy (NCBI): domain Eukaryota; kingdom Metazoa; phylum Mollusca; class Bivalvia; order Venerida; family Vesicomyidae; genus Archivesica; species Archivesica marissinica. The sequence goes on along the minus strand of CM026396.1, from coordinate 10,526,021 downwards.
TGTATGTTCCACATGTCCGTGCATGTATGTTCCACATGTCCCATGCATGTATGTTCCACATGTCCCGTCCATGCATGTATGTTCCACATGTCCCATGCATGTATGTTCCACATGTCCCATGCATGTATGTTCCACATGTCCCGTCCCATGCATGTATGTTCCACATGTCCCATGCATGTATGTTCCACATGTCCCGTGCATGTATGTTCCACATGTCCCATGCATGTATGTTCCACATGTCCCATGCATGAATGTTCCACATGTCCCATGCATGTATGTTCCACATGTCCCATGCATGCATGTATGTTCCACATGTCCCATGCATGTATGTTCCACATGTCCCGTGCATGTATGTTCCACATGTCCCATGCATGTATGTTCCACATGTCCCGTGCTTGTATGTTCCACCTGTCCCATGCATGTATGTTCCACATGTCCCGTGCATGTATGTTCCACATGTCCCATGCATGTATGTTCCACATGTCCCGTACATGTATGTTCCACATGTCCCGTGCATGTATGTTCCACATGTCCCATGCATGTATGTTCCACATGTCCCATGCATGTATGTTCCACATGTCCCATGCATGTATGTTCCACATGTCTTGTGCATGTATGTTCCACATGTCTTGTGCATGTATGTTCCACATGTCCCATGCATGTATGTTCCACATGTCCCATGCATGTATGTTCCACATGTCCCATGCATGTATGTTCCACATGTCCGTGCATGTATGTTCCACATGTCCCATGCATGTATGTTCCACATGTCCATGCATGTATGTTCCACATGTCCCGTGCATGTATGTTCCACATGTCCCGTGCATGTATGTTCCACATGTCCCATGCATGTATGTTCCACATGTCCCGTACATGTATGTTCCACATGTCCCATGCTATGTATGTTCCACATGTCCCATGCATGTATGTTCCACATGTCCCGTGCATGTATGTTCCACATGTCCCGTGCATGTATGTTCCACATGTCCCATGCATGTATGTTCCACATGTCCCATGCATGTATGTTCCACATGTCCCGTGCATGTATGTTCCACATGTCCCTGCATGTATGTTCCACATGTCCATGCATGTATGTTCCACATGTCCCATGCATGTATGTTCCACATGTCCCGTACATGTATGTTCCACATGTCCCATGCATGTATGTTCCACATGTCCCATGCTTGTATGTTCCACATGTCCCGTGCCACATGTCTCATGCATGTATGTTCCATCTGTCCCATACATGTATGTTCCACATGGCTCGTGCATGTATGTTCCACATGTCCCATGCATGTATGTTCCACATGTCCCATGCATGTATGTTCCACATGTCCCATGCATGTATGTTCCACATGTCCCATGCATGTATGTTCCACATGTCCCATGCATGTATGTTCCACATGTCCCATGCATGTATGTTCCACATGTCCCTGCATGTATGTTCCACATGTCTCGTGCATGTATGTTCCACATGTCTTGTGCATGTATGTTCCACATGTCCTGTGCATGTATGTTCCACATGTCCTGTGCATGTATGTTCCACATGTCCTGTGCATGTATGTTCCACATGTCCCATGCATGTATGTTCCACATGTCCCATGCATGTATGTTCCACATGTCCCATGCATGTATGTTCCACATGTCCCATGCTTGTATGTTCCACATGTCCCGTGCCACATGTCTCATGCATGTATGTTCCATCTGTCCCATACATGTATGTTCCACATGGCTCGTGCATGTATGTTCCACAGGTCCCATGCATGTATGTTCCACATGTCCCATGCCACATGTCCCGTGCTTGTATGTTCCACATGTCCCATGCATGTATGTTCCACATGTCCCGTGCCACATGTCCCATGCATGTATGTTCCACATGTCCCATGCATGTATGTTCCACATGTCCCATGCATGTATGTTCCACATGTCCCATGCATGTATGTTCCACATGTCCCGTGCATGTATGTTCCACATGTCCCGTGCATGTATGTTCCACATGTCCCATGCATGTATGTTCCACCTGTCCCATGCATGTATGTTCCACATGTCCCGTGCATGTATGTTCCACCTGTCACATGCATGTATGTTCCACATGTCCCGTGCATGCATGTTCCACATGTCCCATGCATGTATGTTCCACATGTCCCGTGCTTGTATGTTCCACATGTCCCGTGCATGTATGTTCCACATGTCCCGTGCTTGTATGTTCCACATGTCCCATGCATGTATGTTCCACATGTCCCGTGCTTGTATGTTCCACATGTCCCATGCATGTATGTTCCACATGTCCCGTGCATGTATGTTCCACATGTCCCGTGCATGTATGTTCCACATGTCCCGTGCATGTATGTTCCACATGTCCTGTGCATGTATGTTCCACATGTCCCGTGCATGTATGTTCCACATGTCCCGTGCATGTATGTTCCACATGTCCTGTGCATGTATGTTCCACATGTCCCGTGCATGTATGTTCCACATGTCCCGTGCATGTATGTTCCACATGTCCCATGCATGTATGTATGTTCCACCTGTCCCATGCATGTATGTGCCACATGTCCCATGCATGTATGTTCCACATGTCCCGTGCATGTATGTTCCACATGTCCCTGCATGTATGTTCCACATGTCCCGTGCATGTATGTTCCACATGTCCCGTGCATGTATGTTCCACATGTCCCGTGCATGTATGTTCCACATGTCCCGTGCATGTATGTTCCACATGTCCCGTGCATGTATGTTCCACATGTCCCGTGCATGTATGTTCCACCTGTCCCATGCATGTATGTTCCACATGTCCCGTGCATGTATCTTCCACCTGTCCTATGCATGTATGTTCCACATGTCCCATGCATGTATGTTCCACATGTCCTGTGCATGTATGTTCCACATGTCCCGTACATGTATGTTCCACATGTCCCATGCATGTATGTTCCACATGTCCCATACATGTATGTTCCACGTGTCCCATGCATGTATGTTCCACATGTCCTGTGCATGTATGTTCCACATGTCCCGTCCCATGCATGTATGTTCCACATGTCCTGTGCATGTATGTTCCACATGTCCCGTGCATGTATGTTCCACATGTCCCGTGCATGTATGTTCCACATGTCCCATGCATGTATGTTCCACATGTCCCGTGCTTGTATGTTCCACATGTCCCATGCATGTATGTTCCACATGTCCCATGCTTGTATGTTCCACATGTCTCGTGCATGTATGTTCCACATGTCCCATGCATGTATGTTCCACATGTCCCATGCATGTATGTTCCACATGTCCCATGCATGTATGTTCCACATGTCCCGTGCATGTATGTTCCACATGTCCCATGCATGTATGTTCCACCTGTCCATGCATGTATGTTCCACATGTCCCATGCATGTATGTTCCACATGTCCCGTGCCACATGTCCCATGCATGTATGTTCCACATGTCCCGTCCCATGCATGTATGTTCCACATGTCCCGTGCATGTATGTTCCACCTGTCCCATGCATGTATGTTCCACATGTCCCATGCATGTATGTTCCACATGTCTCGTGCATGTATGTTCCACATGTCCCATGCATGTATGTTCCACATGTCTCGTGCATGTATGTTCCACATGTCCCATGCATGTATGTTCCACATGTCCCATGCATGTATGTTCCACATGTCCCGTCCCATGCATGTATGTTCCACATGTCCCGTGCATGTATGTTCCACCTGTCCCATGCATGTATGTTCCACATGTCCTGTGCATGTATGTTCCACATGTCCCGTGCATGTATGTTCCACATGTCCCATGCATGTATGTTCCACATGTCCCATGCATGTATGTTCCACATGTCCCGTGCCACATGTCTCATGCATGTATGTTCCATCTGTCCGTGCATGTATGTTCCACATGTCCCGTGCATGTATGTTCCACATGTCCCATGCATGTATGTTCCACATGTCCCATGCATGTATGTTCCACATGTCCCATGCATGTATGTTCCACATGTCTTGTGCATGTATGTTCCACATGTCCCGTGCTTGTATGTTCCACATGTCCTATGCATGTATGTTCCACATGTCCCATGCATGTATGTTCCACATGTCCCGTGCATGTATGTTCCACATGTCCCATGCATGTATGTTCCACATGTCCCATGCATGCATGTATGTTCCACATGTCCCATGCATGTATGTTCCACATGTCCCATGCATGCATGTATGTTCCACATGTCTCATGCATGTATGTTCCACATGTCTCGTGCATGTATGTTCCACATGTCCCATGCATGTATGTTCCACATGTCCCATGCATGCATGTATGTTCCACATGTCCCATGCATGTATGTTCCACATGTCTCGTGCATGTATGTTCCACATGTCCCGTCCCATGCATGTATGTTCCACATGTCCTGTGCATGTATGTTCCACATGTCCCATGCATGTATGTTCCACATGTCCCGTGCTTGTATGTTCCACATGTCCCATGCCACATGTCTCATGCATGTATGTTCCATCTGTCCCATACATGTATGTTCCACATGGCTCGTGCATGTATGTTCCACAGGTCCCATGCATGTATGTTCCACATGTCCCGTGCCACATGTCCCGTGCTTGTATGTTCCACATGTCCCATGCATGTATGTTCCACATGTCCCGTGCATGTATGTTCCACATGTCCCGTGCATGTATGTTCCACATGTCCCATGCATGTATGTTCCACATGTCCCGTGCTTGTATGTTCCACATGTCCCATGCATGTATGTTCCACATGTCCCGTGCTTGTATGTTCCACATGTCTCGTGCATGTATGTTCCACATGTCCCGTGCATGTATGTTCCACATGTCCCGTGCATGTATGTTCCACATGTCCCATGCATGTATGTTCCACATGTCCCGTGCATGTATGTTCCACCTGTCCCATGCATGTATGTTCCACCTGTCCCATGCATGTATGTTCCACATGTCCCGTGCATGTATGTTCCACCTGTCCCATGCATGTATGTTCCACATGTCCCGTGCATGTATGTTCCACATGTCCCATGCATGTATGTTCCACATGTCCCATGCATGTATGTTCCACATGTCCCGTGCATGTATGTTCCACATGTCCCGTGCATGTATGTTCCACATGTCCCATGCATGTATGTTCCACATGTCCCATGCATGTATGTTCCACATGTCCCGTGCATGTATGTTCCACATGTCCCGTGCATGTATGTTCCACATGTCCCGTGCATGTATGTTCCACATGTCCCGTGCATGTATGTTCCACATGTCCCGTGCATGTATGTTCCACATGTCCCATGCATGTATGTTCCACATGTCCCGTGCATGTATGTTCCACATGTCCCGTGCATGTATGTTCCACATGTCCCGTGCATGTATGTTCCACATGTCCCGTGCATGTATGTTCCACATGTCCCATGCATGTATGTTCCACATGTCCCATGCATGTATGTTCCACATGTCCCATGCATGTATGTTCCACATGTCCCATGCATGTATGTTCCACATGTCCCGTGCATGTATGTTCCACATGTCCCGTGCATGTATGTTCCACATGTCCCGTGCATGTATGTTCCACATGTCCCATGCATGTATGTTCCACATGTCCCATGCATGTATGTTCCACATGTCCCATGCATGTATGTTCCACATGTCCCATGCATGTATGTTCCACATGTCCCGTGCATGTATGTTCCACATGTCCCGTGCATGTATGTTCCACATGTCCCATGCATGTATGTTCCACATGTCCCATGCATGTATGTTCCACATGTCCCATGCATGTATGTTCCACATGTCTTGTGCATGTATGTTCCACATGTCGTGCATGTATGTTCCACATGTCCCATGCATGTATGTTCCACATGTCCCGTGCATGTATGTTCCACATGTCCCGTGCATGTATGTTCCACATGTCCCGTGCATGTATGTTCCACATGTCCCGTGCATGTATGTTCCACATGTCCCGTGCATGTATGTTCCACATGTCCCATGCATGTATGTTCCACATGTCCCGTGCATGTATGTTCCACATGTCCCGTGCATGTATGTTCCACATGTCCCATGCATGTATGTTCCACATGTCCCGTGCATGTATGTTCCACATGTCCCGTGCCATGTCCCGTGCATGTATGTTCCACATGTCCCATGCATGTATGTTCCACATGTCCCGTGCTTGTATGTTCCACATGTCCCATGCATGTATGTTCCACATGTCCCATGCTTGTATGTTCCACATGTCTCGTGCATGTATGTTCCACATGTCCCATGCATGTATGTTCCACATGTCTCGTGCATGTATGTTCCACATGTCTCGTGCATGTATGTTCCACATGTCCCATGCATGTATGTTCCACATGTCTTGTGCATGTATGTTCCACATGTCTCGTGCATGTATGTTCCACATGTCCCATGCATGTATGTTCCACATGTCTTGTGCATGTATGTTCCACATGTCCCGTGCATGTATGTTCAACATGTCTCGTGCATGTATGTTCCACATGTCCCGTGCATGTATGTTCAACATGTCTCATGCATGTATGTTCCACATGTCCCATGCATGTATGTTCCACATGTCTCGTGCATGTATGTTCCACATGTCTCGTGCATGTATGTTCCACATGTCACGTGCATGTATGTTCCACATGTCCCGTGCATGTATGTTCCACATGTCCCGTGCCACATGTCCCATGCATGTATGTTCCACATTGCATTGTTCACAAACACATTCATATTGTCCAATCAACATTCTGTATGGTGTCATATGTTCCAATCAACATGCTGTATATCGTCACATTGTCCAATCAACATTCTGCATGGTGTCATATGGTCCAATGAACATTCTGTATGGTGTCATATGGTCCAATCAACATTCTGTATGGTGTCATATGGTCCAATCAACATTCTGTATGGTGTCATATGGTCCAATCAACATTCTGCATTGTGTCGCATGGTCCAATCAACATTCTGTATGGTGTCATATGGTCCAATCAACATTCTGTATGGTTTCATATGGTCCAATCAACATTCTGTATTGTGTCATATTGTCCAATCAACATTCTGTATGGTGTCATATGGTCCAATCAACATTATGTATGGTTTCATATGGTCCAATCAACATTCTGTATTGTGTCATATTGTCCAATCAACATTCTGTATGGTGTCATATGGTCCAATCAACATTATGTATGGTGTCATATGTTCCAATCAACATGCTGTATATCGTCACATGGTCCAATCAACATTCTGCATTGTGTCATATTGTCCAATCAACATGCTGTATATCATCACATTGTCCAATCAACATGCTGTATATCCTCACATGGTCCAATCAACATTCTGCATTGTGTCATATTGTCCAATCAACATTCTGTATATCCTCACATGGTCCAATCAACATTCTGCATTGTGTCATATTGTCCAATCAACATGCTGTATATCCTCACATGGTCCAATCAACATTCTGCATTGTGTCATATTGTCCAATCAACATACTGTATATCATCACATGATCCAATCAACATTCTGTATTGTGTCATATTGTCCAATCAACATCTGCATTTTGTCATATTGTCCAATCAACATTCTGCATTATGTCATATTGTCCAATCAACATTCTGCATTGTGTCATATTGTCCAATCAACATTCTATAATTATGATTTAATATGTAACTGTAAGGTATATATACATATGTTGGTTTATAGGTTACGATGTTTAAATCCGAAAGATTACATATTATAATGTTACACGAACAATCGGCAACATTATTATTTATGCCACAATATAACGCTAATCATTCATTCTTAATCTATATTAATCCGCTAATCCACAAATCCTCCACAGATTTAAGAATGTCGACTAGAAGAGAAAATGTAGAAATTCTGAAATAATTTTGTCGAAATCTGCTGTTGCACATTCCTGTTCGGCAGTTTATTTATTTTACAACGATTGCGAAACAAGTTTTAACAACTTATATTAATCACTGTCGTTGGCACAGATGAAACAGACTTTAAACCGAGGTCTCGTGTCGGTGCCTTACACCGTGCACGTAAAAGAACCAGAGGAGATTCTGGAATGGGTCTCTGTCTGCCTCATTGCACTATCCTCCACAAATCTAAAATGACTAATCTCTTCAGGAGGCGTCGCTCATATGGGCAACCGGTAGCGATGATAAATAAACGCCAAACACACACACACGGTTGCATTACCCCAATGATAAATTATTGTGGTGTCGATAAAAATATGTATTGTATAGTCAGAAATGGCTGGCCCTTTAAATAGGGGTGACACTATAATAAACAAACACTTTACTTTACTTTACTTTGTATAAAAGCAAATTTCATGTGAAGAAAATTAATGGCATTTTGGGCATAATGGGGCTTTAAAATGTAGGTCCTTAAAGTACATGGCTTTAATGTTAGTGGCTTTAAAGACTCGTGTATGTTTGCAGGATTAAGCTTATTTTGTGTCGTGGTTTAGAATATGTACAGTACAATAGTAACTATCCACATGGTCAGATTTTCATTCCCTTTAATCAGATTTTCTCTTAGATAATCCCGAAACCACTTTTTAATGTTTGTTCTAATCCAGCTTGCTTTTTTTTTAACTTTACAATATTTTAAAATTTTGTGAGAAAATAATTGCAAAATAAGAGAAACAGTAATTTTATTCTCCTAAGAATGTAAATAAATAAAACATGACTTTGACGTGATACTCTGTATCATTTTACTTGAATGTTGAGAATATACCAAAAATTATAGTGCATACCATTAAAAAACAGACTCGAATACTTTGTGGATTATAGAAATTAAGTGAAATGAAAAAGTGAAAAATATGTCACTCACTTCGCAATATAAAATATATTTCTAGGAAAATACAATTTTCGTTTCTAAGAATGTGATTGTGTATTTGGTGCTGATTATACGGAACTGTCATCATTCATGTTTAAACAGGATTTAATTCTGAAAAAAGGAGTGATAATGTACGACACGGCGGGGTTAATGCTGGAGACGGAGAAATCGAACCTGGCCCCGTCGGAGAAATCTGGGTTTAATTATCACAGGAACTCTCAGTCAAGAAAGGTTGGTACTCAGCTGCAAAAAAACGATGATATAGATTTAGCATATTCCGACTTTTTGAACATTATTTGACACCTTCCGGTATTGTTGTAGACTGTCTTAACCCTTTCCCTCATAGAAGCACCTCTTGACGCCATTACCAATACAACATATATTGACAATGTAGTAGCCAAACCAATGTTCATAAACCCTTTCCCTCATAGAAGCACCTCTTGACGCCATTACCAATACAACATATATTGACAATGTAGTAGCCAAACCAATGTTCATAAACCCTTTCCCTCATAGAAGCACCTCTTGATGCCATTACCAATACAACATATATTGACAATGTAGTAGCCAAACCAATGTTCATAATAAAGGCCAGAATCTCATGTAGTCCCAGTAATATCTATGGAGGTGGGATAGATATGGCAACTACTTAACCACTGCATGATAGCTAAATGGCTGTCGTTTGTATGGAGATATAATAGTATATTTACCTAAATCTCTATGAAGTCCCAGTAATATCTATGGAGGTGGGATAGATATGGCGACTACTTATCCACTACATGATAGCTAAATGGTTGTTGTTTGTATGGAGATATAACAGTATATTAACCTAAATCTCTATGAAGGAAAGGGTTAAATAAGAAGTATGTAAAATAATGACCTATTTATAGCTCACATAGTCTACCTCTGTGGTCAAGTGGTTATGGTCACTGTATACCACTGTAACCTATCATCAATGATGGTCACGGGTTCGAGCCCCACTCAGGCGGCGTCTCTTTGAAAAAGTTGGCAGTTTCTTACGGAGGTTGGTGCACCAAGTACTGGTTAACCGCTGTAACCTGCCCAGGAAAGACGTTGTTAGGTAAACTTCCTGCTGGCGATATAGCGCAAAATGGTGGCGATGAAGGCGTAAAACCGAACAAACAAACAAACAAACATAGTTCCGGGGATGTTGTGGAAGTATCAAGCCTTGGTCATCTGCCGCCTGCCAATAATTGCACTTAACTGACTTCTCATAAAGTAGGAATTTGGTATGTAGCATATCTGCAGGAACCTTTGTTTAAATGAGGTCACTCTGGCTAGAATCTAGGTCACTAGGTCAACAACATATAGGGACACCTTTAGACAGTCTTAGACTAGAAAGAAGCTCCTAGCTTCTAGTTCCCCATCAGTAACAGAACCAACTCTATTGTTTACACTGAGAGCAGCATACTGATGTGTTCTTGTTTCCTCTAGCTTCACATTTTGACGCTGATTTATTTGACTTAAATAACTTCAAGAAAACAATTAAAAACTTAAAATTCCGATATTTTTTTAATTAATGGTGATCGATGCTAACGCCTCACCCTCCCTCCATAGATTTTACTCCGTGGAGGGTCAGTAACAAACCGAATAAATAATAATTCAGACGTCGTGATAGCGCTGTGGTAGGGCGTTCACTTCAGGTGCGAAAGGCCCGCAGTTATTAATATAAGTTAATAAGAACTTGTTTCACTTTCGAGCTAAAAATAAATTTGTATAAACAAATAATGAAGCCCCTGGTCTCACTGTTTTAATGTTATTTTCAGAACCGGGTCAACTATGAGAGATCATTTGTGGAGGTAGAGGAATGTAGTGGTATACCCGTCTGCATATTAACATACTATTAACTCTATGCATGCCAACGCACAGGTAGACGTAACAGTGCTTTCATACCACCGTCCACACTCGCCTATAAGACAATCTCACCTATAAGAGGACCCCACTCCTCTACTTTGGTCCTGAAATCTGTGGATTTTTGCATACACTCGTATATCAGACTTGTTGATAAAATGGACACCAGACACAAGAATAAATTGCATGTTAGGCCAGTGCAAGTTGAAGAAATTTTCAGTGTAAGGTTGCTTTTTTATTTTCTAAAACGTAAATTATGTATAGCATTTAACACATTTAAACATTTTTACCACTCCCTTATAAGAAGGGAATCACTTTGAGGCCATAATCTGGTGGTAAAAAACTTGTCTTATCGTCAAGTATGAACGGTATTAAACTTATGTGTTCTATGAAATTTAAAAATAATTTTTTTTATCCGGTGTCATATGATATTTTCACCCGCCTATTTTTTCACCCGCAGGTGAAAAAAATGCCATGAGATTTTCACCCCCCCTATGAGACTTGGTTAGGGTTAGGGTTAAAATATTGGGGGGCGGGTGAAAATCTCATATGGGGGGGGGTGAAAATCTCATGGCATTTTTTTCACCCGCGGGTGAAAATATCGCGCGGGTGAAAATCTCAATTTCAAAACAAGCGCTAGAGGTTAAAATAACGGTCAATTATGTCCGGAAATTTCATTAGAATTGTGTTGTAACAATATTTCCACAGTTTTCGGTTACAAACAAGAAAAATAAGATTAATGAATTCTCGCCTACTACAATTATTTATTTATAGCCTTTATTTTACCCAGCATGCAAAGAGTTAAGACTAACAAGTGTCATTTATCACAGTCACCTGACTTGTTGAGCACCACTACTACTTGTACACTATTTCGTTCGCACTCCACATTCCACCGATATTGTTCTGAGGTTTGGGGTTTCGGGGTGAGGCAGTCAAGCAGCTTATTAAGAGCAGCTATGATTTTTTCTCAATTCTTCTTGTTAAGTTTTAGTATTCTCTTAAGCGTATCCCGTCATTTTCTTATTCAATCAAAACAATAATTTTCTTGAAAGACTTACCGTAATCGTGCATGCAGATGCAGTTAAAAAACAGAGAAATTCCAGGGGAAAAAACTTATTTGCTGTATAAAGCGCATCTTTGAAGAGAAGGAACAAATGTCGTGGAAACTAATAATAAACTGAATGTGATTTGTAAGCGTTACTAGTCGTGATAATGACGGGACGTTATGGGACTTAGAGAAAATTAGTATGAAACATTTATTTCCCTTTATTGTAATACGCCATTTGTCGTTTTTGAGTATTTGAAACAATGGAATTTAGTTCTAAACTGGAGTATAAGACGCACCAGACTTTTGGATACTATTTTGGAGGGGAAAAAGTGTGTGTTATACATACACGATTATGGTACTTATATTAGTACTACATACATCGGAACAAATTGATAGCAAATTTGACCTTTTGGGCTGTTGTTAATGTTTTCAAAACTTGTAGCCCAATCCTTTTGCACTTTGAAAAATGTCAGGTATGTATACGGATATTATCAGGATTTATGCATGTTATTAATGTGACAGTAAGATTATTGTGATTTGTAAATTGTATTCATCATTATGGAAATAGTTGGAATAAAATATTATTAAATTAAACATTCTGCCATTTGGTTAAGAAATGGTCAAAAATGGACCTGTCTTCATTGATTTTGGTACATTGGAAATTCGAGTACAAATTGGTTTCTTCGGAGAACAGGGTTTAGATATTCACTATTTCTCCGCACCCACTTATATTTACATCGCTATTGCATTTCCTTCGATGAACGTAATACGTGCCCTGAACGTATACATTTTCGTATGAGGGTTCCCAACTAATGATATGCAGCTTACATGCACATTCGAAATGACGGACCCAGCGCATTCGTAGTGTTAGACAGCGTTATCGCGTGAATAGGCGTGTGTCTTACAGTTTATGTTGTTCCAAGGATGATCTATTTGCCTGTTCAGGCACACGTTAAAGATGCAAATCTATGAACTTTTGTACTGTCTTACCACTTAATGCCTCCAATAAGTATAAACCAGCTCTTTATAGGTGTAAACCAGCTTCTTTAAAGTATAAACCTGCTCCTTTAATGTATAAACCAGCTCTTTATAGGTGTAAACCAGCTCCTTTAAAGTATAAACCAGCTCTTTATAGGTGTAAACCAGCTCCTTTAAAGTATAAACCAGCTCCTTTAATGTATAAACCAGCTCCTTTAAAGTATAAACCAGTTCCTTTAATGTATAAACCAGTTCCTTTAATGTATAAACCTGCTCCTTTAAAGTATAAACCAGCTCCTTTAAAGTATAAACCAGTTCCTTTAATGTATAAACCAGTTCCCTTATTGTATAAACCAGTTCCTTTAATGTATAAACCAGTTCCTTTAATGTATAAACCAGCTCCTTTAAAGTATAAACCTGCTCCTTTAAAGTATAAACCAGCTCTTTATAGGTGTAAACCAGCTCCTTTAAAGTATAAACCAGTTCCTTTAATGTATAAACCAGTTCCTTTAGTATAAACCAGTTCCTTTAATGTATAAACCAGTTCCTTTAATGTATAAACCAGTTCCTTTAATGTATACACCAGTTCCTTTAATGTATAAACCAGTTCCTTTAATGTATAAACCAGTTCCTTTAATGTATAAACCAGCTCCTTTAATGTATAAACCTGCTCCTTTAAAGTATAAACCAGCTCCTTTAAAGTATAAACCAGCTCTTTATAGGTGTAAACCAGCTCCTTTAAAGTATAAACCAGCTCCTTTAATGTATAAACCAGCTCCTTTAATGTTTAAACCAGCTCCTTTAAAGTATAAACCAGTTCCTTTAATGTATAAACCAGTTCCTTTAATGTATAAACCAGTTCCTTTAATGTATAAACCAGTTCCTTTAATGTATAAACCAGTTCCTTTAATGTATAAACCAGTTCCTTTAATGTATACACCAGCTCCTTTAAAGTATAAACCAGCTCCTTTAATGTATAAACCAGCTCCTTTAAAGTATAAACCAGTTCCTTTAATGTATACACCAGCTCCTTTAATGTATAAACCAGTTCCTTTAATGTATAAACCAGTTCCGTTAATGTATAAACCTGCTCCTTTAAAGTATAAACCTGCTCCTTTAATGTATAAACCAGCTCCTTTAATGTATAAACCAGCTCCTTTAATGTATAAACCAGCTCCTTTAATGTATAAACCAGTTCCTTTAATGTATAAACCAGTTCCTTTAATGTATACACCAGCTCCTTTAAAGTATAAACCAGTTCCTTTAATGTATACACCAGCTCCTTTAATGTATACACCAGTTCCGTTAATGTATAAACCAGTTCCTTTAATGTATAAACCTGCTCCTTTAAAGTATAAACCTGCTCCTTTAATGTATAAACCAGCTCTTTTAAAGTATAAACCTACTCCTTTAAAGTATAAACCAGTTTCTTTAATGTATAAACCAGCTCCTTTAATGTATAAACCAGCCCCTTTAAAGTATAAACCTGCTCCTTTAAAGTATAAACCAGCTCCTTTAATGTATAAACCAGCTCCTTTAAAATATAAACCAGCACCTTTAATGTATAAACCAGCTCCTTTAAAGTATAAACCAGCACCTTTAATGTATAAACCAGCTCCTTTAAAGTATACACCTACTCCTTTAATATGTAGACTGGCACCTTTCATGTATACAGTCAAACTTGTCTTAAGCAGCCAGCCAAGGTAATCACAGAAAATGGCTGCTTAGCACAGGTGGCTGCTTAATAGATGTCAAATGTATAATAAAACAACATATTGGGAATCTGGAAACTGGCTGCTTAATACAGGTTGGTTGCTTAATGGAGGTGACCACTAGCACAGGTTTGACTGTAAATCAGCTCCTTTAATGTATAAACTTTTCCTTTAATGTATAAACCAGCTCCTTTAATGTATAAACCAGCTCCTTTAAAGTATAAACCAGTTCCGTTAATGTATAAACCAGCTCCTTTAAAGTATAAACCAGCTCCTTTAAAATATTAACCAGCTCCTTTAATGTATAAACCAGCTCCTTTAAAATATAAACCATCTCCTTTAATGTATAAACCAGCTCCTTTAAAATATAAATCAGTTCCTTTAATGTATAAATCTGCTCCTTTAAACTGTAGACTGGCACCTTTAAAGTATAAACCAGCTTCTTTAAAGTATAAACCTGCTCCGTTAAAGTATAAATCAGCTCCTTTAAAGTATAAACCTGCTCCTTTAAAGTATAAACCAGCTCCTTTAAAGTATAAACCTTCTCCTTTAAGCTGTAGACTGGCACCTTTAAAGTATAAACCTGCTCCTTTAATGTATAAACCAGCTCCTTTAAAGTATAAACCTGCTCCTTTAAAATATAAACCAGCACCTTTAATGTATAAACCAGCTCCTTTAAAGTATAAACCTTCTCCTTAAGCTGTAGACTGGCACCTTTAAAGTATAAACCTGCTCCTTTAATGTATAAACCAGCTCCTTTAATGTATAAACCTGCTCCTTTAAAGTATAAACCAGCTCCTTTAAAGTATAAACCAACTCCTTTAAAATATAAACCAGCACCTTTAATGTATAAACCAGCTCCTTTAAAGTATAAACCTTCTCCTTAAGCTGTAGACTGGCACCTTTAAAGTATAAACCTGCTCCTTTAATGTATAAACCAGCTCCTTTAATGTATAAACCTGCTCCTTTAAAGTATAAACCAGCTCCTTTAAAGTATAAACCAACTCCTTTAAAATATAAACCAGCACCTTTAATGTATAAACCAGCTCCTTTAAAGTATAAACCTGCTCCTTTAATGTATAAACCAGCTCCTTTAAAGTATAAACCTGCTCCTTTAATGTATAAACCAGCTCCTTTAAAGTATAAATTAGCTCCTTTAATGTATAAACCAGCTCCTTTAAAGTATAAACCTGCTCCTTTAAAGTATAAACCTGTTCCTTTAAAGTATAAACCAGCTCCTTTAAAATATAAACCAGCACCTTTAATGTATAAACCAGCTCCTTTAAAGTATAAACCTTCTCCTTTAAGCTGTAGACTGGCACCTTTAAAGTATAAACCTGCTCCTTTAATGTATAAACCAGCTCCTTTAATGTATAAACCAGCTCCTTTAATGTATAAACCAGCTCCTTTAAAGTATAAACCTGCTCCTTTAAAGTATAAACCAGCTCCTTTAAAATATAAACCAGCACCGTTAATGTATAAACCAGCTCCTGTAATGTATAAACCTGCTCCTTTAAAGTATAAACCTGCTCCTTTAAAGTATAAACCAGCTCCTTTAATGTATAAACCAGCACCTTTAATGTATAAACCAGCTCCTTTAATGTATAAACCAGCTCCTTTAATGTGTAAACCAGCTCCTTTAAAGTATAAACCTGTTCCTTTAATGTATAAACCAGCACCGTTAAAGTATAAATTAGCTCCTTTAATGTATAAACCAGCTCCTTTAAAGTATAAACCTGCTCCTTTAAAGTATAAACCTGCTCCTTTAATGTATAAACCAGTTCCTTTAAAGTATAAACCAGCTCCTTTAAAGTATAAACCAGCTCCTTTAAAATATAAACCAGCACCTTTAAAGTATAAACCAGCTCCTTTAAAGTATAAACCTTCTCCTTTAAGCTGTAGACTGGCACCTTTAAAGTATAAACCTGCTCCTTTAATGTATAAACCAGCTCCTTTAAAGTATAAATTAGCTCCTTTAATGTATAAACCAGCTCCTTAAAACTATAAACCTGCTCCTTTAAAATATAAACCAGCTCCTTTAAAGTATAAACCAGCTCCTTTAAAGTATAAACCAGCTCCTTAAAACTATAAACCAGCTCCTTTAAAGTATAAACCTGCTCCTTTAAAATATTAACCAGCTCCTTTAAATTAAAAACAAGCTCCTTTAAACATTTATTTTCATCAAAAGACATTTATGTACTTTAAGAAAAACAACTATTTATATGCATGGTGAGGAATCTATAAAAGGGTTTCAAAGTACAAACTGCACTTATCAGTAATATCTCTGGTCGCAACATGTTAATTGAAATATCACGACGGATCGCCAATAATTATACAAGTTGTTCTCTGATGCGTAATAATAATAATACATATATATCGAGGGATTACGAATATTGAAATTTCTAACTGCCTTTAATATGCCATTTCCCATCTATTGTTAAAGCATGGAACGAAATAATACCTTCAAAATAATTTGAATGGGTTCATAATCTGTATATTATATATTTTATTCAAGCGTCGATTGTTTTTTGATTTGCCGATATATCGGCCATACTTGTCTATTGTTTAAATACCTTGTATGTAAATCTGTGTGTGCATGAACACTCTAATTGACTGTTATTGAATATTTAATGGTGTAATGGACGACGGTTCCTTTGAAAATGATGTGTTTTTAAAGTGTGGAAAATCGTTAAGCTTCATACTCCAAGAGTTTATTGGCAATGTTTAATTGATAGGATGGAATATTTCCTTGTGTCAGTTTGAATGAACGTATGAACGTATTTGTACCTTTACAAGATACAGGGGACTGATGTTTTGTATCAATAATATTGTTTTTTCTGATCAAGCTTCAAGCTATGTGATAGACGTGTTTTATGTGTGCATAAAATCTGAGGATGAAATTATATACCTAGGATTAAAAGTACTAATTAATTGGAGATATTGGATAGCGCTGTAGCTTTAGCCGTCTAGAAGTAGGTTTTAAAATGCACATGTTTTTCATTATTGAGTGGTGGAACCTTCCATGGAATTACATTACCCCAGCACATCATTAGCTTAGGAAACTAATCTTCCTTGAAGCCCTATAATTGGCATATATTGGGTATTTCTTTTGTTAAGGGGATGATATACCCTACAAGGGATGATATACCCAACAAGGGAAGCTATACCCTACAAGGGAAGCTATACCCTACAAGGGAAGATATACCCTACAAGGGAAGATATACCCAACAAGGGAAGCTATACCCTACAATGGAAGATATACCCTACAAGGGACGATATACCCTACATGGGAAGATATACCCTACAAGGGAAGATATACCCAACAAGGGAAGCTATACCCTACAAGGGACGATATACCCTACAAGGGAAGCTATACCCTACAAGGGACGATATACCCAACAAGGGAAGCTATACCCTACAAGGGAAGCTATACCCTACAAGGGAAGATATACCCTACAAGGGAAGATATACCCAACAAGGGAAGCTATACCCTACAAGGGACGATATACCCAACAAGGGAAGCTATACCCTACAAGGGAAGCTATACCCTACAAGGGAAGCTATACCCTACAAGGGAAGATATACCCTACAAGGGAAGATATACCCAACAAGGGAAGCTATACCCTACAAGGGAAGATATACCCTACAAGGGACGATATACCCTACATGGGAAGATATACCCTACAAGGGAAGATATACCCAACAAGGGACGATATACCCTACAAGGGAAGCTATACCCTACAAGGGACGATATACCCAACAAGGGAAGCTATACCCTACAAGGGAAGCTATACCCTACAAGGGAAGATATACCCTACAAGGGAAGATATACCCAACAAGGGAAGCTATACCCTACAAGGGAAGCTATACCCAACAAGGGAAGCTATACCCTACAAGGGAAGCTATACCCAACAAGGGAGCATACCCAACAAGGGAAGCTATACCCTACAAGGGAAGATATACCCAACAAGGGAAGCTATACCCTACAAGGGAAGCTATACCCTACAAGGGAAGATATACCCAACAAGGGAAGCTATACCCTACAAGGGAAGATATACCCTACAAGGGAAGATATACCCTACAAGGGAAGCTATACCCAACAAGGGAAGCTATACCCTACAAGGGAAGCTATACCCAACAAGGGAAGCTATACCCTACAAGGGAAGCTATACCCTACAAGGGAAGCTATACCCTACAAGGGAAGATATACCCAACAAGGGAAGCTATACCCTACAAGGGAAGATATACCCAACAAGGGAAGATATACCCTACATGGGAAGATATGCCCTACAAGGGAAGATATACCCTACAATGGAAGCTATGCCCTACAAGGAAGGTATACCATACAAGGGAAGATATACCCAACAAGGGAAGATATACCCTACAAGGGAAGATATACCCTACAAGGGAAGGTATACCCTGCAAGGGAAGATATACCCTACAAGGGAAGGTATACCCCACAAGGGAAGGTATACCCTGCAAGGGAAGATATACCCAACAAGGGAAGGTATACCCTACAAGGGAAGGTATACCCTACAAGGGAAGATATACCCTACAAGGGAAGATATACCCTACAAGGGAAGGTATACCATACAAGGGAAGATATACCCTACAAGGGAAGGTATGCCCTACAAGGGAAGGTATACCCTACAATGGAAGGTATACCCTACAAGGGAAGATATACCCAACAAGGGAAGGTATACCCTACAAGGGAAGATATACCCTACAAGGGAAGGTATACCCTGCAAGGGAAGATATACCCTACAAGGGAAGGTATACCCACAGGGAAGGTATACCCTGCAAGGGAGATATACCAACAAGGGAAGGTATACCCTACAAGGGAAGGTATACCCTACAAGGGAAGATATACCCTACAAGGGAAGATATACCCTACAAGGGAAGGTATACCATACAAGGGCAGATATACCCTACAAGGGAAGGTATGCCCTACAAGGGAAGGTATACCCTACAATGGAAGGTATACCCTACAAGGGAAGATATACCCAACAAGGGAAGGTATACCCTACAAGGGAAGATATACCCTACAAGGGAAGGTATACCATACAAGGGAAGATATACCCAACAAGGGAAGGTATACCCTACAAGGGAAGATATACCCTACAAGGGAAGATATACCCTACAAGGGAAGATATACCCAACAAGGGAAGATATACCCTACAAGGGAAGGTATACCATACAAGGGAAGATATACCCAACAAGGGAAGGTATACCCTACAAGGGAAGCTATACCCTACAAGGGAAGATATACCCTACAAGGGAAGATATACCCTACAAGGGAGTTAGGGAGTACCCTACAAGGGAAGGTATACCATACAAGGGAGTTGGGGGTTTGGAAGTATACCTACAGGGAAGATATACCCTACAAGGGAAGCTATACCCTACAAGGGAAGGTATACCCTACAAGGGAAGCTATACCTTACAAGGGAAGCTATACCCTACAAGGGAAGATATACCCTATAAGGGAGGATATACCCTGCAAGGGAAGATATACCCTACAAGGAATATACCCTACAATGGAAGGTATACCCAATAAGGGAAGATATACCATACATGGGAAGATATACCCTACAAGGGAAGATATACCATACAATGGAAGATATAACCTACAAGGAAGATATACCAACAAGGGAAGTATGCCCTACAAGGGAAGATATACCCTACAAGGGAAGATATACCCTACAAGGGAAGATATACCCTACAAGGGAAGATATACCCTACAAGGGAAGATATACCCAACAAGGGAAGCTATACCCTACAAGGGAAGATATACCATACAAGGGACGATATACCCTACATGGGAAGATATACCCTACAAGGGAAGATATACCCAACAAGGGACGATATACCCTACAAGGGAAGCTATACCCTACAAGGGACGATATACCCAACAAGGGAAGCTATACCCTACAAGGGAAGCTATACCCTACAAGGGAAGATATACCCTACAAGGGAAGATATACCCAACAAGGGAAGCTATACCCTACAAGGGAAGCTATACCCAACAAGGGAAGCTATACCCTACAAGGGAAGCTATACCCAACAAGGGAAGCTATACCCAACAAGGGAAGCTATAACCTACAAGGGAAGATATACCCAACAAGGGAAGCTATACCCTACAAGGGAAGATATACCCAACAAGGGAAGATATACCCAACAAGGGAAGCTATACCCTGCAAGGGAAGATATACCCAACAAGGGAAGCTATACCCTACAAGGGAAGCTATACGCTACAAGGGAAGCTATACCCTACAAGGGAAGATATACCCAACAAGGGAAGATATACCCTACAAGGGAAGCTATACCCTACAAGGGAAGCTATACCCAACAAGGGAAGATATACCCTACAAGGGAAGATATACCCAACAAGGGAAGATATACCCTACAAGGGAAGCTATACCCTACAAGGGAAGCTATACCCAACAAGGGAAGCTATACCCAACAAGGGAAGCTATACCCTACAAGGGAAGCTATACCCTACAAGGGAAGATATACCCAACAAGGGAAGCTATACCCAACAAGGGAAGATATACCCTACAAGGGAAGATATACCCTACAAGGGAAGCTATACCCAACAAGGGAAGCTATACCATACAAGGGAAGCTATGCCCAACAAGGGAAGCTATACCCAACAAGGGAAGCTATACCCTACAAGGGAAGCTGCCCTACAAGGGAAGATATACCCAACAAGGGAAGCTATACCCTACAAGGGAAGATATACCCAACAAGGGAAGATATACCCTACATGGGAAGATATGCCCTACAAGGGAAGATATACCCTACAATGGAAGCTATGCCCTACAAGGAAGGTATACCATACAAGGGAAGATATACCCAACAAGGGAAGATATACCCTACAAGGGAAGATATACCCTACAAGGGAAGGTATACCCTGCAAGGGAAGATATACCCTACAAGGGAAGGTATACCCCACAGGGGAAGGTATACCCTGCAAGGGAAGATATACCCAACAAGGGAAAGTATACCCTACAAGGGAAGGTATACCCTACAAGGGAAGATATACCCTACAAGGGAAGATATACCCTACAAGGGAAGGTATACCATACAAGGGCAGATATACCCTACAAGGGAAGGTATGCCCTACAAGGGAAGGTATACCCTACAATGGAAGGTATACCCTACAAGGGAAGATATACCCAACAAGGGAAGGTATACCATACAAGGGAAGATATACCCAACAAGGGAAGGTATACCCTACAAGGGAAGATATACCCTACAAGGGAAGATATACCCTACAAGGGAAGATATACCCAACAAGGGAAGATATACCCTACAAGGGAAGGTATACCATACAAGGGAAGATATACCCAACAAGGGAAGGTATACCCTACAAGGGAAGCTATACCCTACAAGGGAAGATATACCCTACAAGGGAAGGTATACCCTACAAGGGAAGCTATACCCTACAAGGGAAGATATACCCTACAAGGGAAGCTATACCCTACAAGGGAAGGTATACCCTACAAGGGAAGCTATACCCTACAAGGGAAGATATACCCTACAAGGGAAGCTATACCCTACAAGGGAAGATATACCCTATAAGGGAGGATATACCCTGCAAGGGAAGATATACCCTACAAGGAATATACCCTACAATGGAAGGTATACCCAATAAGGGAAGATATACCATACATGGGAAGATATACCCTACAAGGGAAGATATACCATACAATGGAAGATATAACCTACAAGGAAGATATACCCAACAAGGGAAGGTATGCCCTACAAGGGAAGATATACCCTACAAGGGAAGGTATACCCTACAAGGGAAGATATACCCTACAATGGAAGCTATACCCTACAAGGGAAGGTATACCATACAAGGGAAGATATACCCTACAAGGGAAGGTATACCCTACAAGGGAAGGTATACCCAACAAGGGAAGGTATACCCTACAAGGGAAGATATACCATACAAGGGAAGATATACCATACAAGGGAAGATATACCATACAATGGAAGCTATACCCTACATGGGAAGGTATACCCTACAAGGGAAGATAAACCATACAAGGGAAGATATACCATACAAGGGAAGATATACCATACAAGGGAAGATATACCCTACAAGTGGAGATATACCCTACAAGGGAAGATATACCCTACAAGGGAAGGTATACCCTACAAGGGAAGATATACCCTACAAGGGAAGATATACCATACAAGGGAAGATATACCCTACAAGTGGAGATATACCCTACAAGGGAAGATATACCCCTACAAGGGAAGATATACCCTACAAGGGAAGATATACCCTATAAGGGAAGATATACCATACAAGGGAAGCTATACCCTACACGGGAAGATATACCATACAAGGGAAGCTATACCCTACAAGGGAAGATAAACCATACAAGGGAAGATATACCCTACAAGGGAAGCTATACCCTACAAGGGAAGGTATACCCTACCAAGGAAGATAAACTCCCATATACATGGACATACACTTCCATATACGTGGACATACACTTCCATATACGTGGACATACACTTCCATATACATGGACATACACTTCCATATACGTGGACATACACTTCCATATACGTGGACATACACTCCCATATACGTGGACATACACTCCCATATACGTGGACATACACTTCCATATACGTGGACATACACTCCCATATACGTGGACATACACTTCCATATACGTGGACATACACTCCCATATACGTGGACATACACTCCCATATACGTGGACATACACTCCCATATACGTGGACATACACTCCCATATATGTGGACATACACTCCCATATACGTGGACATACACTCCCATATACGTGGACATACACTCCCATATACGTGGACATACACTTCCATATACATGGACATACACTTCCATATACGTGGACATACACTCCCATATACGTGGACATACACTCCCATATACATGGACATACACTCCCATATACATGGACATACACTCCCATATACATGGACATACACTCCCATATACATGGACATACACTTCCATATACGTGGACATACACTCCCATATATGTGGATATTGACATGTACATTGCCATATACGTGGACATTGACTTGTACATTGCCATATACGTGGATATTGACTTGTACATTGCCATACACGTGGATATTGACTTGCACAGTCCCATATACTTGGATATTGACTTGCACATTGCCATATACGTGGACATTGACTTGTACATTGCCATATACGTGGATATTGACTTGTACATTCCCATATACGTGGATATTGACTTGTACATTCCCATATATGTGGACATTGACTTGTACATTGCCATATACGTGGCCACTGACTTGTACATTGTCATATACATGGATATTGACTTGCACAGTCCCATATACGTGGACATTGACTTGTACATTGCCATATACATGGACATTGACTTGTACATTGCCATATATACGTGGACATTGACTTGTACATTGCCATATATACGTGGACATTGACTTGTACATTGCCATATATATGTGGACATTGACTTGTACATTGCCATATACGTGGATATTGACTTGTACATTGCCATATACATGGATATTGACTTGCACATTGCCATATATGTGGATATTGACTTGTACATACCCATATACGTGGACATTGAATTGTACATTGCCATATACGTGGATATTGACTTGTACATACCCATATACGTGGACATTGAATTGTACATTGCCATATATGTTTACATTGACTTGTACATTGCCATATATGTGGACATTGACTTGTACATTGCCATATATGTGGACATTGACTTGTACATTGCCATATATGTGAACATTGACTTGTACATTGCCATATACATGGACATTGACTTGTACATTGCCATATATGTGGACATTGACTTGTACATTGCCATATATGTGGATATTGACTTGTACATACCCATATACGTGGACATTGAATTGTACATTGCCATATATGTTTACATTGACTTGTACATTGCCATATATGTGGACATTGACTTGTACATTGCCATATATGTGGACATTGACTTGTACATTGCCATATATGTGGACATTGACTTGTACATTGCCATATACGTGGATATTGACTTGCACATTCCCATATACATGGACATACACTCCCATATACGTGGACATACACTCCCATATTCATGGACATACACTCCCATATACGTGGACATACACTCCCATATACATGGACATACACTCCCATATACGTGGACATACACTCCCATATACATGGACATACACTCCCATATACGTGGACATACACTTCCATATACATGGACATACACTTCCATATACGTGGACATACACTCCCATATATGTGGATATTGACTTGTACATTCCCATATACGTGGATATTGACTTGTACATTCCCATATATGTGGACATTGACTTGTACATTGCCATATACGTGGACACTGACTTGTACATTGTCATATACGTGGATATTGACTTGCACAGTCCCATATACGTGGACATTGACTTGTACATTGCCATATATGTGGATATTGACTTGTACATTGCCATATATGTGGACATTGACTTGTACATTGCCATATATGTGGACATTGACTTGTACATTGCCATATATGTGGACATTGACTTGTACATTGCCATATATGTGGACATTGACTTGTACATTGCCATATATGTGGACATTGACTTGTACATTGCCATATACGTGGACATTGACTTGCACATTGCCATATACGTGGATATTGACTTGTACATACCCATATATGTGGACATTGAATTGTACATTGCCATATATAAGTGGACATTGACTTGTACATTGCCATATATACGTGGACATTGACTTGTACATTGCCATATATACGTGGACATTGACTTGTACATTGCTATATACGTGGATATTGACTTGTACATTGCCATATATGTGGATATTGACTTGCACATTGCCATATATGTGGATATTGACTTGTACATACCCATATATGTGGACATTGAATTGTACATTGCCATATACGTGGATATTGACTTGTACATTGCCATATATGTGAATATTGACTTACAGTACATTGCCATATACATGGATATTGACTTGTACATTGCCATGTGGATATTGACTTGCACATTGCCATATATACGTGGACATTGACTTGTACATTGCCATATACGTGGACATTGACTTGTACATTCCCATATACGTGGACATTGACTTGTGCATTGCCATATACATGGACACTGACTTTTACATTCCCATATACGTTGACACTGACTTGTACATTGCCATATACATGGACACTGACTTGTACATTCCCAAATATATGTCGATATTGACTTGTACATTGCCATATATACGTGGACATTGACTTGTACATTGCCATATACGTGGACATTGACTTGTACATTCCCATATACGTGGATATTGACTTGTACATTGCCATATATACGTGGACATTGACTTGTACATTGCCATATACATGGACACTGACTTTTACATTCCCATATACGTTGACACTGACTTGTACATTGCCATATACGTGGACACTGACTTGTACATTGCCATATAAGTGGATATTGACTTGCACATTGCCATATACGTGGATATTGACTTGCACATTGCCATATACGTGGACATTGACTTGTACATTGCCATATACATGGATATTGACTTGTACATTGCCATATACATGGACATTGACTTGTACATTGCCATATATGTTTACATTGACTTGTACATTGCCATATATGTGGACATTGACTTGTACATTGCCATATATGTGGACATTGACTTGTACATTGCCATATTTGTGGACATTGACTTGTACATTTCCATATACGTGGATATTGACTTGCACATTCCCATATACGTGGATATTGACTTGTAGATACCCATATACATGGACATTGACTTGTACATTGCCATATGTAAGTGGACATTGACTTGTACATTGCCATATATACGTGGACATTGACTTGTACATTGCCATATATACATGGACATTGACTTGTACATTGCCATATATATGTGGACATTGACTTGTACATTGCCATATATACGTGCACATTGACTTGTACATTGCCATATATACGTGGACATTGACTTGCACATTGCCATATATACGTGGACATTGACTTGTACATTGCTATATACGTGGATATTGACTTGTACATTGCCATATATGTGGATATTGACTTACAGTACATTGCCATGTGGATATTGACTTGTACATTGCCATATACGTGAATATTGACTTGTACATTGCCATATACATGGATATTGACTTGTACATTGCCATATACGTGGACATTGACTTGTACATTCCCATATACGTGGACATTGACTTGTACATTCCCATATACATGGACACTGACTTGTACATTCCCATATACGTGGACACTGACTTGTACATTGCCATATACGTGGACACTGACTTGTACATTCCCAAATATATGTGGACATTGACTTGTACATTGCCATATATACGTGGACATTGACTTGTACATTGCCATATACGTGGACATTGACTTGTACATTCCCATATACGTGGATATTGACTTGTACATTGCCATATATACGTGGACATTGACTTGTACATTGCCATATACATGGACACTGACTTTTACATTCCCATATACGTTGACACTGACTTGTACATTCCCATATACAAGGACACTGACTTGTACATTGCCATATACGTGGACATTGACTTGTACATTGCCATATACGTGGACACTGACTTGTACATTGCCATATAAGTGGATATTGACTTGCACATTGCCATATACGTGGATATTGACTTGCACATTGCCATATACGTGGACATTGACTTGTACATTGCCATATACATGGATATTGACTTGTACATTGCCATATACATGGACATTGACTTGTACATTGCCATATACATGGACATTGACTTGTACATTGCCATATATGTTTACATTGACTTGTACATTGCCATATATACGTTGACATTGACTTGTACATTGCCATATATGTGGACATTGCCATATATATGTGGACATTGACATGTACATTGCCATATATACATGGACATTGACTTGTACATTGCCATATATGTGAATATTCACTTACAGTACATTGCCATATACATGGATATTGACTTGTACATTGCCATGTGGATATTGACTTGCACATTGCCATATACATGGATATTGTCTTGTACATTGCCATATACATGGATATTGACTTGTACATTGCCATATACGTGGACACTGACTTGTACATTCCCATATATATGTGGATATTGACTTGTACATTGCCATATATACGTGGACATTGACTTGTACATTGCCATATACGTGGACATTGACTTGTACATTCCCATATACGTGGATATTGACTTGTACATTGCCATATATACGTGGACATTGACTTGTACATTGCCATATACATGGACACTGACTTTTACATTCCCATATACGTTGACACTGACTTGTACATTGCCATATACATGGACACTGACTTGTACATTCCCATATATATGTGGATATTGACTTGTACATTGCCATATATACGTGGACATTGACTTGTACATTGCCATATACGTGGACATTGACTTGTACATTCCCATATACGTGGATATTGACTTGTACATTGCCATATATACGTGGACATTGACTTGTACATTGCCATATACATGGACACTGACTTTTACATTCCCATATACGTTGACACTGACTTGTACATTGCCATATACGTGGACACTGACTTGTACATTGCCATATAAGTGGATATTGACTTGCACATTGCCATATACGTGGATATTGACTTGCACATTGCCATATACATGGACATTGACTTGTACATTGCCATATATGTTTACATTGACTTGTACATTGCCATATATGTGGACATTGACTTGTACATTGCCATATATGTGGACATTGACTTGTACATTGCCATATTTGTGGACATTGACTTGTACATTTCCATATACGTGGATATTGACTTGCACATTCCCATATACGTGGATATTGACTTGTAGATACCCATATACATGGACATTGACTTGTACATTGCCACATATAAGTGGACATTGACTTGTACATTGCCATATATACGTGGACATTGACTTGTACATTGCCATATATACATGGACATTGACTTGTACATTGCCATATATATGTGGACATTGACTTGTACATTGCCATATATACGTGCACATTGACTTGTACATTGCCATATATACGTGGACATTGACTTGCACATTGCCATATATACGTGGACATTGACTTGTACATTGCTATATACGTGGATATTGACTTGTACATTGCCATATATGTGGATATTGACTTACAGTACATTGCCATGTGGATATTGACTTGTACATTGCCATATACGTGAATATTGACTTGTACATTGCCATATACATGGATATTGACTTGTACATTGCCATATACGTGGACATTGACTTGTACATTCCCATATACGTGGACATTGACTTGTACATTCCCATATACATGGACACTGACTTGTACATTCCCATATACATGGACACTGACTTGTACATTGCCATATATGTGGACATTGACTTGTACATTGCCATATATGTGGACACTGACTTGTACATTGCCATATACATGGATATTGACTTGCACATTGCCATATATGTGGATATTGACTTGCACATTGCCATATACATGGACATTGACTTGTACATTGCCATATACATGGATATTGACTTGTACATTGCCATATACATGGATATTGACTTGTACATTGCCATATACATGGACATTGACTTGTACATTGCCATATACATGGATATTGACTTGTACATTGCCATTTACATGGACATTGACTTGTACATTGCCATATACATGGACATTGACTTGTACATTGCCATATACGTGGACATTGACTTGTACATTGCCATATACATGGATATTGACTTGTACATTGCCATATACATGGACATTGACTTGTACATTGCCATATACGTGAACATTGACTTGTACATTCCCATATACGTTGACACTGACTTGTACATTGCCATATACATGGATATTGACTTGTACATTGCCATATACATGGACATTGACTTGTACATTGCCATATATGTTTACATTGACTTGTATATTGCCATATATGTGGACATTGACTTGTACATTGCCATATATGTGGACATTGACCTGTACATTGCCATATATGTGGACATTGACTTGTACATTGCCATATATGTGGACATTGACTTGTACATTGCCATATATGTGGACATTGACTTGTACATTTCCATATACGTGGATATTGACTTGCACATTCCCATATACGTGGATATTGACTTGTAGATACCCATATACATGGACATTGACTTGTACATTGCCATATATAAGTGGACTTTGACTTGTACATTGCCATATATACGTGGACATTGACTTGTACATTGCCATATATACATGGACATTGACTTGTACATTGCCATATATACGTGGACATTGACTTGTACATTGCCATATATACGTGAACATTGACTTGTACATTGCCATATATACGTGGACATTGACTTGTACATTGCCATATATACGTGGACATTGACTTGCACATTGCCATATATACGTGGACATTGACTTGTACATTGCTATATACGTGGATATTGACTTGTACATTGCCATATACATGGATATTGACTTGCACATTGCCATATATGTGGATATTGACTTGTACATACCCATATACGTGGACATTGAATTGTACATTGCCATATACGTGGATATTGACTTGTACATACCCATATACGTGGACATTGAATTGTACATTGCCATATATGTTTACATTGACTTGTACATTGCCATATATGTGGACATTGACTTGTACATTGCCATATATGTGGACATTGACTTGTACATTGCCATATATGTGAACATTGACTTGTACATTGCCATATACATGGACAATGACTTGTACATTGCCATATATGTGGACATTGACTTGTACATTGCCATATACGTGGATATTGAATTGTACATTGCCATATACGTGGATATTGACTTGTACATACCCATATACGTGGACATTGAATTGTACATTGCCATATATGTTTACATTGACTTGTACATTGCCATATATGTGGACATTGACTTGTACATTGCCATATATGTGGACATTGACTTGTACATTGCCATATATGTGGACATTGACTTGTACATTGCCATATACATGGATATTGACTTGCACATTCCCATATACATGGACATACACTCCCATATACGTGGACATACACTCCCATATTCATGGACATACACTCCCATATACATGGACATACACTCCCATATACGTGGACATACACTCCCATATACATGGACATACACTTCCATATACGTGGACATACACTTCCATATACATGGACATACACTTCCATATAGTGGACATACACTCCCATATACATGGACATACACTCCCATATACGTGGACATACACTCCCATATACGTGGACATACACTTCCATATACATGGACATACACTCCCATATACGTGGACATACACTTCCATATACATGGACATACACTTCCATATACGTGGACATACACTCCCATATATGTGGATATTGACTTGTACATTCCCATATACGTGGATATTGACTTGTACATTCCCATATATGTGGACATTGACTTGTACATTGCCATATACGTGGACACTGACTTGTACATTGCCATATATGTGGATATTGACTTACAGTACATTGCCATGTGGATATTGACTTGTACATTGCCATATACGTGAATATTGACTTGTACATTGCCATATACATGGATATTGACTTGTACATTGCCATATACGTGGACATTGACTTGTACATTCCCATATACGTGGACATTGACTTGTACATTCCCATATACATGGACACTGACTTGTACATTGCCATATATGTGGACATTGACTTGTACATTGCCATATATGTGGACATTGACTTGTACATTGCCATATACATGGATATTGACTTGCACATTGCCATATATGTGGATATTGACTTGCACATTGCCATATACATGGACATTGACTTGTACATTGCCATATACATGGATATTGACTTGTACATTGCCATATATGTGGATATTGACTTGTACATTGCCATATACGTGGACATTGACTTGTACATTGCCATATACATGGATATTGACTTGTACATTGCCATATATGTGGATATTGACTTGTACATCCCATATACGTGGACATTGAATTGTACATTGCCATATACGTGGATATTGACTTGTACATTGCCATATAGTGATATTGACTTGTACATTGCCATATACATGGATATTGACTTGTACATTGCCATGTGGAATTGACTTGTACATTGCCATATATACGTGGACATTGACTTGTACATTGCCATATACGTGGACATTGACTTGTACATTGCCATATACGTGGACATTGACTTGTACATTGCCATATACATGGACATTGACTTTTACATTCCATATACGTGGACATTGACTTGTACATTGCCATATACATGGACATTGACTTGTACATTCCCATATATTGTGGATATTGACTTGTACATTGCCATATACATGGATATTGACTTGTACATTGCCATATATGTGGACATTGACTTGTACATTGCCATATACGTGGACATTGACTTGTACATTGCCATATACATGGACATTGACTTGTACATTGCCATATACATGGACATTGACTTGTACATTGCCATATATGTGGACATTGACTTGTACATTGCCATATATGTGGACATTGACTTGTACATTGCCATATACATGGAATTGACTTGACATTGCCATATATGTGGAATTGACTTGACATTGCATATACATGGACATTGACTTGTACATTGCCATATACATGGATATTGACTTGTACATTGCCATATATGTGGATATTGACTTGTACATTGCCATATACGTGGACATTGACTTGTACATTGCCATATACATGGATATTGACTTGTACATTCCCATATACATGGACACTGACTTGTACATTGCCATATATGTGGACATTGACTTGTACATTGCCATATATGTGGACACTGACTTGTACATTGCCATATACATGGATATTGACTTGCACATTGCCATATATGTGGATATTGACTTGTACATTGCCATATACATGGACATTGACTTGTACATTGCCATATATAAGTGGACATTGACTTGTACATTGCCATATATACGTGGACATTGACTTGTACATTGCCATATACGTGGACATTGACTTGTACATTGCCATATACGTGGACATTGACTTGTACATTGCCATATATAAGTGGACATTGACTTGTACATTGCCATATATAAGTGGATATTGACTTGTACATTGCAATATATGTGGAAATTGACTTGTACATTGCCATATATAAGTGGACATTGACTTGTACATTCCCATATACTTGGATATTGACTCCCATATATGTCGATATTGACTCATACACTCCCATGTATGGAATCCCAGCTAATGAAACCTGACATTGTATAATTTTTCCTGCAGTGAATGAAACCTGACTTTGTATCATATTTTCTGCAGCGAATGAAACCTGACTTTGTATCATATTTTCTGCAGCGAATGAAACCCGACTTTGTAACCCGACTTTGTATCATATTTCACACATCTCTGACCTATTTCTAGAATTTAATAGTTTCCATGACGAACAGGAAGCTGTTAATTGTAGCATCATACATTGATTAACACAATATTGTGTCGATTATTTGCGTAAAGCTGTTTGATTATCAGGGACTATTTACTGCGGCGTACAGATGCAGCTTAATGTAATAAGGCTCAACAATATACTGGCAAACAAAAAAGTTTTATTTCTTCAAATTTATGGTTGTTGTTACTATGGTAATGTGATAAAAACAATCTTACACTCGTGGTGATGTCATACCATATTCTATGAAACTTGTTTTGGAAATTTGCTATTAAGCTCGCAAAAAGGGTCGCCTAATAGAAAAATTCCAAAACTCGTTTCATAAAATATGGTATGAAATCACAAAAAGCGAGCTTATTAGCAAAATTCATCTTAATAGCAAATTTCCAAAACAAGTTTCATCCACTCCAGTAAGAACCTATATATAGAATCTATATATATGTAATTCTATATATATGCGATAAATGATAGCACTTCACATGTAGGGTGGTATATCAATCTATGTGTGAGAATAATTAATTTCCGTGGTTTATTTTTGTCTTTTGTGTTGTTCAATATAGACTTACAGTATATCGTGATATGAACACAGAGCTGCTGGAACTGTGTTAGAAAAGTCACACCAACAAGAAATGTGTGTTTTCCAAACGGAAGTTATCCTCATTCCTCCATTTTGAAATTATGCAAATGTAGAAATGCTTCCAGCGAATTGAAACGTTCACATTTATACAACAGTGTTACAGTATGGATATTTATGCAATAAAGGGAGCTAATTATTTGAAGCTCAGAAGTTTTACAATAAAGGGAGCAAACTATTTGAAGCTTGGAAATATCATGTTAAAGGGATCTAACTGAAGCATGGAAATATTACGATAAATAGAGCTAACTGTTTGGAAAAAAACGGAAAAATGGTGATAAAGGGAGATAACTGTTTGAAGCATCCCAATAGCCAGCTGTCAAACTAGAAAGGCAGCAAATGGTTATCACATTGAATGAGAACAGTGTTGGAAGTACCATAATAAAGGGAGATCATTGTTGAATTATCACAATAAAGGGAGATAATTGTTGAATTGTCACAAAAAAGGGAGATAATTGTTGAATTATCACAATAAAGGGAGATAATTGTTGAATTATCACAAAAGGGAGATAATTGTTGAATTATCACAATAAAGGGAGATAATTGTTGGAATTATCACAATAAAGGGAGATAATTGTCAAACTATGATGATCAATAATTGTTTTGAAGGACGCTTATTGCACTAATAGACACAATTTCTATTGTGAGTACTTGATGGTTGGCAGCATTATCTTCATGTCAAGGGCAGACAACTTCTGTCAAAGAATGAGAGAGAATCGTGGTGACATTTAAGAGCGAAATATATTTAAAAAAGTGAATCAACTGTTTGAGAATCATGGAGTATGGTATGAGACTGCCGATGGTAGGGGGAGGGGAGAAGAAACACCGTATCCCCGTTCTCCCCGGGGTCGGGGTCGCAGGTCTAGAAAACATGACAAAAACTAAGCATGGAGCGCAGGTAGGTTGTCATTTTTATATGAATTTAGTTATTCCTGCTATTTCTTGTTATAGAGAGAGAGTTACGTGTAGACTGTCTGATTAGCGCAGTGGTTAGCATGCTCGCTTCTCACCAATGCAACCCGGGTTCGATCCTCGGACCGGGAAGTATGTGAGATGGTACGGTGGTCTCCAGATCAGACAGGTGGGTTCTCCGGGTACTCCGATTTCCTCCCACACGAATGATGACATATACACTTTCATCCGCGCCAATGAGAGTGATTAATATAAGTTGTTAGAACTTGCTTCGCAATCGTTGTAAAATAAAGAAAGTTTAAGCTAAACATGTAGATTATCTGTGAATAATAATGAGTAACCCATTCAACACCAAGTAACTGACATGGACTGGTGCATGATATTTAACCCATTCAACACCAAGTAACTGACATGGACTGGTGCATGATATGTAACCCATTCAACACCAAGTAACTGACATGGACTGGTGCATGATATTAACCCATTCAACACCAAGTAACTGACATGGACTGGTGCATGATATTAACCCATTCAACACCAAGTAACTGATATGGACTGGTGCATGATATTTAACCCATTCAACACCAAGTAACTGACATGGACTGGTGCATGATATTTAACCCATTCAACACCATGTAACTGACATGGACTGGTGCATGATATTTAACCCATTCAACACCAAGTAACTGACATGGACTGGTGCATGATATTAACCCATTCAACACCAAGTAACTGACATGGACTGGTGCATGATATTTAACCCATTCAACACCAAGTAACTGACATGGACTGGTGCATGATATTTAACCCATTCAACACCAAGTAACTGACATGGAGTGGTGCATGATATTTAGCCCATTCAACATCAAGTACCTGACATGGACTGGTGCATGATATTTAACCCATTCAACACCACGTAACTGACATGGACTGGTGCATGATATTTAACCCATTCAACACCACATAACTGACATGGACTGGTGCATGATATTTAACCCATTCAACACCAAGTAACTGACATGGAGTGGTGCATGATATTTAGCCCATTCAACACCAAGTACCTGACATGGACTGGTGCATGATATTTAACCCATTCAACACTAAGTAACTGACATGGACTGGTGCATGATATTTAACCCATTCAACACCAAGTAACTAACATGGACTGGTGCATGATATTTAACCCATTCAACACCAAGTAACTGACATGGACTTGTGCATGATATTTAACCCATTCAACACCAAGTAACTGACATGGACTGGTGCATGATATTTAACCCATTCAACACCAAGTAACTGACATGGATTGGTGCATGATATTTAACCCATTCAACACCAAGTAACTGACATGGACTGGTGCATGATATTTAACCCATTCAACACCAAGTAACTGACATGGACTGGTGCATGATATTTAACCCATTCAACACCAAGTAACTGACATGGACTGGTGCATGATATTTATACACCAATAAATTAATTAGAAAATTACATTTGGACCAGTTGATTAAAATGGGTAATTTTGTATAAAAATTAGTAATATTACTGGAAAAAAGTGCAGATCTTGATCTTCACTTTATGTAAGCCTGTTTAGAGGTAGTGTTGAAAGTTTTAAAATTTGTACTATCAAAAAGTGCGGGCATTTATGGTACAGACTTATATTGGAGTCATGTTATCTGTTTGTGTGTCTGTATGAATGCATGGCAGGTATCTCAGGTAGTTGGGGTGTGGCCTAAAACAATCAAGGACTTGAGGGACAAAATAATAAATATTTCCTCCATAAATGACTGATAAAGGTCACCCTCCATAAATGACTGATAAAGGTCACCCTCTATAAATGACTGATAAAGGTCACCCTCCATAAATGACTGATAATGGTCACCCTCCATAAATGACTGATAAAGGTCACCCTCCATAAATGACTAATAAAGGTCACCCTCTATAAATGACTGATAAAGGTCACCCTCCATAAATGACTGATAAAGGTCACCCTCCATAAATGACTGATAAAGGTCACCCTCCATAAATGACTGATAAAGGTCACCCTCTATAAATGACTGATAAAGGTCACCCTCCATAAATGACTGATAAAGGTCACTCTTCATAAATGACTGATAAAGGTCACCCTCCATAAATGACTGATAAAGGTCACCCTCCATAAATGACTAATAAAGGTCACCCTCTATAAATGACTGATAAAGGTCACCCTCCATAAATGACTGATATAGGTCACCCTCTATAAATGACTGATAAAGGTCACCCTCCATAAATGACTGATAAAGGTCACCCTCCATAAATGACTAATAAAGGTCACCCTCTATAAATGACTGATAAAGGTCACCCTCCATAAATGACTGATAAAGGTCACCCTCCATAAATGACTGATAAAGGTCACCCTCCATAAATAACTGATAAAGGTCACCCTCCATAAATGACTCCCTCCATAAATGACTGATAAAGGTCACCAAATCTTGTTGAAGGTCATTTTTGTGTCCGTGAGTCTTCAGTTCATTTTTTTATTCTTCAGTATCTTGTGAACTCGAAATGGAAAATATTCAATATTCATATCCATTATTAGAAATTCAGTGAGAAATGAAACCATTTATACCCATATTTCTTAAAGTGACACTACATCGCAAACCGCTTTAATGGTGCTTACACACATATCAAGGCCCTGAATTATGTAGGCTTAGAAATGAATTTTAGTCATTCCTTATGAACTTAAAGCGACAACACTACATCAGTGAAAACGCAAATTTCTACAGAATGTATTTTCCTATTATATGGTTTTTTTTCCAAATATTTGCTTCAAATACTGAGTATTTCAACTAATAAGCAAACGTCGTATACGCGGTTTGTTGGCATAACAAAAATAATGTAAACATCCATGCGTGATACAACTAGTGTATCCTGAATAGCACGATTTATAGGTCAGATTTACCGTTCTATCTCACAGTTGTGCCTATTTATTTGTAGACTATTCTTAGTTAAACTATCTCTAAACGACATTATCTCGTGTTTAGTACTGACTCCGATGACAAACAAACGTCAATTCAGGATCATGGATGACCGTTATATGAAATCATACTTTCAATCCACAAAAACACTGTTTATTGATTCAATGTTAGTGTTCGAATGTATTCGGAAGAATTTGTAGTAGCAATGCACATATACATGAAAAAATGAAAAATTTGTCGCTTTAAAGAGACATTACATCGCAAACCGCCAAAAAGTACATACAAATAGCATTTCTAAGACAAATTCTTTCGAAATAATTTGAACATTAACTTGCAATCAATAAACAGTGTTTTTATGGTCTGAAAACTCTCAAAAAGTAAAACTAGAACTTCACATAGCGGTCAGCCACTCTCATGAATTGACGTAAGTTTATTATTGGAGTCTATGCTAAGCACGTGCTAGAGCCGTTTGGAGATAATTTAAATCAGATTAGTCTAAAAATAAATATGCATAGGTATACATGTGATATATAACGGTAAATTTGTACAATCACATGGTGTTATTCAGGATACACGTGTTGTATTTCGCATGACTGTTGTCCTTGTTTACATTATTTTGTTTTGTCAACAAGCGTCGTATCAACAAACGTCGTATCAACAAACGACGTATACGAACGACGTTTGTTTATTGGTTGAAATACTTGGATTCTGTGGCAAATATTTGAAAACAAATGATACCATATAGTAGGGTTTTTCTAGAGCGGAATGGCAGGGCGGGCCGCCCTGCCCTTTTCTGAACCTGCCCTTTTCTGAACCCGCCATGTCCTTTTCTGAACCTGCCCGGTCCGGTAGTAGCAATTAGCAATGTTTACTTAATAATATAGTATGAAATTACATTCTGTAGATATATGCTTTTTCACAGTTGTAATGTCGCTTTAAGACTTCTGTAAATCTTTTGTGAAAATAAACAATTCGCATTTTGTATGTAGCAGATAATCTTGTATTAGAAACTACAATTAGGTTGTACTTGTTGTAACAAGTGTGGTCATTTACTTCACCCGGTTCCTGTCAAATTTATCTGTTCCTTTTCAAGACAGTTTTTGCGTTTTAGTATACATGAAGTCCAAAGTGTTACAAGTCATGCCTTTCATGTTTGAATATTGACATATTAATGTGATCATTATATAGTACATGTTTTTAATAAAAAAAAAAATTATATTTTATGTAAAGAAAATTTTGTTCAGATCGGACTCTGAAAAATGGGATTAAAAGTGAATGAATGTGACATAGAAAGTTATTGAATGTCTCTTTACACGTCGGACGTGCTGGCTGTTAGTCATGCTGATTAACCCATTCAACACCAAGTAACTGACATGGACTGGTCCAGGATATTTTTAGACCAATAAATTAAATCAGAAAATTACATTTGGACCAGTTCATTTATCAAAATGGTAATTTTGTCTAAAAATAGTAATATTGCTGGCAAGATGTGCAGATCTTGATGAGACGGATCGTCACGGATCTACATTTTTTGTATTTAGAGGTTTGTAGTGTTGAAAGGGTTAAATAGAATATTTACTATATAGTGTAGTATCTGACTCAGTGATACTGATGGACTGTTTAAGGAATGTTGATCAATTATTATTATTTACTATATAACAAAATAAAGAAAAGCGAACTGGTAGTGCCACAAGTTCTAGTAACATTAGTTATCTCCCTTCTCTAATAGGAACTACTATGGTGTGGCCTTTGATGTTGCTGTAGCAATGGCACAGTGGTCAAATGTATTGTTGCCAGGCGACGTTGCCATGGCAATGCAAGTTTGAAACCATGTGCCTATAATTATATTTATATTCTTAAACGACTTAAAGATCTTGAGGATAGCGGGATATTAAATTTGAAAATACGAACGTTGCGTAATATTATGATTTGATTTAGACCTTTGCAAATGGATTCGAGGATATAGATGCAATGTGTTATATATACCGTGGATATAGACGTTTAGAATGAGTGTTAAATGTGAGATTTTGTCAAGAAATTTGAAGTCTGCTTTGAGCAGATATTCAGGGGGAGTTACTCTCGTTAATAATGCGGTGAGTTGTCTATTCTTATTTTGGTATTATTAATAGCCTCTTCGATTTGCTGCTTTCTAAGAATAGCAGCCTGCCAATTCTGATTTTAGAAGCCGCTTTCTAAGTTAGGAAATCGATTAAAATCAGCAGACGAGGTTACATACAACCAACATGGCCGAACTATCTATAGTGGAAAACTATTATGCTTCTAAGTCAGGAAATCGATTAAAATCAGCAGACGGAGATTACATACAACCAATTT
Source organism: Archivesica marissinica (assembly GCA_014843695.1). Classification (NCBI taxonomy): domain Eukaryota; kingdom Metazoa; phylum Mollusca; class Bivalvia; order Venerida; family Vesicomyidae; genus Archivesica; species Archivesica marissinica. The sequence goes on along the minus strand of CM026396.1, from coordinate 10,486,125 downwards.
ACCAATAAATTTTAAAGAGAAGCAAACATCCGAAATTGTGTTATCCGGTTACCAGTGCGTTTCGAGTACATGTATTTAAAAATACTTAAAATGATCACGAAAAGATATGCAAGATAAACCTGCTGTATTTAAGGCCAGTATACTACATGACCTGCGTGTTTTACGTTTATTTATCATCGTTACCGGTTGCCCATATGAGCGACGCCTCCTGAAGAGATTAGTCATTTTAGATTTGTGGAGGATAGTGCAATGATACAGAGAGAGACCCATTCCAGAGTCTCCTCTGGTTCTTTTACGTGCACGGTGTACAGCACCGACACCAGACTCGGTTTAAAGTCCCATCTGAAAGACTGTTAATTTTATTAGTGTCAGATGGGGGATCGAACCTGCGACCACCACTATAGCATCATGTGCTGTAGGCATAATTATACAGTTCCACTTTTCAGTAAAATTCTCGTATGTTACCGTTTCAGAGTCCCACTCATGCCAGTACACATCGCCATCACAGATCGAAGCATCAATCAGACGGGCAGACGCTCAGTCATAGTCACAACATCACTACCGGTCAGCCGCCGGTGCAACCGTCACATCACACCGCACCACAACGAATTAAGGAGCAGGGAGACACAAGCAAGCATAAATCCAATGGCTATGTTCATACCGAGGTAAACAATTTATTTACCAGTTATACTGTAATTTATACACCCGTTACACTGTAATTTATACACCCGTTACACTGTAATTTATACACCCGTTACACTGTAATTTATACACCCGTTACACTGTAATTTATACACCCGTTACACTGTAATTTATACACCCGTTACACTGTAATTTATACACCAGCTACACTGTAATTTATACACCAGCTACACTGTAATTTATACACCAGCTACACTGTAATTTATACACCAATATACTGTAATTTATACACCAGTTACACTGTAATTTATACACCAGCTACACTGTAATTTATACACCAATATACTGTAATTTATACACCAGTTACACTGTAATTTATACACCAGTTACACTGTAATTTATACACCAGTTACACTGTAATTTATACACCAGTTACACTGTAATTTATACACCAGTTACACTGTAATTTATACACCAGTTACACTGTAATTTATGCACCAGTTTTACTATAATTTATGCACCGGGTTCACTGTAATTTATGCACCGGGTCCACTGTAATTTATGGACCAGGTTCACTGTAATTTATGGATTTATGCACCAGGTTCACTGTAATTTATGCACCAGGTTCACTGTAATTTATGGATTTATGCACCAGGTTCACTGTAATTTATGGACCTGTTTCACTGCAATTTATGGATTTATGCACCGGGTTTCACTGTAATTTATGGACCTGTTTCACTGAAATTTATGGATTTATGCACCAGGTTCACTGTAATTTATGCACCAGGTTCACTGTAATTTATGGATTTATGCACCAGGTTCACTGTAATTTATGGACCTGTTTCACTGCAATTTATGGATTTATGCACCGGGTTTCACTGTAATTTATGGACCTGTTTCACTGAAATTTATGGATTTATGCACCAGGTTCACTGTAATTTATGGATTTATGCACCAGGTTCACTGTAATTTATGGATTTATGCACCGGGTTTCACTGTAATTTATGGACCTGTTTCACTGTAATTTATGGATTTATGCACCAGTTTCACTGTATCCACACACTTTATTTTTACTTTTTGTTATAGAAAATGATGCAATTTTGAACTATTTTAGGGCAAGTTGGTTGCCACAGTTGCTCCTACAACAACTCTACCCCACTTGAATCAGTCCGACCATCATCATCAGCATCGGCGACACAAAGATGACGACCAGTCAACGTTACCGTCATTAAAACAGACAGAGTCAGTGACCCGTCAAAACACATACTCTACGATAGGAACTCCAGAGCGCAGTAAAAGGGATCAGTATGGTAACAAGCTTCCAATGACCCCGGCAGGTAAGCTACATACCTTGTTGTTTTCTTTTCGAGGCCCCTATCCTGGTAACCACGTTTGATAGTGTAGTGGATGCGCGTTCGCCTCAGGTGCAAAAGGTCCTGAGTTCGAGCCCCGCTGGAGCTGTTACGATTGTGCTCTTAGGCAAGGCATTTAAATTCCACGTTGCCTCTTCTCTCCCGCGTGGCGATGGATTCCATCAGAAATGAGGTCTCAAGATTGATTAATATAAGTTGTAAGAATTTGTTTCGCAATCTAGCTAAAATAAATTTGTATAATTGAAGAGGCAATGTGGAATTTAAATGCCTTGCCTAAAGGCACAAACGTAACTGCTCCAACGGGGCTCAAACTCAGGGCATATATATGACAGACAGACAATTTAATTCTTGGCAATGCATATTCACATTAATTCTTGGCAATGCATATTCTCATTAATTCTTGGCAATGCATATTCACATTAATTCTTGGCAATGCATATTCACATTAATTCACATTAATTCTTGGCAATGCATATTCACATTAATTCACGTTAATTCTTGGCAATGCATATTCACATTAATTCTTGGCAATGCATATTCACATTAAATCTTAGCAATGCATATTCACATTAATTCTTGGCAATGCATATTCACATTAATTCTTGGCAATGCATATTCACTTTAATTCTTGGCAATGCATATTCACATTAATTCACATTAATTCTTGGCAATGCATATTCACTTTAATTCTTGGCAATGCATATTCACTTTAATTCTTGGCAATGCATATTCACATTAATTCACATTAATTCTTGGCAATGCATATTCACATTAATTCACGTTAATTCTTGGCAATGCATATTCACATTAATTCTTGGCAATGCATATTCTCATTAAATCTTGGCAATGCATATTCACATTAATTCTTGGCAATGCATATTCACATTAATTCTTGGCAATGCATATTCACTTTAATTCTTGGCAATGCATATTCACATTAATTCACATTAATTCTTGGCAATGCATATTCACTTTAATTCTTGGCAATGCATATTCACTTTAATTCTTGGCAATGCATATTCACATTAATTCACATTAATTCTTGGCAATGCATATTCACATTAATTCTTGGCAATGCATATTCACTTTAATTCTTGGCAATGCATATTCACATTAATTCACATTAATTCTTGGCAATGCATATTCACTTTAATTCTTGGCAATGCATATTCACTTTAATTCTTGGCAATGCATATTCACATTAATTCACATTAATTCTTGGCAATGCATATTCACATTAATTCACGTTAATTCTTGGCAATGCATATTCACATTAATTCTTGGCAATGCATATTCTCATTAAATCTTGGCAATGCATATTCACATTAATTCTTGGCAATGCATATTCACATTAATTCTTGGCAATGCATATTCACATTCATTCTTGGCAATGCCTATTCACATTAATTCTTGGCAATGCATATTCACATTAATTCTTGGCAATGCATATTCACATTAATTCTTGGCAATGCCTATTCACATTAATTCTTGGCAATGCATATTCACATTAATTCTTGGCAATGCATATTCACATTAATTCTTGGCAATGCATATTCACATTAATTCTTGGCAATGCATATTCTCATTAATTCTTGTTTATTATAGTGTCACCCCTATTTAAAGGGTCAGCCATTTCTGACTTATGAGACACCTCTTTTTTATGAACATCAATACTTCACAAATCCTATGCTTGTATTTCAGGCGCCAGGCTGGTAGGCAATCGGTAACCATTATTTAACTAGCTGACGGCTCATCAACCGGCCATATCAGAACGAACCCCTGACGAGATTCGAACCTTCGACCTCCCACTCCGTAGGCGGACGCCTTAACCACTAGGCCACGGAGACGTGTTGCGTACAATATATGCATGCATTTGTATTCTTTTATTTTACATTTTGTGGAACGACGTGGAAGCTACCTGTATCGTGGCGCCTGACTAAACTCCGGATTGCATAACATAAGACTACAATTTCACTCACATGTGAATTCAACATGGCGTCAAAAACGCACCTGTTTTCGATCCAGCATCCAAATTCCTGTAACAGAAATGTGTTTTCCGACATTTTCATGACCTTGCAAAGTACCGTACACCATGAGTGTTTACCTGTTACAAAAACAAACAAATGTTTCGTTTTACACACCTCTGCTTAAGGGTTTTCTCAGATCAGCCCTCATTCTAGAGTACAATTTGGGCTAAATAGTCGCCCTAGGGACCATGACTTCGTCCACTTTTCCCTTAAAAAAAAAATTAATTTTGTTTACAATTTTCCTACAAAATTTTGTCCAGTAAGATACACTGGCCCATTATACAGCACTGCTTCTCTTCATATGTATTTCATGGTCATAATGTGCATTTTAACCATATTTTGTTGAAATTGATTAAATAACGCCATTTAATGACGCGATCGCGCGCTTTCTCACTTCTCCCAAAAATTCTAACCTACATGTAGAATGATCCCTGATGAATGAAAACATCAACATTTACATATTTTCGAAATATATTCTGAATAGTTATCTGGATTTAGTTCATTTTCCCGGTTTAGCAGTTCTAGCGTATACCCATATAAATCAAACACCTGTTACTGACAGCAATGACGTCATTCGCAAACAAATGCGAACACAAGTGGGGGAACGAAAACAGTGTGATTGACAATATATGTGTATCCATGGACCCAATATATGCAGTGTGTTTCACTGATGCACTTGTTCCAATTTCAGAGGCCGTTAAGTTATACAGAGGAAAGCTCACAGCATTTGAACAAACAGAAATATTAGATTATCCTGAAATCTGGTTCCTTGGTCTGGAGGCAAAGAAAATTGAAGGGGAACCAGGCAGTGCTCAGAATAATGGCTATGACGATGAAAATGGCTCGTATATTAAGGTGAGAAATGAAATGTGAGAGATAAATCTGTAGAGAGTTATTATAATTATGCATTCTGCTGGTATACACTGATCTACATTGCTGGTTTAGCTATTACCTCCCTTGATACAATGATCTACATTGCTGGTTTAGCTATTACCTCCCTTGGTACAATGATCTACATTGCTGGTTTAGCTATTACCTCCCTTGGTACACTGATCTACATTGCTGGTTTAGCTATTACCTCCCTTTGTACAATGATCTACATTGCTGGTTTAGCTATTACCTCCTTTGATACAATGATTTACATTGCTGATTTAGCTATTACCTCCCTTGATACAATGATCTACATTGCTGGTTTAGCTATTACCTCCCTTGGTACACTGATCTACATTGCTGATTTAGCTATTACCTCCCTTTGTACAATGATCTACATTGCTGGTTTAGCTATTACCTCCCTTGATACAATGATCTACATTGCTGGTTTAGCTATTACCTCCCTTGATACACTGATCTACATTGCTGGTTTAGCTATTACCTCCCTTGGTACAATGATCTACATTGCTGGTTTAGCTATTACCTCCCTTGGTACAATGATCTACATTGCTGGTTTAGCTATTACCTCCCTTGGTACAATGATCTACATTGCTGGTTTAGCTATTACCTCCCTTGATACAATGATCTACATTGCTGGTTTAGCTATTACCTCCCTTGATACACTGATCTACATTGCTGGTTTAGCTATTACCTCCCTTGGTACAATGATCTACATTGCTGGTTTAGCTATTACCTCCCTTGGTACAATGATCTACATTGCTGGTTTAGCTATTACCTCCCTTGGTACAATGATCTACATTGCTGGTTTAGCTATTACCTCCCTTGGTACAATGATCTACATTGCTGGTTTAGCTATTACCTCCCTTGGCACATAAATTCTGCATTATCCAGAAATGTGTATTGTTCCTTTTAGTTGGAATCCTTTGTTTTTACTGTTGTTCCCTAACCAGGTGTTGTGGTATGATAATATGATTTGTTAATTAGTTGACCATTGGATATTCTGTGGTATATCTGCCGAGATTTAATAATTATAAGATGAGAAAACGGATGAACATTGATAGCATGTTGTGCAAAGGAAACAACGATAAAAACAGACGAAACCAATTAAGAGGACCAATCTACTTCTAGGAGCATTCAGGGGCAGTAACTGATTAATGTCGCCTCAATGTGTGTAACACACGTATGTTTTAGGGACATCCACAGCATTAGATGTTCCTGGAAGGTTAATTCAGGTTCAAGGTCATCAGATCAATGATATACTCCATGTCCTAGAATAATAAAGGCTGTGAAATGCAGCCATTTTGTAAGCAATCTTGCGTGAAGTGATGCAGTGAAAGTCAAGGTCATATTTACAGGTCAATGGTGCTATTTTTATTATTCGGTCACATTCCAGATTTTAAAAATAACTTGGTAGCATTATCACTATGCCATGTTTACATGTAATATACACGGCCAGGCCTGTACGTGCCATTGTCAAGGTCACATACAAATCTGGTCAGGGGTCAAGGTCACATACAAATCTGGTCAGGGGTCAAGGTCACATAAAAATCTGGTCAGGGGTCAAGGTCACATACAAATCTGGTCAAGGTCACAATTAGAGGTCAATTGTTTAAAAGTGATTTGTTTGTGATCTCAAGACTGGAGGACCAACATTTCGACATGTCTTCTGCTTAAGAGAAATATTTTCCTTCTCAACCCACATTAATTGAATTAAAGCTGTCTGATTAGTGCAGTGGTTAGTGCGCTCGCTTCTCACCAATGCAACCCGGGTTCGATCCTAAGACCAGGAAGTATGTGCGATGGTACGGTCGTCGCCAGATCGGACAGGTGGTTTTCTCCGGGTACTCCCCCACTATTGACCACATTTACTCTTTCATCTGCGCCAACGAGAGCTATTAATATAAGTTGTTAAAACTTTCTTCGCAATCGTTGTAAAATAAATAAAGTTTAAATAATAAAACATTGCCTTGTTACCTAGAACATGCTGCACACGGACAGACACTTATAATTCATTATTATTATTTTATAAATAATGATTGTTCATTAATTACTCTGTTGAGATTTTATAGTAGAATTTTAAAGATCTGTGTGTAATGTATTCTGGTTTTTTTCCGGATTATTCAAACAAATATAATATCCGTTGCCATAACTACCTTTAACCCTTGTTTCACAGATGCTATATGACCATATAGGGTATCGTTTCGAGATATTTGAAGTTGTTGGCATCGGTGTTCACTCGGAGTTTGTGAAGGTTTTTGACCACAAAGAAATGAAAACTACTGCAGTAAAAGTGTTAAAACTCGGAAACAGATGGTACTAATAACTGCACGGAGACGGTTCCTGCACCAATGCATTATTTTGTCTGTTTTAATTTTCTGTGCTTTCTTTTCGTTTAAGAAAGTCATTCTTATCATTCAAGGTTTTGATCGTTCTATTGTTGTTCAAATATGTTTTATTCTATTTCTCTGAAGCCACAGTTTTCTATCACCTTGACAATATATTTGCTGTCATCTACTTTGATATCATATTCTACCTCTCTGATACCACATCTGTCTAACACTAGTTCAGTATCTGTTCTGACATCTGCCAATCCACATCTTTCTAACACTAGTTCAGTATCTTTTCTTCTACCTCTCTGATACCACATCTTTCTAACACTAGTTCAGTATCTTTTCTTCTGTATCTCTGATACCACATCTGCCTAACACTAGTTCAGTATCTTTTCTTCTGTATCTCTGATACCACATCTTTCTAACACTAGTTCAGTATCTTTTCTTCTGTATCTCTGATACCACATCTGTCTAACACTAGTTCAGTATCTTTTCTTCTACCTCTCTGATACCACATCTGTCTAACACTAGTTCAGTAGCTTTTCTTCTACCTCTCTGATTCCACATCTGCCTAACACTAGTTCAGTATCTTTTCTTCTGTCTCTCTGTTGCCACATCTGTCTAACACTAGTTCAGTATCTTTTCTTCTGCATCTCTGATACCACATCTGCCTAACACTAGTTCAGTATCTTTTCTTCAACCTCTCTGATACCACATCTGTCTAATACTAGTTCAGTATCTTTTCTGACATCTGCCAATCCACATCTTTCTAACACTAGTTCAGTATCTTTTCTTCTACCTCTCTGAAACCACACCTGTCTAACACTAGTTCAGTATCTGTTCTGACATCTGCCAATCCACATCTTTCTAACACTAGTTCAGTATCTTTTCTTCTGCATCTCTGATACCACATCTGCCTAACACTAGTTCAGTATCTTTTCTTCTGTATCTCTGATACCACATCTTTCTACCACTAGTTCAGTATCTTTTCTTCTTCATCTCTGATACCACATCTGTCTAACACTAGTTCAGTATCTTTTCTTCTACATCTCTGATACCACATCTGTCTAACACTAGTTCAGTATCTTTTCTGACATCTGCCAATCCACATCTTTCTAACACTAGTTCAGTATCTTTTCTTCTGCATCTCTGATACCACATCTGTCTAACACTAGTTCAGTATCTTTTCTTCTACCTCTCTGATACCACATCTGTCTAACACTAGTTCAGTATCTTTTCTTCTGTATCTCTGATACCACATCTGTCTAACACTAGTTCAGTATCTTTTCTTCTGTATCTCTGATACCACATCTGTCTAACACTAGTTCAGTATCTGTTATTCTACCTCTCTGACACCACATCTGCCTAACACTAGTTCAGTATCTTTTCTTCTGCATCTCTGATACCACATCTGTCTAACACTAGTTCAGTATCTTTTCTTCTGTATCTCTGATACCACATCTGCCTAACAATAGTTCAGTATCTTTTCTTCTGCATCTCTGATACCACATCTGTCTAACACTAGTTCAGTATCTTTTTTCTGCATCTCTGATACCACATCTGTCTAACACTAGTTCAGTATCTGTTCTTCTACCTCTCTGATACCACATCTGCCTAACACTAGTTCAGTATCTTTTCTTCTGTATCTCTGATACCACATCTGCCTAACACTAGTTCAGTATCTTTTCTTCTGCATCTCTGATACCACATCTGTCTAACACTAGTTCAGTATCTTTTTTCTGCATCTCTGATACCACATCTGTCTAACACTAGTTCAGTATCTTTTCTTCTACCTCTCTGATACCACATCTGCCTAACACTAGTTCAGTATCTTTTCTTCTACCTCTCTGATTCCACATCTGTCTAACACTAGTTCAGTATATTTCCTTCTACCCCTCTGTTACCACATCTGTCTAACACTAGTTCAGTATCTTTTCTTCTGCATCTCTGATACCACATCTGTCTAACACTAGTTCAGTATCTTTTCTTCTGCATCTCTGATACCACATCTGTCTAACACTAGTTCAGTATATTTTCTTCTACCTCTCTGATACCACATCTGCCTAACACTAGTTCAGTATCTGTTCTGACATCTGCCAATCCACATCTTTCTAACACTAGTTCAGTATCTTTTCTTCTACCTCTCTGAAACCACACCTGTCTAACACTAGTTCAGTATCTGTTCTGACATCTGCCAATCCACATCTTTCTAACACTAGTTCAGTATCTTTTCTTCTGCATCTCTGATACCACATCTGCCTAACACTAGTTCAGTATCTTTTCTTCTGTATCTCTGATACCACATCTTTCTACCACTAGTTCAGTATCTTTTCTTCTTCATCTCTGATACCACATCTGTCTAACACTAGTTCAGTATCTTTTCTTCTACATCTCTGATACCACATCTGTCTAACACTAGTTCAGTATCTTTTCTGACATCTGCCAATCCACATCTTTCTAACACTAGTTCAGTATCTTTTCTTCTGCATCTCTGATACCACATCTGTCTAACACTAGTTCAGTATCTTTTCTTCTACCTCTCTGATACCACATCTGTCTAACACTAGTTCAGTATCTTTTCTTCTGTATCACTGATACCACATCTGTCTAACACTAGTTCAGTATCTTTTCTTCTGTATCTCTGATACCACATCTGTCTAACACTAGTTCAGTATCTGTTATTCTACCTCTCTGACACCACATCTGCCTAACACTAGTTCAGTATCTTTTCTTCTGCATCTCTGATACCACATCTGTCTAACACTAGTTCAGTATCTTTTCTTCTGTATCTCTGATACCACATCTGCCTAACACTAGTTCAGTATCTTTTCTTCTGCATCTCTGATACCACATCTGTCTAACACTAGTTCAGTATCTTTTTTCTGCATCTCTGATACCACATCTGTCTAACACTAGTTCAGTATCTTTTCTTCTACCTCTCTGATACCACATCTGCCTAACACTAGTTCAGTATCTTTTCTTCTGCATCTCTGATACCACATCTGTCTAACACTAGTTCAGTATCTTTTCTTCTGCATCTCTGATACCACATCTGTCTAACACTAGTTCAGTATCTTTTCTTCTGCATCTCTGATACCACATCTGTCTAACACTAGTTCAGTATCTTTTCTTCTGCATCTCTGATACCACATCTGTCTAACACTAGTTCAGTATCTTTTCTTCTGCATCTCTGATACCACATCTGTCTAACACTAGTTCAGTATATTTTCTTCTACCTCTCTGATACCACATCTGCCTAACACTAGTTCAGTATCTTTTCTTCTGTATCTCTGATACCACATCTGTCTAACACTAGTTCAGTATCTTTTCTTCTACCTCTCTGATACCACATCTGCCTAACACTAGTTCAGTATCTTTTCTTCTGCATCTCTGATACCACATCTGTCTAACACTAGTTCAGTATCTTTTCTTCTACCTCTCTGATACCACATCTGCCTAACACTAGTTCAGTATCTTTTCTTCTACCTCTCTGATACAACATCTGTCTAACACTAGTTCAGTATATTTTCTTCTGCATCTCTGATACCACATCTGTCTAACACTAGTTCAGTATCTTTTCTTCTACCTCTCTGATACCACATCTGTCTAACACTAGTTCAGTATCTTTTCTTCTGCATGTCTGATACCACATCTGTCTAACACTAGTTCAGTATATTTTCTTCTGCATTTCTGATACCACATCTGTCTAACACTAGTTCAGTATCTTTTCTTCTGCATCTCTGATACCACATCTGTCTAACACTAGTTCAGTATCTTTTCTTCTGCATCTCTGATACCACATCTGTCTAACACTAGTTCAGTATCTTTTCTTCTGCCTCTCTGATTCCACCACTGTCTAACACTAGTTCAGTATATTTTCTTCTACCTCTCTGATACCACATCTGTCTAACACTAGTTCAGTATCTTTTCTTCTGCATCTCTGATACCACATATTTCTATCACTACCAGTATATCAATATCTTTACTAACTTCTAGCTGTCTGATACCTGGTAGTTCCTTACAGTATGTACTTGGTTGCACAGTTTTGTTTCTCTCTACTCCACACAGGTGCTACATGACCACTTGGTTTACCGTTATGAGATTTTTGAGGTGCTTGGTAAAGGTTCATTCGGACAGGTGGTAAAGGCGTACGATTATAAAACGGATCAAATGGTCGCTATTAAAATAATCCGGAATAAAAAAAGGTAAAATCTGTTATAATACAATACAAGAGTTTCGAAGATGACAGGGACATGCTTTCAAGTTGGGCTATTTAGTTATTTCCTGAAGATAACTGGGACATGCTTTCAAGTTGGGGCTATTTAGTTATTTCCTGAAGATAACTGGGACATGCTTTCAAGTTGGGCTATTTAGTTATTTCCTGAAGATAACTGGGACATGCTTTCAAGTTGGGCTATTTAGTTATTTCCTGAAGATGACTGGGACATGCTTTCAAGTTGGGCTATTTAGTTATTTCCTGAAGATGACAGGGACAGGCTTTCAAGTTGGGCTATTTAGTTATTTCCTGAAGATAACTGGGACATGCTTTCAAGTTGGGCTATTTAGTTATTTCCTGAAGATGACTGGGACATGCTTTCAAGTTGGGCTATTTAGTTATTTCCTGAAGATGACTGGGACATGCTTTCAAGTTGGGCTATTTAGTTATTTCCTGAAGATGACTGGGACATGCTTTCAAGTTGGGCTATTTAGTTATTTCCTGAAGATGACAGGGACAGGCTTTCAAGTTGGGCTATTTAGTTATTTCCTGAAGATGACAGGGACAGGCTTTCAAGTTGGGGCTATTTAGTTATTTCCTATTTCTTTTATGCTTTCCAATGAATGATTGAGTTTTCTTTCGCTGAGAAAACTCCATCTTACACCACTTTGAAACAGTGAAAGATGGCATTTTCTCTACCACCGGTTGCGTTTCGTATGTCTGCGCAGTGAGATGTACTTTTGTATTTTAGCTATTTTCTGACAATTATGAACAGTTAATTATAAAGTAATATATTCTAATGAATTTGTTTAGTCTGTAGTTTTTAATTTTTACAGCAAACAGAAACTAACTTCAAAATTATACCGGAACTATTTCTTATTACGGACGTTCACACCAATAGAAGTGGTTGTGCAGATGTGTCACGTAGGCAGGAGAGTTAAAATTAATAAAAACTTGGAAACAAATATTATATTAGCCAAAGTCATTGGAAATCATAAAAAGATGATTTGTGTTTTATTAGTGTAAGATAGGATTTTATTTCATCTCGTGATCACCGAAATGTGTATTTCCAAAACCACTCGTGGAAACACATCTTCAAAAAGTTCTTCAAAAAGTTCTTCAAAATGTTCTTCAAAACGTTCTTCAAAAAAGTTCTTCAAAATGTTCTTCATCAAAATCATATTCCTGTTTAAATTGACAGGGAAGGACAGGGCTGATCCGGACAGGGAAGGACAGGGCTGATCCAGGCAGGGCATGGCAGGGCTGATCCAGGCAGGGCAGGGCTGATCCGCGCAGGGCAGACATAACTTGTGTATTGTACATTGAATGTATAGAATGCAATAAATTATGATTTAGTTACTTGTATAATGGTTGCTTATTGCAGGTTTCACCACCAGGCTCTGGTGGAAGTGAAGATCCTGGATGCGTTACGTAGAAAGGATAAAGACAACCAGTTCAACATTATACATATGGGAGAATATTTCTACTTCCGAAATCATCTATGTATTACCTTCGAACTCATGGGGTAAGATTGTGTTTAGTGATCTTTGTGGCTACACCTGCGATCTGTGTGGCTACACCTGCAATCTGTGTGGCTACACCTGCAATCTGTGTGGCTACACCTGTGATCTTTGTGGCTACACCTGCGATCTTTGTGGCTACACCTGCGATCTGTGTGGCTACACCTGCGATCTTTGTGGCTACACCTGCGATCTTTGTGGCTACACCTGCGATCTTTGTGGCTACACCTGCGATCTTTGTGGCTACACCTGCGATCTTTGTGGCTACACCTACGATCTTTGTGGCTACACCTGCGATCTTTGTGGCTACACCTGTGATCATTGTGGCTACACCTGCGATCTTTGTGGCTACACCTGCGATCTTTGTGGCTACACCTGCGATCTGTGTGGCTACACCTGCGATCTTTGTGGCTACACCTGTGATCTTTGTGGCTACACCTGCGAACAGATTTATCTGATATTCTTAACATGATGTTCAGTCTGGTATTTCATATTGCCATATGGTTTGTCCATGACCTTCACCGTGTCCATGGTCAAACAACAGCTAGAGCATTCGATTCTCTTGTTAACTAAGATAGATATATTTCTTTATTTATAGAGGGTGACCTAATTAGTTCTGAACTAATCCCCCTTAGGGCCCTCAAAAAATGTAATTAACCCGGGAGAGAGAAGAGGCAACGTGGAAATTAAATGCCTTGCCTAAGGGCACAATCGTATCGACTCCAGCGGGGCTTGAACTCCGGATCTTTCGCACCTGGAGCGAACGTGCATCCACTGCGCTATCACGACTTCCACAAGTCGGCATGTTATGGGTTGAACTAAAATTGATCACTGAGTTTGTAATATTATTTATATTCGTGTATTTCAGGATGAATCTGTATGAGTTAATAAAGAAGTTTGTAATATTATTTATATTCGTGTATTTCAGGATGAATCTGTATGAGTTAATAAAGAAGTTTGTAATATTATTTATATTCGTGTGTTTCAGGATGAATTTGTATGAGTTAATAAAGAAGAACAACTTTCAGGGGTTTAGTATAGCCCTTATACGCCGCTTCGCTTTCTCCCTTCTACAATGTTTGAAACTACTACAGCGAGAAAAAATCATACACTGTGATCTCAAACCTGTGAGTGTTTGTTCGATTTCTATATACTGTGTGTAACCCCAAACAAGTCTGACCACTCGTACAGCAGCACCAAACCCCAAACAAGTCTGTCCACTCGTACAGCAGCACCAAACCCCAAACAAGTCTGTCCACTCGTACAGCAGCACCAAACCCCAAACAAGTCTGACCACTCGTACAGCACCACCAAACCCCAAACAAGTCTGACCACTCGTACAGCAGCACCAAACCCCAAACAAGTCTGTCCACTCGTATAGCAGCACCAAACCCCAAACAAGTCTCACCACTCGTACAGCAGCACCAAACCCCAAACAAGTCTGACCACTCGTAGAGCAGCACCAAACTCCAAACAAGTCTCACCACTCGTACAGCAGCACCAAACCCCAAACAAGTCTGACCACTCGTACAGCACCACCAAACCCCAAACAAGTCTGACCACTCGTACAGCAGCACCAAACCCCAAACAAGTCTCACCACTCGTACAGCAGCACCAAACCCCAAACAAGTCTGTCCACTCGTACAGCAGCACCAAACCCCAAACAAGTCTGTCCACTCGTACAGCAGCACCAAACCCCAAACAAATCTGACCACTCGTACAGCACCACCAAACCCCAAACAAGTCTGACCACTCGTACAGCAGCACCAAACCCCAAACAAGTCTGACCACACACTTGTCGTATTCATTGCATCACAACTATGTTAATTTTATATGTTAATTGGATATGTTAATTGGATGTATATTGAATATGTTAATTGGATGTGTATTGAATATGTTAATTGGATGCGTTAATTGGATGTGTTACTTGGATATGTTAATGGATGTATCGAATATGTTAATTGGATATGTTAATTGGATGTTGTTAATTGGATATGCTAATTGGATGTTGTTAATTGGATATATTAATTGGATATGTACAATATTCAAGCCAGTGATGAATTTATTATTACTAAAGTTTTATTAATGAATATGATTTCAGGAAAATATATTGTTACGGCAACGAGGTCAAAGTTCCATTAAAGTGATAGATTTTGGTTCAAGTTGCTACGAGCATCAAAGAGGTACATGTATATGACGAGATTTCCTAACAATATAAACTGTCCTAATCCACACTTCTGCATCGATAATCTTTCTAAAATTTTAAATATTTGAGATGAACTAAATATTTCGGTAGATTTTACCTACCTCCAGTAGAAATCCTGGGTAGATTTTACCTACCTCCAGTAGAAATCCTGGCTATATTTTCTCTTGCAGTATATACATACATACAGAGTAGATTTTACCTACCTCCAGTAGAAATCCTGGCTATATTGTCTCTTGCAGTATATACATACATACAGAGTAGATTTTACCTACCTCCATTAGAAATCCTGGGTTTATTGTCTCTTGCAGTATATACATACATACAGAGTAGATTTTACCTACTCCAGTAGAAACCCTGGCTATATTGTCTCTTGCAGTATATATACATACATACAGAGTAGATTTTACCTACCTCCATTAGAAATCTTGGCTATATTTTCTCTTGCAGTATATACATACATACAGAGTAGATTTTACCTACCTCCAGTAGAAATCCTGGCTATATTTTCTCTTGCAGTATATACATACATACAGAGTAGATTTTACCTACCTCCATTAGAAATCCTGGCTATATTTTCTCTTGCAGTATATACATACATACAGAGTAGATTTTACCTACCTCCATTAGAAATCCTGGCTATATTTTCTCTTGCAGTATATACATACATACAGAGTAGATTTTACCTACCTCCAGTAGAAACCCTGGCTATATTGTCTCTTGCAGTATATACATACATACAGAGTAGATTTTACCTACCTCCAGTAGAAATCCTGGCTATATTGTCTCTTGCAGTATATACATACATACATACAGAGTAGATTTTACCTACCTCCAATAGAAATCCTGGCTATATTGTCTCTTGCAGTATATACATACATACAGAGTAGATTTTACCTACCTCCAGTAGAAACCCTGGCTATATTGTCTCTTGCAGTATATATACATACATACAGAGTAGATTTTACCTACCTCCATTAGAAATCCTGGCTATATTTTCTCTTGCAGTATATACATACATACAGAGTAGATTTTACCTACCTCCATTAGAAATCCTGGCTATATTGTCTCTTGCAGTATATACATACATACAGAGTAGATTTTACCTACCTCCAGTAGAAGTCCTGGCTATATTTTCTCTTGCAGTATATACATACATACAGAGTAGATTTTACCTACCTCCAGTAGAAATCCTGGCTATATTGTCTCTTGCAGTATATACATACATACAGAGTAGATTTTACCTACCTCCATTAGAAATCCTGGGTTTATTGTCTCTTGCAGTATATACATACATACAGAGTAGAGTTTACCTACCTCCAGTAGAAACCCTGGCTATATTGTCTCTTGCAGTATATACATACATACAGAGTAGATTTTACCTACCTCCAGTAGAAATCCTGGCTATATTGTCTCTTGCAGTATATACATACATACATACAGAGTAGATTTTACCTACCTCCAATTGAAATCCTGGCTATATTGTCTCTTGCAGTATATACATACATACAGAGTAGATTTTACCTACCTCCAGTAGAAACCCTGGCTATGTTTTCTCTTGCAGTATATACATACATACAGAGTAGATTTTACCTACCTCCAGTAGAAACCCTGGCTATATTGTCTCTTGCAGTATATATACATACATACAGAGTAGATTTTACCTACCTCCATTAGAAATCCTGGCTATATTTTCTCTTGCAGTATATACATACATACAGAGTAGATTTTACCTACCTCCATTAGAAATCCTGGCTATATTACATACATACAGAGTAGATTTTACCTACCTCCAGTAGAAATCCTGGCTATGTTGTCTCTTGCAGTATATACATACACACATACAGAGTAGATTTTACCTACCTCCAATAGAAATCCTGGCTATATTGTCTCTTGCAGTATATACATACATACAGAGTAGATTTTACCTACCTCCAGTAGAAACCCTGGCTATGTTTTCTCTTGCAGTATATACATACATACAGAGTAGATTTTACCTACCTCCAGTAGAAACCCTGGCTATATTTTCTCTTGCAGTATATACATACATACAGAGTAGATTTTACCTACCTCCATTAGAAATCCTGGCTATATTTTCTCTTGCAGTATATACATACATACAGAGTAGATTTTACCTACCTCCAGTAGAAGTCCTGGCTATATTTTCTCTTGCAGTATATACATACATACAGAGTAGATTTTACCTACCTCCAGTAGAAATCCTGGCTATATTGTCTCTTGCAGTATATACATACATACAGAGTAGATTTTACCTACCTCCATTAGAAATCCTGGGTTTATTGTCTCTTGCAGTATATACATACATACAGAGTAGAGTTTACCTACCTCCAGTAGAAACCCTGGCTATATTGTCTCTTGCAGTATATACATACATACAGAGTAGATTTTACCTACCTCCAGTAGAAATCCTGGCTATATTGTCTCTTGCAGTATATACATACATACATACAGAGTATATTTTACCTACCTCCAATTGAAATCCTGGCTATGTTGTCTCTTGCAGTATATACATACATACAGAGTAGATTTTACCTACCTCCAGTAGAAACCCTGGCTATGTTTTCTCTTGCAGTATATACATACATACAGAGTAGATTTTACCTACCTCCAGTAGAAACCCTGGCTATATTGTCTCTTGCAGTATATATACATACATACAGAGTAGATTTTACCTACCTCCATTAGAAATCCTGGCTATATTTTCTCTTGCAGTATATACATACATACAGAGTAGATTTTACCTACCTCCATTAGAAATCCTGGCTATATTACATACATACAGAGTAGATTTTACCTACCTCCAGTAGAAATCCTAGCTATATTTTCTCTTGCAGTATATACATACATACAGAGTAGATTTTACCTACCTCCAGTAGAAATCCTGGCTATATTGTCTCTTGCAGTATATACATACATACAGAGTAGATTTTACCTACCTCCATTAGAAATCCTGGGTTTATTGTCTCTTGCAGTATATACATACATACAGAGTAGAGTTTACCTACCTCCAGTAGAAACCCTGGCTATATTGTCTCTTGCAGTATATATACATACATACAGAGTAGATTTTACCTACCTCCATTAGAAATCCTGGCTATATTTTCTCTTGCAGTATATACATACATACAGAGTAGATTTTACCTACCTCCATTAGAAATCCTGGCAATATTTTCTCTTGCAGTATATACATACATACAGAGTAGATTTTACCTACCTCCAGTAGAAACCCTGGCTATATTTTCTCTTGCGGTATATACATACATACAGAGTAGATTTTACCTACCTCCAGTAGAAATCCTGGCTATATTGTCTCTTGCAGTATATACATACATACATACAGAGTAGATTTTACCTACCTCCAATAGAAATCCTGGCTATATTGTCTCTTGCAGTATATACATACATACAGAGTAGATTTTACCTACCTCCAGTAGAAACCCTGGCTATGTTTTCTCTTGCAGTATATACATACATACATACAGAGTAGATTTTACCTACCTCCAGTAGAAACCCTGGCTATATTTTCTCTTGCAGTATATACATACATACAGAGTAGATTTTACCTACCTCCAGTAGAAATCCTGGGTAGATTTTACCTACCTCCAGTAGAAACCCTGGCTATATTTTCTCTTGCAGTATATACATACATACAGAGTAGATTTTACCTACCTCCAGTAGAAATCCTGGCTATATTGTCTCTTGCAGTATATACATACATACATACAGAGTAGATTTTACCTACCTCCAATAGAAATCCTGGCTATATTGTCTCTTGCAGTATATACATACATACAGAGTAGATTTTACCTACCTCCAGTAGAAACCCTGGCTATGTTTTCTCTTGCAGTATATACATACATACATACATACATACATACATACATACATACATACATACATACATACATACAGAGTAGATTTTACCTACCTCCAGTAGAAACCCTGGCTATATTTTCTCTTGCAGTATATACATACATACAGAGTAGATTTTACCTACCTCCAGTAGAAATCCTGGGTAGATTTTACCTACCTCCAGTAGAAACCCTGGCTATATTTTCTCTTGCAGTATATACATACATACAGAGTAGATTTTACCTACCTCCAGTAGAAATCCTGGCTATATTTTCTCTTGCAGTATATACATACATACAGAGTAGATTTTACCTACCTCCAGTAGAAATCCTGGCTATATTTTCTCTTGCAGTATATACATACATACAGAGTAGATTTTACCTACCTCCAGTAGAAACCCTGGCTATATTGTCTCTTGCAGTATATACATACATACAGAGTAGATTTTACCTACCTCCAGTAGAAACCCTGGCTATATTGTCTCTTGCAGTATATACATACATACAGAGTAGATTTTACCTACCTCCAGAAGAAATCCTGGCTATATTTTCTCTTGCAGTATATACATACATACAGAGTAGATTTTACCTACCTCCAGTAGAAACCCTGGCTATATTGTCTCTTGCAGTATATACATACATACAGAGTATATTTTACCTACCTCCAGTAGAAATCCTGGCTATATTGTCTCTTGCAGTATATACATACATACAGAGTAGATTTTACCTACCTCCAGTAGAAACCCTGGCTATATTTTCTCTTGCAGTATATACATACATACAGAGTAGATTTTACCTACCTCCAGTAGAAATCCTGGGTAGATTTTACCTACCTCCAGTAGAAATCCTGGCTATATTTTCTCTTGCAGTATATATATACATACAGAGTAGATTTTACCTACCTCCAGTAGAAACCCTGGCTATATTTTCTCTTGCAGTATATACATACATACAGAGTAGATTTTACCGATCTCCGGAAGTCATCCTGGGTTTACCGTATTCAATGCCTATAGACATGTGGAGTTTCGGATGCATTCTAGCTGAACTATATACAGGTATATTTATGTAGATTTTGTTTACGTTTATTTATCGTCGCTACCGGTTACCCATATGAGCGACGCCTCCTGAAGAGATTAGTCATTTTAGATTTTTGAGGATAGTGCAATGAGGCAGACATAGATTCCAGAGTCTCCTCTGGTTCTTTTACACATTTGATCTAGATGTTTGTACTTTATGGAGATAGATGCACTATATGTTTTGTCTAGACATACAGTCTACATCCGTTATGTTGAATTCCGTTGGACCGAACAAAATACTTCGATATAACTGAAATTTGACTTTAGCTGTCTAACTTCACCCTGCAGGGCTGGACCTAGAGGGTGCGTTGGGAGAGATTGTCCCTCCTAGCTGTCTAACTTCACCCTGCAGGGCTGGACCTAGAGGGTGAGTTGGGAGAGGTTGTTTCTCCTAGCTGTCTAACTTCACCCTGCAGGGCTGGACCTAGAGGGTGCGTTGGGAGAGATTGTCCCTCCTAGCTGTCTAACTTCACCCTGCAGGGCTGGACCTAGAGGGTGAGTTGGGAGAGGTTGTTTCTCCTAGCTGTCTAACTTCACCCTGCAGGGCTGGACCTAGAGGGTGAGTTGGGAGAGGTTGTTTCTCCTAGCTGTCTAACTTCACCCTGCAGGGATGGACCTAGAGGGTGAGTTGGGAGAGGTTGTTTCTCCTAGCTGTCTAACTTCACCCTGCAGGGCTGGACCTAGAGGGTGAGTTGGGAGAGGTTGTTTCTCCTAGCTGTCTAACTTCACCCTGCAGGGCTGGACCTAGAGGGTGAGTTGGGAGACGTTGTTTCTCCCTAGCTGTCTAACTTCACCCTGCAGGGCTGGACCTAGAGGGTGAGTTGGGAGAGGTTGTTTCTCCTAGCTGTCTAACTTCACCCTGCAGGGCTGGACCTAGAGGGTGAGTTGGGAGAGGTTGTTTCTCCTAGCTGTCTAACTTCACCCTGCATGGCTGGACCTAGAGGGTGAGTTGGGAGAGGTTGTTTCTCCTAGCTGTCTAACTTCACCCTGCAGGGCTGGACCTAGAGGTGAGTTGGGAGAGGTTGTTTCTCCTAGTTGTCTAACTTCACCCTGCAGGGCTGGACCTAGAGGGTGAGTTGGGAGACGTTGTTTCTCCTAGCTGTCTAACTTCACCCTGCAGGGCTGGACCTAGAGGGTGAGTTGGGAGATGTTGTTTCCCCTAGCTGTCTAACTTCACCCTGCAGGGCTGGACCTAGAGGGTGAGTTGGGAGAGGTTGTTTCTCCTAGCTGTCTAACTTCACCCTGCAGGGCTGGACCTAGAGGGTGAGTGGGAGAGGTTGTCTCTCCTAGCTGTCTAACTTCACCCTGCAGGGCTGGACCTAGAGGGTGAGTTGGGAGATGTTGTTTCTCCTAGCTGTCTAACTTCACCCTGCAGGGATGGACCTAGAGGGTGAGTTGGGAGAGGTTGTTTCTCCTAGCTGTCTAACTTCACCCTGCATGGCTGGACCTAGAGGATGAGTTGGGAGAGGTTGTTTCTCCTAGCTGTCTAACTTCACCCTGCAGGGCTGGACCTAGAGGGTGAGTTGGGAGACGGTTGTCTCTCCTAGCTGTCTAACTTCACCCTGCAGGGCTGGACCTAGAGGGTGAGTTGGGAGATGTTGTTTCTCCTAGCTGTCTAACTTCACCCTGCAGGGCTGGACCTAGAGGATGAGTTGGGAGACGGTTGTCTCTCCTAGCTGTCTAACTTCACCCTGCAGGGCTGGACCTAGAGGATGAGTTGGGAGACGGTTGTCTCTCCTAGCTGTCTAACTTCAACCTGCAGGGCTGGACCTAGAGGGTGAGTTGGGAGACGGTTGTTTCTCCTAGCTATCTAACTTCACCCTGCAGGGCTGGACCTAGAGGGTGAGTTGGGAGAGGTTGTTTCTCCTAGCTGTCTAACTTCACCCTGCAGGGCTGGACCTAGAGGGTGAGTTGGGAGAGGTTGTTTCTCCTAGCTGTCTAACTTCACCCTGCAGGGCTGGACCTAGAGGGTGAGTTGGGAGACGTTGTTTCCCCCTAGTTGTCTAACTTCACCCTGCAGGGCTGGACCTAGAGGGTGAGTTGGGAGAGGTTGTTTCTCCTAGCTGTCTAACTTCACCCTGCAGGGCTGGACCTAGAGGGTGAGTTGGGAGAGGTTGTTTCTCCTAGCTGTCTAACTTCACCCTGCAGGGCTGGACCTAGAGGGTGAGTTGGGAGAGGTTGTTTCTCCTAGCTGTCTAACTTCACCCTGCAGGGCTGGACCTAGAGGGTGAGTTGGGAGACGTTGTTTCCCCTAGTTGTCTAACTTCACTCTGCAGGGCTGGACCTAGAGGGTGAGTTGGGAGACGTTGTTTCTCCTAGCTGTCTAACTTCACCCTGCAGGGCTGGACCTAGAGGGTGAGTTGGGAGATGTTGTTTCCCCCTAGTTGTCTAACTTCACCCTGCAGGGCTGGACCTAGAGGGTGAGTTGGGAGAGGTTGTTTCTCCTAGCTGTCTAACTTCACCCTGCAGGGCTGGACCTAGAGGGTGAGTTGGGAGATGTTGTTTCTCCTAGCTGTCTAACTTCACCCTGCAGGGATGGACCTAGAGGGTGAGTTGGGAGAGGTTGTTTCTCCTAGCTGTCTAACTTCACCCTGCATGGCTGGACCTAGAGGATGAGTTGGGAGAGGTTGTTTCTCCTAGCTGTCTAACTTCACCCTGCAGGGCTGGACCTAGAGGGTGAGTTGGGAGAGGTTGTCTCTCCTAGCTGTCTAACTTCACCCTGCAGGGCTGGACCTAGAGGGTGAGTTGGGAGATGTTGTTTCTCCTAGCTGTCTAACTTCACCCTGCAGGGATGGACCTAGAGGGTGAGTTGGGAGAGGTTGTTTCTCCTAGCTGTCTAACTTCACCCTGCATGGCTGGACCTAGAGGATGAGTTGGGAGAGGTTGTTTCTCCTAGCTGTCTAACTTCACCCTGCAGGGCTGGACCTAGAGGAAGAGTTGGGAGAGGTTGTCTCTCCTAGCTGTCTAACTTCACCCTGCAGGGCTGGACCTAGAGGGTGAGTTGGGAGACGTTGTTTCTCCTAGCTGTCTAACTTCTCCCTGCAGGGCTGGACTTAGAGGGTGAGTTGGTAGAGGTTGTTTCTCCTAGCTGTCTAACTTCACCCTGCAGGGCTGGACCTAAAGGGTGAGTTGGTAGAGGTTGTTTCTCCTAGCTGTCTAACTTCTCCCTGCAGGGCTGGACCTAGAGGGTGAGTTGGTAGAGGTTGTTTCTCCTAGCTGTCTAACTTCTCCCTGCAGGGCTGGACTTAGAGGGTGAGTTGGTAGAGGTTGTTTCTCCTAGCTGTCTAACTTCACCCTGCAGGGCTGGACTTAGAGGGTGAGTTGGGAGACGTTGTTTCTCCTAGCTGTCTAACTTCACCCTGCAGGGCTGGACTTAGAGGGTGAGTTGGGAGACGTTGTTTCTCCTAGCTGTCTAACTTCACCCTGCAGGGCTGGACCTAGAGGATGAGTTGGGAGACGGTTGTCTCTCCTAGCTGTCTAACTTCACCCTGCAGGGCTGGACCTAGAGGATGAGTTGGGAGACGGTTGTCTCTCCTAGCTGTCTAACTTCACCCTGCAGGGCTGGACCTAGAGGATGAGTTGGGAGACGGTTGTCTCTCCTAGCTGTCTAACTTCACCCTGCAGGGCTGGACCTAGAGGGTGAGTTGGGAGACGGTTGTTTCTCCTAGCTATCTAACTTCACCCTGCAGGGCTGGACCTAGAGGGTGAGTTGGGAGAGGTTGTTTCTCCTAGCTGTCTAACTTCACCCTGCAGGGCTGGACCTAGAGGGTGAGTTGGGAGAGGTTGTTTCTCCTAGCTGTCTAACTTCACCCTGCAGGGCTGGACCTAGAGGGTGAGTTGGGAGAGGTTGTTTCTCCTAGCTGTCTAACTTCACCCTGCAGGGCTGGACCTAGAGGGTGAGTTGGGAGACGGTTGTCTCTCCTAGCTGTCTAACTTCACCCTGCAGGGCTGGACTTAGAGGGTGAGTTGGGAGACGTTGTTTCTCCTAGCTGTCTAACTTCACCCTGCAGGGCTGGACCTAGAGGGTGAGTTGGGAGACGTTGTCTTCTCCTAGCTGTCTAACTTCACCCTGCAGGGCTGGACCTAGAGGGTGAGTTGGGAGACGTTGTTTCTCCTAGCTGTCTAACTTCACCCTGCAGGGCTGGACCTAGAGGATGAGTTGGGAGACGGTTGTCTCTCCTAGCTGTCTAACTTCACCCTGCAGGGCTGGACCTAGAGGATGAGTTGGGAGACGGTTGTCTCTCCTAGCTGTCTAACTTCACCCTGCAGGGCTGGACCTAGAGGATGAGTTGGGAGACGGTTGTCTCTCCTAGCTGTCTAACTTCAACCTGCAGGGCTGGACCTAGAGGGTGAGTTGGGAGACGGTTGTTTCTCCTAGCTATCTAACTTCACCCTGCAGGGCTGGACCTAGAGGGTGAGTTGGGAGAGGTTGTTTCTCCTAGCTGTCTAACTTCACCCTGCAGGGCTGGACCTAGAGGATGAGTTGGGAGAGGTTGTTTCTCCTAGCTGTCTAGCTTCACCCTGTAGGGCTGGACCTAGAGGGTGAGTTGGGAGACGGTTGTTTCTCCTAGCTATCTAACTTCACCCTGCAGGGCTGGACCTAGAGGGGTGAATTGGGAGAGGATGTCTGAGAGTTTGGGGTGCAGGTTGAAAACCAGCCATGTACGCCCCTGTCTGGAATATTACAAATGAGTTTTTACGGAGCCTGTGTTTTATTGCAGGATATCCGCTGTTTCCCGGGGAGAATGAAGTGGAACAGTTGGCGTGTATCATGGAGATTCTAGGCTTACCCCCTAATATGGTGCTAGAGCAGTCGACAAGGCGACGCCTCTTTTTCGGTAAATGTCTGTGACTCTGCTTTGCAGTCAGGAATTTTCTCGTTTTCTTTATAATAACTAAATAAGAATGTTGTCTATTTGTTAAACAACTATTTATTTATTTCTGTTGTCATACAACGACCACGGTTATCTGAAATGATAGAACACAATTATGATATGATTTGTCACAATCCTCTAATAACGTTATGCTAAAGATAAGAATTTGTTGTAAATACGATATCTAGTAAACGTGATGTTCGCGGATGAATGGAACAGTATATATACTACTTAGTTTATACAAATTTATTTTAGCTCGTTTGCGAAACAAGTTCTTATAACTTATATTAATCACTCTCGAGACCTCATTCCTGATGGAATCCATCGCCACGAGGGAGAGAGAAGAGGCAACGTGGAAATTAAATGCCTTGCCTAAGGGCACAATCATAACAGCTCCAGCGGGGCTCGAACTCCGGACCTTTCGCACCTGAAGCGAACGTGCATCCACTGCGCTATCACGACTTCCACTATATACTACTTATGATTGCATTCCTCATGAAGAACTCACTTGTTCTAACTGGCTATAATATTTGCAGTGTATATTTTGAGGCCCAGACAGATTCATTTTATAGCATGACTTTATTGTGATTTATCTATACCATATTGATCTTAAACAATTAATTGATTATCAATAACTCTGCATGGGCCTCGATTTGTTACTAGTATTGACAGGTAAGATAAACTCTGCCTGGGCCTCAATTTGTTACTAGTATTGACAGGTAAGATAACTCTGCCTGGGCCTCAATTTGTTACTAGTATTGACAGGTAAGATAACTCTGCCTGGGCCTCAATTTGTTACTAGTATTGACAGGTAAGATAACTCTGCCTGGGCCTCAATTTGTTACTAGTATTGACAGGTAAGATAACTCTGCCTGGGCCTCAATTTGTTTCTAGTATTAACAGGTACGATAACTCTGCCTGGGCCTCAATTTGTTACTAGTATTGACAGGTACGATAACTCTGCCTGGGTCTCAATTTGTTACTAGTATTGACAGGTAAGATAACTCTGCCTGGGCCACAATTTGTTACTAGTATTGACAGGTAAGATAACTCTGCCTGGGCCTCAATTTGTTACTAGTATTGACAGGTAAGATAACTCTGCCTGGGCCTCAATTTGTTACTAGTATTGACAGGTAAGATAACTCTGCCTGGGCCTCAATATGTTACTAGTATTGACAGGTAATATAACAGTAAAACCCATGCATTGTTGTAAGGTCACCTGCCAGACTTGTCCCTAATCTAGGTTGGCCCAATGTATTTAAAGGCCTGCAGGTTGACCTATATTTGACCTTAAACACACGAGGAATAGCGGTACAAATCTGACGGTCGACACACTAAACACACGAGGAATAGTGGTACAAATCTGACGGTCGACGCACATCGTATTTGCCACATGCGAGGCCCTGCATGGTATGCATCTAATACATGAGCACCACTTATAACTATTATGACCCACGTACATATCAGAGGTTATAAATTGCTGAAATTGAAGTTCTGTATTTTTATAGTACTTACAACTGGTATAAACAATTCAACTCCACTTATGGCCCAAATAAGGCTGGTTGCGCGGGTTAGACAGCCAGTTCCTGCATTGCTGTACCACACATTCAGGCATCAGTTCCCTCTTATGCCAAGTACAGTCTCCTCTTCTAGCCGCTACTTTTCTCTCTATATATCTGACATCTTTCCATGCGCCACAATTATATAGCATTGCCCAAAACCTCCTGTATAGAAGCTTTCTCTCATGTGAATTTAGATTATGCGGTGGACGATTATTAGCAGGCCACCAAAGTTGTTTGTTCTGTTCATTTATTATGCAAGGGGAACACAAGCACAGTGGACACTAGTAGCGTGGAATCATTCAACAACAGCTTGAATGTTTTCCATGACAAACGTATCGGAACCTTCTCTGCTCTTCACTACACTATACGCTCAAATTTGGCAATATGTCAATGGAATGAGACAGTGCAAGTCAAGAATAATACAAGACTCCGTTGTACGCTCCAGTTCAAATCCAACATTTGGGCAAGGTATAAACAGGCATTATTTTCACACTTAATCTGGCGACCTTTTTAAACCAGATGATACATGAAAGTGACAGAACAGAATATGAAAGTGACGAAACTCAGACCTTACAAACAACATAGATCCTGATCAGTTTAACAGTTTATTCGTAATTCAAGGCCTCCGGCCCATACACATATATTATATACATGCATACAAATTATCAGTCTCAGTGATTACGCTACGGCTGATGAGGCACCTACATAACATGTAATCTATGTCCCTGAGCTGATCTGGATTATGTAGTTTGAATACTCATTACTATCAATTTTCTTTACAATCAATAATATACGTTTACTTAAATTGTCAGGGCCTCATTTTGACTAATTCTCAGCTCACAGAGTGATCGTGCATATTAACCGTTAGAAAATACCTACATACGCCAAATTATACTGAATGTACTGCTACATTGTTGATACAAGCCACTAATCACATGGAACAGGTAGTAAAGTATAAATCTTTACAATTGGACGGGGTCAATATTAAAGGCCTGCAGTTTGCAGTTTGCAGTCCACTGTACTTGTGTTCCCCTTGCATAATAAATGAACAGAACAAACAACTTTGGTGGCCTGCTAATAATCGTCCACCGCATAATCTAAATTCACATGAGAGAAAGCTTCTATACAGGAGGTTTTGGGCAATGCTATATAATTGTGGCGCATGGAAAGATGTCAGATATATAGAGAGAAAAGTAGCGGCTAGAAGAGGAGACTGTACTTGGCATAAGAGGGAACTGATGCCTGAATGTGTGGTACAGCAATGCAGGAACTGGCTGTCTAACCCGCGCAACCAGCCTTATTTGGGCCATAAGTGGAGTTGAATTGTTTATACCAGTTGTAAGTACTATAAAAATACAGAACTTCAATTTCAGCAATTTATAACCTCTGATATGTACGTGGGTCATAATAGATATAAGTGGTGCTCATGTATTAGATGTATACCATGCAGGGCCTCGCATGTGGCAAATACGATGTGCGTCGACCGTCAGATTTGTACCGCTATTCCTCGTGTGTTTAGTGCGTCGACCGTCAGATTTGTACCGCTATTCCTCGTGTGTTTAAGGTCAAATATAGGTCAACCTGCAGGCCTTTAAATGAGTTTGTAATAAAACGACTTGAAATCTGGAGGATTGTTGGATGGACAGGCACAAGGCACAATAATATTTTGTTCCCTATGGTCTTATAGTAGTAACGTTATATTTTATATATGTGCAGATTCCAAAGGTAACCCCTTATTTATATCTTTGTAGATTCCAAAGGTAACCCCCTATTTATATCTTTGCAGATTCAAAAGGTAACCCCCTATTTATATCTTTGCAGATTCAAAAGGTAAACCCCTATTTATATCTTTGCAGATTCCAAAGGTAACCCCTTATTTATATCTTTGTAGATTCCAAAGGTAACCCCCTATTTATATCTTTGCAGATTCAAAAGGTAACCCCCTATTTATATCTTTGCAGATTCAAAAGGTAAACCCCTATTTATATCTTTGCAGATTCCAAAGGTAACCCCTTATTTATATCTTTGTAGATTCCAAAGGTAACCCCCGTTGTATCACCAATAGTAAGGGTAAAAAGAGACGCGTCTCGTCAAAAGATCTTCAGCAGGCTATTAAAACAAGCGATGCCAATTTTCTGGACTTCATCCGGAGATGTTTGGAGTGAGTTACTTTAGCTTACCCTTTGCCTGCTGTGTAAATAAAATCACATTTGCAAACAACAGATCCAGATCAACCGTGGCGTAGCGCCGTGTCTGATCAAGATCTATATTGTTTGCTATTCAGTTTTAGTTTTTGCTCCACTATCCGAATATCAAACCGCATGGAGCCTGATCAGACGGAACGTTCTGTGTCGTCAGATCTGGCTCTCTGCTGTTTGCAAACGTGATTAGCGTGCAGTGGGTTAAATGATATTTTATTCAAGAAGAAGCCATAACGCAGGAATAGGAACCAAATAGTTATATACCATACATAATGCAGGAATAGGAACCAAACAGTTATATACCATACATAACGCAGGAATAGGAACCAAACAGTTATATACCATACATAACGCAGGAATAGGAACCAAACAGTTATATACCATACATAACGCAGGAATAGGAACCAAACAGTTATATACCATACATAACGCAGGAATAGGAACCAAACAGTTATATACCATACATAATGCAGGAATAGGAACCAAACAGTTATATACCATACATAACACAGGAATAGGAACCAAACAGTTATATACCATACATAATGCAGGAATAGGAACCAAACAATTATATACCATACATAACGCAGGAATAGGAACCAAACAGTTATATACCATACATAATGCAGGAATAGGAACCAAACAGTTATATACCATACATAGCGCAGGAATAGGAACCAAACAGTTATATACCATACATAATGCAGGAATAGGAACCAAACAGTTATATACCATACATAATGCAGGAATAGGAACCAAACAGTTATATACCATACATAATGCAGGAATAGGAACCAAACAGTTATATACCATACATAGCGCAGGAATAGGAACCAAACAGTTATATACCATACATAACGCAGGAATAGGAACCAAACAGTTATATACCATACATAACGCAGGAACCAAACAGTTATATACCATACATAACGCAGGAATAGGAACCAAACAGTTATATACCATACATACCGCAGGAATAGGAACCAAACAGTTATATACCATACATAGCGCAGGAACCAAACAGTTATATACCATACATAATGCAGGAATAGGAACCAAACAGTTATATACTATACATAGCGCAGGAATAGGAACCAAACAGTTATATACCATACATAGCGCAGGAATAGGAACCAAACAGTTATATACCATACATAGCGCAGGAATAGGAACCAAACAGTTATATACCATACATAATGCAGGAATAGGAACCAAACAATTATATACCATACATAGCGCAGGAATAGGAACCAAACAGTTATATACCATACATAGCGCAGGAATAGGAACCAAACAGTTATATACCATACATAACGCAGGAATAGGAACCAAACAGTTATATACCATACATAATGCAGGAATAGGAACCAAACAGTTATATACCATACATAACACAGGAATAGGAACCAAACAGTTATATACCATACATAATGCAGGAATAGGAACCAAACAGTTATATACCATACATAACGCAGGAATAGGAACCAAACAGTTATATACCATACATAATGCAGGAATAGGAACCAAACAGTTATATACCATACATAACGCAGGAATAGGAACCAAACAATTATATACCATACATAACGCAGGAATAGGAACCAAACAGTTATATACCATACATAGCGCAGCAATAGGAACCAAACAGTTATATACCATACATAATGCAGGAAAAAGGAACCAAACAGTTATATACCATACATAGTGCAGGAATAGGAACCAAACAGTTATATACCATACATAGCACAGGAATAGGAACCAAACAGTGATATACCATACATAACGCAGGAATAGGAACCAAACAGTTATATACCATACATAACGCAGGAATAGGAACCAAACAGTTATATACCACACATACTCACTTATAACACAAGTTGTTATCATGGCCTTAAAGTGGTTTCCCGTCTTATAAGTCAGTGATAAAAAAAATGGGTTTTTTTCCAAAATGTGTTAACCCATTCAACACCAAGTATATGACACGGACTGGTGCATGATATTTTTAGACCAATAAATTAATAAGAAAATTAGCCGGCTCATCTGGATCTACACTTTGTAGGCCTATTTAGAGGTTGTGGTGTTTCTCTCTCGTATAAGTGCACTCTCATATTAGACGGGTTGATAAAATAGACAGACGGATCTGTAGTCCAGTGGTAACACGCTGGACTGGTAATCCAGGGATCGCAGGTTCGATCCCTCGTCTGACCCTAACAGTCTTTCAGATGGGATGTTAAACCGAGGTCTCGTGTTGGTGCTTTACACCATGCATGTAAAAGAACCAGAGGAGATTCTGGAATGGGTCTCTGTCTGTATCATGCACTATCCTCCAAAATCTAAAATAACTAATCTCTTCAGGAGGCGTCGCTCATATGGGCAACCAGTAGCGACGATAAATAAACGTAAAAAAAAAAAAATGGACACCAGACCATGTATAAATTGCATGTTTGGCCAGTGTAAGTTGAAGAAATGTTCAGTGGCAGTGTCGATCCAGATGAGTCGTTTATTTCAGCAGTGTGCATTCATGCATACAAGAAAGAAAACAGTTTTACATGTAAATTAACAACAATAAGACAAGCTGTCTGATTAGCACAGTGGTTAGTGCGCTCGCTTCTCACCAATGCAACCCGGGTTCGATCCTCGGACCGGGAAGTATGTGAGATGGTACGGTGGTCGCTAGATCGGACAGGTGGGTTTTCACCGGGTACTCCGGTTTCCTCCCACACGAATGACCATATTTGCGCTTTCATCCATGAGAGTGATTAATATAAGTTGTTAGAACTTGCTTTGCAATCGTTGTAAAATAAACTAAAACTTATAAAGTTCTTCTCCTCATCGATTAGTTGTTAGGCTGGACTATAATATATTTATATGTTTCATGTCCACCTCCGTGGTCGAGTGGTTACGGTCGCTGACTTGTATACCACTGTAACTTATCATCACTGATGGTCACTTGTTCGAGCCCTGCTCTGACCATATCTCTTTATATGAAGCATTTGGCAGTTTCTTAAGTAGGTTGGTGCACTAAATACCTGTTAACCGCTGAAGCCTGCCCAGGAAAGATGTTGTTGGGTAAACTGCCCTTCGCTCAAATGGGCAACATTGTTTTATTTTTATTATTATTATATTTTAGTTTTTTTATTCCTACCAAATTGTTGTCCTTAATGTTGACTATTGTAATGTATGTTGTACAAATGTCTTACTATGCTAAATTAATGTTAAGCACTTTTGAACGTACTAAATTAATGTTAAGAACTTTTGAACGTACTAAATTAATGTTAAGCACTTTTGAACGTACTAAATTAATGTAAAGCACTTTTGAACGTACTAAATTAATGTTAAGAACTTTTGAACATACTTAATTAATGTAAAGCACTTTTGAACGTACTAAATTAATGTTAAGAACTTTTGAACGTACTAAATTAATGTTAAGCACTTTTGAACGTACTAAATTAATGTAAAGCACTTTTGAACGTACTAAA
This sequence comes from Archivesica marissinica, assembly GCA_014843695.1. Taxonomy (NCBI): domain Eukaryota; kingdom Metazoa; phylum Mollusca; class Bivalvia; order Venerida; family Vesicomyidae; genus Archivesica; species Archivesica marissinica. The sequence continues at coordinate 10,453,859 of CM026396.1, read as the reverse complement.
TTAATGTTAAGAACTTTTGAACATACTAAATTAATGTTAAGAACTTTTGAACGTACTTAATTAATGTAAAGCACTTTTGAACGTACTAAATTAATGTTAAGAACTTTTGAACGTACTAAATTAATGTTAAGCACTTTTGAACGTACTAAATTAATGTAAAGCACTTTTGAACGTACTAAATTAATGTTAAGAACTTTTGAATATACTAAATTAATGTTAAGCACTTTTGAACGTACTAAATTAATGTTAAGAACTTTTGAACGTACTAAATTAATGTTAAGAACTTTTGAACGTACTAAATTAATGTTAAGAACTTTTGAACATACTAAATTAATGTTAAGAACTTTTGAACATACTAAATTAATGTAAAGCACTTTTGAACGTACTAAATTAATATTAAGAACTTTTGAACGTACTAAAGTAATGTTAAGAACTTTTGAATGTCTGTTTCAGTTGGGATCCTACAACACGACTGACCCCTGAAGAGGCACTTCAACACGAGTGGGTTAAGGAGGGTCTGGTGCACCGACGTAAGGAACAGACGCATCAGAAGCATGTATCCTCCAAACATCAGGCTAACCAGTCTGCCCACTCGGACCACTCGACAGACCCGTACAAGGTTCCCGCTCAACCTCCCGTGAAGGAGAAGTCGAACGAGTGGAAGCTGAACTTGAAGGAGCGGAGAAGTTCTAAGAAGGAGGAGAGAGTTCCCCCCACAGGAGCCTCAACGGAAAATGACGAGAATAAACACCATAGAAGTAAGTTTCATCGTCATGACGATATTCTAATCGGGTGTCCATTCATACTTGTGCTCGGAGGAGCACCGGGGATCAACAGACGGATCTGTAGTCCCAGTGGTAACACGCTTGACTGATAATCCAGGGATCGCAGGTTCGACCCCCTGTCTGACCATAATAAAATTAACAGTCTTTCAGATGGGACGTTAAACCGAGGTCTCGTGTTGTCGGTGCTTTACACCGTGCATGCAAAAGAACCAGAGGAGACTCTGGAATGGGTCTCTGTCTGTATCATTGTACTATCCTCCAAAATCGAAAATGACTAATCTCTTTAGGAGGCGTCGCTCATATGGGCAACCGGTAGCGACGATAAATAAACATAAAACCACCATCACCGGGGATCAACCACCGGGGATCAACCACCACCACTGGGGATCAACCACCACCACCGGGGATCAACCACCACCACCGGGGATCAACCACCACCACCACTGGGGATCAACCACCACCACCACTGGGGATCAACCACCACCACCGGGGATCAACCACCACCACCGGGGATCAACCACCACCACCGGGGATCAACCACCACCACCACCACCGGGGATCAACCACCACCACCACCGGGGATCAACCACCACCACCACCAGGGATCAACCACCACCAGGGATCAACCACCACAACCACTGGGGATCAACCACCACCACCACTACCGGGGATCAACCACCACCACTACCAGGGATCAACCACCACCACTATCAGGGATCAACCACCACCACCACCAGGGATCAACCACCACCAGGGATCAACCACCACCACCACCGGGGATCAACCACCACCACCACCACCAGGGATCAACCACCACCACCACCGGGGATCAACCACCACCACCACCAGGGATCAACCACCACCACCGGGGATCAACCACCACCAACGGGGATCAACCACCACCACCGGGGATCAACCACCATCACCACCGGGGATCAACCACCACCACCACCAGGGATCAACCACCACCACCGGGGATCAACCACCACCACCGGGGATCAACCACCACCACCACCAGGGATCAACCACCACCACCAGGGATCAATCACCACCACCACCAGGGATCAACCACCACAACCACCGGGGATCAACCACCACCACAAGTCTGTTGCGGAGCGCAATATCAGCATGAGTCTTGTTACATTTCATCAAGTCTGTTGCGGAGCGTAATATCAGCATGAGTCTGTTGCGGAGCGCAATATCAGCATTAGTCTGTTGCGGAGCGCAATATCAGTATGAGTCTGTTGCGGAGCGCAATATCAGCATGCGTCTTGTTGCATTTCAGCATGAGTCTGTTGCGGAGCGCAATATCAGCATGACGCGTCTTGTTACATTTCAGTATGAGTCTGTTGCGGAGCGCAATACCAGCATGCGTCTTGTTACATTTCAGTATGAGTCTGTTGCGGAGCGCAATATCAGCATGCGTCTTGTTACATTTCAGTATGAGTCTGTTGCGGAGCGCAATATCAGCATGCGTCTTGTTACATTTCAGCTAGTCTGTTGCGGAGCGCAATATCAGCATGCGTCTTGTTACATTTCAGCTAGTCTGTTGCGGAGCACAATATCAGCATGTGTCTTGTTACATTTCAGCTAGTCTGTTGCTGAGCGCAATATCAGCATGAGTCTGTTGTGGAGCGCAATATCAGCATGAGTCTGTTGCGGAGCGCTATATCAGCATGCGTCTTGTTACATTTCATCAAGTCTGTTGCGGAGCGCAATATCAGCATGAGTCTGTTGTGGAGCGCAATATCAGCATGAGTCTGTTGTGTAGCGCAATATCAGCATGAGTCTGTTGTGGAGCACAATATCAGCATGAGTCTGTTGCGGAGCGCAATATCAGCATGCGTCTTGTTACATTTCAGCTCCTAGTATTAAGTCAATCAAGAGTGGTAAAAGAGCGGCGGAGACGAACGTGGCGGAAGAAGTTCACATCACAAAGTTAAATCTACAGGGACAGATACATAAACAAGAACATGGTCACGATTTAGCTAGTCTGCCGCCAATTACAAAATAGCGGAATGTTTGAGGCTTGTGGAAATATGTATATGGTCATTATATATTAATTGTTAGGTTCTCGTCCAATTTGGGGTTTTTATGGATTTTTTTATATGCAATTAAAACATGTGCACGACATAAAATGAGCAAAATCCCGCCACAAACACTTCTTAGAAATCCTAGAAAAAACGACAATACGAAGATTTTAACAGTGCAAAATTTAGACTGCCCAATCGTTGCATCAAAGTAAAACGAATGAATCTGCCTGTAAATCTGTAAATCTTACCCACAATTCTCTTTGATTCCAGTCAAGCACATTAGTTTGCCGCTGACAGTTATAAATTACCCGCACAGTACTTTCTAACACGTTCAATCATGAACAAAAACTCTAGTTAAATGTTTTCGTCCTAGTCGCGTCATAGATTTATTGCAGCTCGTATTATTCATCCTACCATTTTTTAAACGGTTGACGGGGTGGAGAATCTAGCAATTTAATTTATATTGGCCTACCGTGTGTTTATCAGTATTATTTTGCGGCATTTTTTAGCATTTGTGTCGTATGATAAATATTGTCATTTTATTCATGCAGAAAATGTATCGGTTTATATATTTATTCATTTATAATGTATAGTACATATCTATTGTATACAGAATGAGAATGGATTTAATCAAAAGCTTATTGAGATTATCTCCATTAATGTATTGAAGTCTACGGCTGTAGTAAGCCTATTTAAAGTCCCGTAGAATGTTCTGCTCACCTAAATATTGTAAGGAGCGGATGATTAGATATTATGATTATTGTCTTATTACGATAAATTCCATTTATAAATTACCTCCCTTTATCAGTATTTTTTTTAACAAAATCCCAATAATTCTGTGTAAAATATGAATAATAGTATTATTTTTTCCAACTGAAGAAAAAATTCTTGAAGTTACTTTAACCCTTTCTCTCATAAAAACACCTCTTGACACCATTACCAATACAACATACATTGCCAATGTTCATAATAAAGGCCAGAATCTCATGTAGTCCCAGTAATATCTATAGAGGTGGGATAGATATGGCGACTACTTATCCACTGCATGATAGCTAAATAGCTGTCGTTTGTATGGAGATATAATAGTATATTAACCTAAATCTCTATGTAGTCCCAGTAATATCTATGGAGGTGGGATAGATATGGCGACTACTTATCCACTGCATGATAGCTAAATAGCTGTCGTTTGTATGGAGATATAATAGTATATTAACCTAAATCTCTATGTAGTCCCAGTAATATCTGGAGGTGGGGTAGATATGGCGACTACTTATCCACTGCATGATAGCTAAATGGCTGTCGTTTGTATGGAGATATAATAGTATATTAACCTAAATCTCTATGTAGTCCCAGTAATATCTGGAGGTGGGGTAGATATGGCGACTACTTATCCACTGCATGATAGCTAAATGGCTGTCGTTTGTATGGAGATATAATAGTATATTAACCTAAATCTCTATGTAGTCCCAGTAATATCTATGGAGGTGGGATAGATATGGCGACTACTTATCCACTGCATGATAGCTAAATGGCTGTCGTTTGTATGGAGATATAATAGTATATTAACCTAAATCTCTATGTAGTCCCAGTAATATCTATGGAGGTGGGGTAGATATGGCGACTACTTATCCACTGCATGATAGCTAAATGGCTGTCGTTTGTATGGAGATATAATAGTATATTAACCTAAATCTCTATGTAGTCCCAGTAATATCTATGGAGGTGGGGTAGTAAGCATTCTAACATGACCCTGTTTTGGGATACGGTTGAAACGACCTGTTTTGGGATACGGTTGAAACGACCTGTTTTGGGAAACGGTTGAAACGACCTGTTTTGGGATACGGTTGAAACGACCTGTTTTGGGATACGGTTGAAACGACCTGTTTTGGGAAACGGTTGAAACGACCTGTTTTGGGATACGGTTGAAACGACCTGTTTTGGGATACGGTTGAAACGACCTGTTTTGGGAAACGGTTGAAACGACCTGTTTTGGGATACGGTTGAAACAACCTGTTTTGGGTAAAATGTTTATATAATAATAGATCCAATAGTAATACCGACGAGTTAATTGTTTGTGTAAAATTACTATTTATCTCCCTTTATGCATATTTATTAACAAAATGATCAATAGTTTGTTACTTTTTACATTATACAAATTTCTTTTAGCTCGATTGCGAAACAAGTTCTTTCAACTTATATCAATCGCTCTCGAGACCTCATTCCTGATGGAATCCATCGCCACGAGGGAGAGAGAAGAGGCAATGTGGAATTTTAATGCCTTGCCTAACTAAGGGCACAAACGTAATGGCTCCAGCAGAGGCTCGAACTCCAGGCCTTTCGCACCTGAAGCGAACACACTACCACTGCGCTATTACGACTTCCACGACCAGTTTGTTACTATAGCGTTGATATATTTCATGTTATTAATATTGAAAATTTGCTCAAAATCTGCATTTATTTTGTCATAAATATGATATAGCATTTCAGAGAAATTATGTGTTTTACTTAGAGATATAGAGATGTTAGTTTGTAGCCGGGTTCAAATACGTGTGACATTTTGGCCCCTATTATTTGATAAGGTACTGTAAGAGTAGCTGTCGGTACAGCTGTGATGATAAATAAGGGCTCATTGAAGTTCAGAATGTTTGCGAGAAGTGAGAAGGCACTTGATTGCGTCCTTAACCCATTCAACACCAAGTAACTCACATGGACTGGTCCATGCTATTCATAAACCAATAAATGAATCAGAAAATCAAATTTGGACAAGTTCATTTATCAAAATGGGTAATTATGTCTAAAAATAGTCATATCACTGGCAAAAAGTGCAGATCCTGATGAGATGGCTCGTGACGAGCCGGCTCATCTGGATCTACACTTTTTGTAAGCCTATTTAGAGGTCTGTGGTGTTGAAAGGGTTAAAGCAGCAGTACATCGTAATAAGGATGTTTTGGGTAAAATATAAATATTAATGTGTGTGTGTTTACAAAAAAAGAAATAGTCGCTCAGAAAACAATAAAATTCCAATAAATTTAAACCGTCGTATACTCGAATTTGTTTATCAACACACGAAATGTAAACACGCACAGCGCGCATGCGTGAAACAATAGAGGATGTAGAAAACAACGTATATATTTTGAACATGAAATACTATCTATCTATCTTCCTCTAATGTCGAACCCCGGCGGGGATGTAGACATGTCCCTTAAAGACTTAGATAACAGAGGTATGAATCAACATATCAAGTAATTTAATTAAAAAAGACAACGTGGGAAAAATGGTGACGATGTATTCCGAATGTAAACAAGTGCGGACGATGCGTTCCGGTTGTAAACAAGTGCGTGACCGATCGACTCGGAAAGTCCTACTTTCGGTTTCGAGTTTGTTTTATCGCAAAAAACACTGTTTACCAAATGAACATAAGCATACAAAGTATAATGTTAGAATGTGTAGCAGCATTGCTACCCATACGTAAAAATTGAATTTTTCAAATATCTTTTATTTCATACGATGTAATGCTGCTTTAAATTGTATTAGTTATTAAAACACTGTTGTGTTGTCATACCTTTGTACTTGCAGTCCATTATTAGTAATATTTGACTGCTTTCAAAAGGACAGTGCATGTTATCAAATCCTATGCGTATTTGTACGAAATTAACAATTTTAATTAGTAACATCTTGTGTGTTTTAAGTAAGATATAAGCCTCAAACTGATCCAATATGTAAAATATTGGCACTGTCTTCGGTGCTACAGATCCAATATGTAAAATATTGGAACTGTCTTCAGTGCTACAGATCCAATATGTAAAATATTGGAACTGTCTTCAGTGCTACAGATCCAATATGTAAAATATTGGCACTGTCTTCGGTGCTACAGATCCAATATGTAAAATATTGGCACTGTCTTCGGTGCTACAGATCCAATATGTAAAATATTGGAACTGTCTTCGGTGCTACAGATCCAATATGTAAAATATTGGCACTGTCTTCGGTGCTACAGTACTACAGATCCAATATGTAAAATATTGGAACTGTCTTCGGTGCTAAGCGCCTCACACAGTCCAATATTTTACATATTGGATCGTTTTCGGCTTATATCCTATGCATAAATTTCAACATAATATGGTTAAAATACACAATATGACCATTAAATACAATATTTCAATAGGACTGTTTTCTAATTGCCAGAGCAGTGTTGGTCTTATATTTTGTCAAATTTTTTTTTTATTTAGGGAGAAATGGGTCCCCAGGGGGCAATGCCAGGGTCCCTAGGGTGACTACTTAGCTCAAGCAGGCAGGGCTCAATCTAGAGGGCGACTTGCCCTAGGTACCCTGACTTCGCCCCCCAGGGGCCCCACTTCTCCCTAAAAAAAATAATTTAATTTTGTCCAGTAAGATACACTGGCCCATTATAAAGCACTGCTTCTATTCAAATGTTGTATTTAATGGTTGTACTGTGCATTTTAACCCTATTGTGTTGAATTATATTAAATAACACCATTTAGTTTATACAAATTTATTTTAGCTCAATTGCGAAACAAGTTCTTACAACTTATATTAATCACTCTCGAGACCTCGTTCCTGATGGAATCCATCGCCACGAGGGAGAGAGAAGAGGCAATGTGGAATTTAAATGCCTTGCCTAAGGGCACAATCGTAACGGCTCCAGCGGGGTTCGAACTCCGGACCTATTGCACCTGGAGCGAACGCGCATCTACTGCGCTATCACAACTTCCAACACCATTTAAAGACGCAATCGTGCGCCTTTTCACTTCTCCCAGAATAAGCCCAGTCATGTTGCCCTCTAGAATGAGCCATGTAAATCTCAGGCCATAATTAATAGGTGAACCATCTCAATGGTTAATGGTGTATTTCAAGATATGAATGATTTCGTTCGTGGAAGGGTTTTGTGGTCGATATGAGTACACATGTCTGCCCAAACAAATATATTGTCATCATTAATGGAGGAATTTCTTAAAACGGTAATGATCACCATAGCAGCACTTGTTGGGAATAAGACAGACGAATGTAGGTCAAAGGTCAAGGTCAAAGTCACACTTGAAGGTCAAAGTTGCCATATCCCGCTATATAGGAATTCAGTTGTGTCCGACCTATATCACTATCATCGATTGAAAGGATTTTGAAATAACTGGGCACAAATGATCGACACATTAAGGTCATGAGTCATACGTATGACCCAGACACATAGTTTGAAGGTCAAGGTCGCACATTCTGGTTAACCCCTATGAATGAATATCGTCACTAGAGTGGTGTCCGCGAGGTATCGGCGTCCACAGATGCATTTTAAACTAACTGGGCACAAATGATCACCACCATGTCAGCAAACCCTGAGCCGTGATAATCACCATGGTAACATGAAACTAAGCACCTCAATAACATATTGAGTGACATTACTGGCTTTTTTATTATCTCCCTTGGCAGATAAAGTCTGATAATCACCCCAAATAGCATGATAATCTCCCCCCCAATAACATGATAATCTCCCCCCCAATAGCATGATAATCACCCCCAATAGCATGATAATCACCCCCCAATAACATGATTATCTCCCCCCAATAGCATGATAATCTCCCCCCCAATAGCATGATAATCACCCCCAATAGCATGATAATCACCCAATAGCATGATAATCTCCCCCCCCCAATAACATGATTATCTCCCCCCAACAGCATGATAATCACCCCCAATAGCATGATAATCACCCCCAATAGCATGATTATCACCCCCCAATAGCATGATAATCTCCCCCCCCCCCAATAACATGATATCTCCCCCCAATAGCATGATAATCTCCCCCCCAATAGCATGATTATCTCCCCCCCCCCAATAGCATGATTATCTCCCCCCAAATACATGATAATCTCCCCCCAATAGCATAATTATCTCCCCCCCAATAGCATGATAATCTCCCCCCCAATAACATGATAATCTCCGCCCCCCCAATAACATGATAATCTCCCCCCCCAATAACATGATAATCTCCCCCCCCCCAATAACATGATAATCTCCCCCCCCCAATAGCATGATTATCTCCCCCCCAATAGCATGATAATCTCCCCCCCAATAGCATGATTATCTCCCCCCAAATAACATGATAATCTCCCCCCAATAGCATGATTATCTCCCCCCCCCCAATAGCATGATAATCTCCCCCCCCCCCCAATAACATGATTATCTCCCCCCAATAACATGATTATCTCCCCCAATAACATGATATATCCCCCCCCAATAGCATGATAATCTCCCCCCCCCAATAACATGATTATCTCCCCCCAATAACATGATTATCTCCCCCCATAGCATGATTATCTCCCCCCAAATAACATGATAATCTCCCCCCAATAATCATGCATAATCTCCCCCGCCCAAAATAATACATGATTATCTCCCCCCAATAGCATGATAATCACCCCCATGAGCATGATAATCACCCCATAGCATGATAATCCCCCCAATAGCATGATTATCTCCCCCCAATAGCATGATAATCACCCCCAATAGCATGATATCTCCCCCCCAATAACATGATTATCTCCCCCCAATAGCATGATAATCACCCCCAATAGCATGATTATCTCCCCCCAATAGCATGATAATCACCCCCAATAGCATGATAATCTCCCCCCAAATAACATGATAATCACCCCCCCAATAACATGATTATCTCCCCCCAATAGCATGATAATCACCCCCAATAGCATGATTATCTCCCCCCAATAGCATGATAATCACCCCCAATAGCATGATATCTCCCCCCCAATAGCATGATAATCACCCCCCAATAACATGATTATCTCCCCCCAATAGCATGATAATCACCCCCAATAGCATGATTATCTCCCCCCCCCAATAGCATGATAATCTCCCCCCCAATAACATGATTATCTCCCCCCAATAGCATGATTATCTCCCCCAATAGCATGATAATCTCCCCCCCAATAACATGATTATCTCCCCCCAATAGCATGATTATCCTCCCCCCCAATAACATGATTATCTCCCCCCAATAGCATGATAATCTCCTCCAATAGCATGATAATCTCCCCCAATAGCATAATGCTTAAAATTATTTTCAATGTACATTTCTTATACTGTATAGACAGCTGTGTTAGTTTCACCTCCATTAAGCAGCCAACCTGTATTAAGCAGCCAGTTTCCAGATTCCCAATATGGTGTTTTATTATACATTTGACTTCTATTAAGCAGCCACCTGTGCTAAGCAGCCACTTTCTGTGATTCCATTGGCTGGCTGCTTAAGACAGGTTTGACTGTAGTAGCATACCGGGGTCCTGAGGTGTACAAATGTTTTTTGGTAACATTTGATTTTTATGAAAACTCCTACACATGGTCCCATTTCTAGCACAGGGATTCGGCACGTTTGGTGGTACTAGTATATATATTACTTAAATATATATACTAGTACCACCAAACGTGCCGAATCCCTGTGATTTCTAGGTCTCTTTTTCGATATGAAATATTTGGCTATAATTATGTAAATATTGTTCTGTGATATCTGTAATGTGCTAGTCTTGAATTGCATTTTGTGATAAATATTAAATTTTATGGTCTGCATGTCGGTGTCTGTCTACACTGCCAGCGAGGATGTCCCATAGGTTGTTGGGGGCGAGTTGTCTCTGGAAATCACTATTGTAACATACAAAGCTAGCATATTGTCTCTGGGAATCAATATTGTAACGTACAAAGCTAGCACATTGTCTCTGGGAATCAATATTGTAACATACAAAGCTAGCACATTGTCTGGGAACCAATATTGTAACATACAAAGCTAGCATATTGTCTCTGGAAATCACTATTGTAACGTACAAAGCTAGCACATTGTCTGGGAACCAATATTGTAACGTACAAAGCTAGCACATTGTCTCTGGGAATCAGTATTGTAACATAGAAGGCTAGCACATTGTCTCTGGGAATCAGTATTGTAACGTACAAAGCTAGCACATTGTCTCTGGGAATCAGTATTGTAACATACAAAGCTAGCACATTGTCTCTGGGAATCAGTATTGTAACATACAAAGCTAGCACATTGTCTCTGGGAATCAATATTGTAACGTACAAAGCTAGCACATTGTCTCTGGGAATCAGTATTGTAACATACAAAGCTAGCACATTGTCTCTGGGAATCAGTATTGTAACATACAAAGCTAGCACATTGTCTCTGGGAATCAATATTGTAACGTACAAAGCTAGCACATTGTCTGGGAACCAATATTGTAACACACAAAGCTAGCACATTGTCTCTGGGAATCAGTATTGTAACGTACAAAGCTAGCACATTGTCTCTGGGAATCAGTATTGTAACATACAAAGCTAGCACATTGTCTCTGGGAATCAATATTGTAACGTACAAAGCTAGCACATTGTCTGGGAACCAATATTGTAACACACAAAGCGAGCACATTGTCTCTGGGAATCAATATTGTAACATACAAAGCTAGCACATTGTCTGGGAACCAATATTGTAACACACAAAGCTAGCACATTGTCTCTGGGAATCAATATTGTAACGTACAAAGCTAGCACATTGTCTCTGGGAATCAATATTGTAACGTACAAAGCTAGCACATTGTCTGGGAACCAATATTGTAACACACAAAGCTAGCACATTGTCTCTGGGAATCAGTATTGTAACATAGAAGGCTAGCACATTGTCTCTGGGAATCAATATTGTAACATACAAAGCTAGCACATTGTCTCTGGGAACCAATATTGTAACGTACAAAGCTAGCATATTGTCTCTGGGAATCAATATTGTAACATAGAAGGCTAGCACATTGTCTCTGGGAATCAGTATTGTAACATAGAAGGCTAGCACATTGTCTCTGGGAATCAGTATTGTAACATAGAAGGCTAGCACATTGTCTCTGGGAATCAATATTGTAACATATAAAGCTAGCATATTGTCTCTGGGAATCAATATTGTAACATACAAAGCTAGCACATTGTCTCTGGGAATCAGTATTGTGACATAGAAGGCTAGCACATTTTCTCTGGGAATCAGTATTGTAACATAGAAGGCTAGCACATTGTCTCTGGGAATCAATATTGTAACATACAAAGCTAGCACATTGTTTCTGGGAATCAGTATTGTAACATAGAAGGCTAGCACATTGTCTCTGGGAATCAATATTGTAACATACAAAGCTAGCACATTGTCTCTGGGAATCAATATTGTAACATACAAAGCTAGCACATTGTCTCTGGGAATCAATATTGTAATATACAGTTTGCCCTACTTTCTAAACCAATCAAAAGCCTCTATTACATTTAAAAACGGCAAAAATATTTACATATTGTGATCTTTGTTTTTTATGAACCCAATATGTTACTTATTGATTGCATGTCTATATTGGACGCTCCACCCACCGGGGTGCTGACTAGCGAGGTGCAGTCTACCGAGGTGCAGACACAATGCGCAACTTGGAGCTGAATGTACTATGAATGCAGATCATATGCATGATGTAAAATTGGGCGGAGTACACTAGTTAAATACAGTGAAACTCGAGACAATTCATTGTAGCAGGTTGCATAGGGTGATTTCTACTGTTATAATGTTGATGATCAACTATTTCATGTTTTTGCCCACAGGAGTTTGAAGTGGCATAAATAAACGACAAACAGTCTTTACCAAATTACCTCAACCATCTTTAAAACATAAAACATCATTGAAACTTCAAACTCCTGTGGTTGGTTCTAGTAATTTGTGTTGCTGGTTCCAGTAACTCCTGTTGCTGGTTCCAGTAGCTCCTGTGGCTGGTTCCAGTAATTTGTGTGGCTGGGTCCAGTAACTCCTGTGGCTGGTTCCAGTAACTCCTGTGGCTGGTTCCAGTAATTTGTGTGGCTGGTTCCAGTAACTCCTGTGGCTGGTTCCAGTAACTCCTGTGGCTGATTCCATTAACTTATGTGTGGTCGTTGCCAGCAACTACTATGATTGGTTCCATTAACACGTGTGGCTGGTTCCAGTTACTTGTGTGGCTGGTTCTAGTTATACATGTGGCTGGTTCCAGTAACTAGTGTGGCTGGTTCAAGTAACTCCTGTTACTGGTTCCTGTTTCAACATGTTTCCTTACATATGGATGTTTTAGTGGAGAGCTATTAGATGTGTTTAATTTTATGACGATATATTTGATGTTTACATGCGTGTCTCATCTACTAGTACATTCAATTTGTCCTTTCGACTTATTTTGGAGATATTTAATTCATCACACTCATATATTTCCATCCGTCACATATATTTCCATCCGTACAATTACAAAATGAAATAATGCTGCACAGGATTATGGGAGGATCATTGAAGGAGTAGTTACAGTAGTTAGGTAGATACATCTAGGTAGTAGTTACATCTAGGTAGACACATCTAGGTAGATACATCTAGGTAGTTACATCTAGGTAGTAGTTACATCTAGGTAGTTACATTTAGGTAGATACATCTAGGTAGTTACATCTAGGTAGTTACATTTAGGTAGATACATCTAGGTAGTAGTTACATCTAGGTAGTTACATCTAGGTAGATACAACTAGGTAGTTACATCTAGGTAGATACATCTAGGTAGTTACATCTAGGTAGTTACATCTAGGTAGTAGTTACATCTAGGTAGTTACATTTAGGTAGATACATCTAGGTAGTTACATCTAGGTAGTAGTTACATCTAGGTAGTAGTTACATCTAGGTAGTTACATTTAGGTAGATACATCTAGGTAGTTACATCTAGGTAGTTACATCTAGGTAGATACATCTAGGTAGTTACATCTAGGTAGATACAACTAGGTAGTTACATCTAGGTAGTTACATCTAGGTAGTTACATCTAGGTAGATACACAAGTTCTATTAGATACGGCCCTCCTCAGATATCCAGGCAATTCACCCACTGCCTTATTATGCATTTACTTAGAATGTGCTGCACACGGAGATATTGCAAGGTGCAGATGATTAAATATTGTGATATTATTGTATTATTTTTCCAATTGAATAAAAACAAAACGTAGCGAGAGACTTTAAATGATCGTAACAAACATGCCTCAATGCTGTGGTTTGCTGCATCTCTAGCAGGTATTGTGGAAGTCGTGATAGCGCAGTGGTATCGCGTTCGCTTATGGTGCGAAACCCCCCCCCGTGTTTGTGTCCAGCTTAGTCGATTGTGCCCTTAGGCAAGGCATTTAAATTCCACATGGCCTCTTCTCTCTCCATCATGGTGATGGATTACATCAGGAATGAGGTCTCGAGAGCGATTAATCTAAATTGTAATGAAAGTTTCAGCTTTATTTATTTTACAACGATTGCGAAGCAAGTTTTAACAACTTATATTAATTACGCTCATTGGCGCGGATGAAAGCGTATATGTGGTCATTCGTGTGGGAGGAAACCGGAGTACCCGGAGAAAATCCACATGTCCGATCTTGCGACCACCATACCATCTCACATACTTCCCGGTCCGAGAATCGAACCCGGGTTGCATTGGTGAGAAGCGAGCGTGCTAACCACTGCACTTATCGGTCAGCCAAAGTTTTAATAACTTGTTTCGGGCTCAAACTCCGGGCCTTTCGCACCTGAAGCGAACACGCTACCACTGCGCTTGCACGACTTCCATAAAAGGCATTAAATGACAATATTTATATTGTACGAGTATTAGTTGGCTCCAAATAAAACACCAGGAGAACGATTAAGTTGAGTATATATTGATTAAGTTGAGTATATATTGATTAAGTTGAGTATATATTGATTAAGTTGAGTATATATTGATTAAGTTGAGTATATATTGATTGAGTTGAGTGTATATTGATTGAGTATATATTGATTGAGTGTATATTGAGTGATTGAGTATATATTGATTGAGTGTATATTGATGAGTATATATTGATTGAGTGTATATTGATTGAGTATATATTGAGTGATTGAGTATATATTGATTGAGTATATATTGATCGAGTATATATTGATTGAGTGTATATTGATTGAGTGTATATTGATTGAGTGTATATTGAGTGATTGAGTATATATTGATTGAGTGTATATTGAGTGATTGAGTATATATTGATTGAGTGTATATTGATTGAGTGTATATTGAGTGATTGAGTATATATTGATTGATTGAGTATATATTGAGTGATTGAGTATATATTGAGTGATTGAGTATATATTGAGTGATTGAGTATATATTGAGTGATTGAGTATATATTGAGTGATTGAGTATATATTGATTGAGTATATATTGATTGAGTGTATATTGATTGAGTATATATTGAGTGATTGAGTATATATTGAGTGATTGAGTATATATTGAGTGATTGAGTATATATTGATTGAGTATATATTGATCGAGTGTATATTGATTGAGTGTATATTGATTGAGTGTATGAGTATATATTGACTGAGTGTATATTGATTTAGTGTATATTGATTGAGTGTATATTGATTGAGATATGTCAATCAGGTTATATAGTCCACCTCCATGGTCGAGTGGTTAAGGTCGCTGACTTGTGTACCACTGTAACCTAGCATCACCGATGGTCACAGGTTCGAGCCCCGCTCAGACTGTGTCTCATTTATATGAAAAAGTTGGCAGTTTCCTACGGAGGTTGGTGCACCAAGTATTGGCTAACCACTGGAGCATGAACAGGAAACGTGTTGTTAGGTAGACTGCCTGTCGCTCAAATGGGAAACCGGTAGCGACGTTAAATAAACTTAAATAAAAGTTAATATGAGGTTATATTGAAAGTACCCGGCATTTTATATGAGGTTATATTGAATGTACCCGGCATTTTATATGAGGTTATATTGAATGTACTCGGCATTTTATATGAGGTTATATTGAATGTACTCGGCATTTTATATTAGGTTATATTGAATGTATTCGGCATTTTATATGAGGTTATATTGAATGTACTCGGCATTTTATGTGAGGTTATATTGAATGTATGGTTTTTTGGGTTTTTGTGTCTCGGCATTTTATATGAGGTTATATTGAATGTACTCGGCATTTTATATGATGTTATATTGAATGTACTCGGCATTTTATATTAGGTTATATTGAATGTATCCGGCATTTTATATGAGGTTATATTGAATGTACTCGGCATTTTATGTGAGGTTATATTGAATGTACCCGACATTTTATACATGTATTTAAGATAGGTTTATTATATTATGCAATATTGTGTTGTTATTTGTCTCTTGTTGATAAAAATAAAATATCCTTGTTTTGCAATGTCTTGTTTTATTTATTTTGTTTGGAATTAGGAACGCTAGTACACCGTTAACTCTCCAGCACCCCACCCACCTCCACTCTCCCCACCCACCCACCCACTAAACCCCACCCTCCCGCACACCACCCATTCTCCCCCACCCACCGCCACCCTCCCCCACTCTGGTAATCCAGGGATCGCAGGTTCGATCCCCCGTCTGACCATAATAAAATTAACAGTCTTTCAGATAGGACGTTAAACCGAGGTCTCGTGTCGGTGCTTTACACCGTGCACGTAAAAGAACCAGAGGAGATTCTGGAATACGTCTCTGTCTGTATCATTGCACTATCCTCCAAAAATCTAAAATGACTAATCTCTTCAGGAGGCGTCGCTCATATGGGCAACCGATAGTGACGATAAATAAACGTAAAACACATGTAACCCATGTCAACAGTAGTATTTCCATGTCAAAATAATGTAAATCAATCGATACTATCTGAATATAAGAGTAACAACATATTCATTAAAATAAAACTATTATAAAATAGTGATCACTGCATTCTCTACACAGACAATATAAAACATAATCTCCATGTATGGGTACAGTGATATGCATTGATGAGCAAGAGTTGTCAGAATTTGATTGGCTGGGTTGAGGTTACACAGTTCTTGTGTAACTTTTGTACTACACACTAACTGATAGCAGATAGTGGAACAGTAATGTCCATATCTTCAGAGCTGTATTAACTGTGGTTCTGGTAGGTTTCCCAACCCAGACATTTAAACTAGAATGACTTTATTTATTTGTTATTAGTTGGTTATCGCGTGGATTGTTTTTGTAGTTAGATTTATCCGGTGCTAAAACAAGGTCATTATAATTTCGACCGTTCTACGAACCACTCCCTCACTGATGTAGAAATAGCCTGGGAACAGGCATAGATATATTTTAACACCGAGACTATTAATTAGGCCGTATTGAGTTTCTGATCATATCAACGCCTGGGGAAACTTGGGTGATTGTCCCTGCACTTTTTGCCAGTATTATTACTATTTTTAGACAGAATTACCCATTATGATAAATGAACTGGTCCAAATGTAATTTTATTATTAATTTATTGGTCTAAAAAATATGATGCACTAGTCCATGTCATTTACTTGGTGTTGAATGGGTTAATATC
The DNA here is from genome assembly GCA_014843695.1 of Archivesica marissinica. NCBI lineage: Eukaryota > Metazoa > Mollusca > Bivalvia > Venerida > Vesicomyidae > Archivesica > Archivesica marissinica. The sequence goes on along the minus strand of CM026396.1, from coordinate 10,436,645 downwards.
ATGCACCAGTCCATATCATTTACTTGGTGTTGAATGGGTTAATATCATGCACCAGTCCATGTCATTTACTTGGTGTTGAATGGGTTAATATCATGCACCAGTCCATATCATTTACTTGGTGTTGAATGGGTTAAATATCATGCACCAGTCCATGTCATTTACTTGGTGTTGAATGGGTTAAATATCATGCACCAGTCCATGTCATTTGAATGAATGGTGTTGAATGGGTTAATATCATGCACCAGTCCATGTCAGGTACTTGGTGTTGAATGGGTTAATATCATGCACCAGTCCATGTCATTCACTTGGTGTTGAATGGGTTAAATATCATGCACCAGTCCATGTCAGTTACTTGGTGTTGAATGGGTTAATATCATGCACCAGTCCATGTCAATTACTTGGTGGTGAATGGGTTAAATATCATGCACCAGTCCATGTCAGGTACTTGGTGTTGAATGGGTTAAATATCATGCACCAGTCCATGTCAGGTACTTGGTGTTGAATGGGTTAAATATCATGCACCAGTCCATGTCAGGTACTTGGTGTTGAATGGGTTAACACAGGTTTGACTGTAGACTGCAGGAGATGAAGTGAAAGCATGGGTTTATACTGTGTCTGTTGCCTGCATCAGCAATAATCCGGTACTTTTGTGCCACATCAATCTAACACATCAGTAGTTATTAAAGTTGAACTAAAACTACCGTAATCGTGTATGTATAAGACGCACTTTTTCCCCTCCAAAATAGTATCCAAAAGTCTGGTGCGTCTTATACTCCAGTTTAGAACTAAATTCCATTGTTTCAAAGACTCAAAAACAACAAAGGGAAATAAATGTTTCATGGTATTTATCTAAGTCCCGTAACGTGCCGTATTTGTTCCGGATTTCGTTAACACAAAAATACAGTACATTAGCATTTGGCATTAAAAAAGTCAACAAGCATACTAAATACTTACAATTAAAACATCCACTGCATGCTGTCCAATTAGCGCAGTGGTTAGCGCGCTCGCTTCTCACCAATGCAACCCGGGTTCGATCCTCGGACCGAGAAGTATGCAAGATGGTACAGTGGTCGCCAGATCGGACAGGTGGGTTTTCTCCGGATACTCCGGTTTCCTCCCACACGAATGATCACATTTACGCTTTCATCCGCGCCAACGAGAGTGATTAATATAAGTTGTTAAAACTGGTCTCGCAATCGTAAAATCAATAAAATTTAAACCTTTTTTATAAATGCTTTGGTAACCAGCCTCATTTCACAAAGATCAAGATACTATAAAAAGATTACTAAATAATGAGAGACATCGGTCAGTTACTTCCCCTGAATACTCCCTAAAAGTAGATAGGTCCTATGAAGTGTTTTCCTCTATTTTTATTGTTGTTTCCTTTGCACAACATGCTAGCAATTTCATTCCACTATCGCTTCTTGTGATTATTAAATTACTATATCTCGACAGATCTCCTGCAGTATATACAATGGGTACTTATTTGTAAAAGAATGGTATCAGTTAATTGACACGATTTTGATAAAATCACACCGCAATCTCTGGTTATGGAACAACAATAAAAACAAAGGATTCTAACTAATTCACATTTTGGAATAAATCAGACTTTATCTGCCAAGGGAGGTAATAGAAAATTAGAGATGTCTCTCATTTGCTAACATATTTCAAGCAAGATATAAGTATATATATAGTATATATATACATGTACACATGCAGCAGTAGGCCATAAAACATATATGTGATTTCCCCTTGTTTAATCATATTTTATTGCAGCTCCAATACATAGTATGAACATTCAAATGGTTGGGGGGCCACACGCTGGACTGGTAATCCAGGGATCGCAGGTTCGATCCCCCCCGTCTGACCCTAATAAAATTAACAGTCTTTCAGATGGGACTTTAAATCGAGGTCTTGCGTCGGTGCTGTACACCATGCATGTAAAAGAACCAGAGGAGACTCTGGAATGGGTCTCTGTCTGTATCATTGCACTATCCTCCAAAAATCTAAAATGACTAATCTCTTCAGGAGATGTCGCTCATATGGGCAACCTGTAGCAATGATAAATAAACGTAAAACACATAAAAGTACACACCTGCAGCATTATAATCAATAAGCCATAAAACATATATGTGATTTTCCCTTTTAATCCTTTCCCTCATAGAAGCACCTCTTGATGACATACATTGATAATGTAGTAGTCAAACCAATGTTCATAATAAAGGCCAGAATCTCGTGTAGTCCCAGTAATATCTATGGAAGTGGGATATATATGGTGACTACTTATCCACTGCATGATAGCTAAATAGCTGTCATTTGTATGTACATATAATAGTATATTAACGTAAATCTCTATGAAGGAAAGGGTTAATCATATTTTATTGCAAATCAATAGTACCAAGTACAGGAAGATAAAATACATAGTATGAACATTAGACTGGTTGGGGGCCTCGAGTTTTATCAACATTAGACAACGGCCAGCATCATTTTGCCTTACAACATATGGGGAAATAGACAGGTTTAAACTAATGCTGTAAGGCCACCCCCTCAATTTGTATAAACTATCCATGACCCAACCCCACCCCCTCAATATGTATAAACTATCCATGCCCCCACCCCACCCCCTCAATATGTATAAACTATCCATGCCCCCACCCCACCCTCTCAATATGTATAAACTATCCATGCCCCCACCCCACCCTCTCAATATGTATAAACTATCCATGCCCCCACCCCCCCTCTCAATATGTATAAACTATCCATGCCCCCACCCTCTCAATATGTATAAACTATCCATGCCCCCACCCCACCCTCTCAATATGTATAAACTATCCATGCCCCCACCCCACCCTCTCAATATGTATAAACTATCCATGACCCAACCCCTCAATATGTATAAACTATCCATCACCCAATGTCACCCCCTCAATATGTATAAACTATCCATGCCCCCACCCCACCCTCTCAATATGTATAAACTATCCATCACCCAATGTCACCCCCTCAATATGTATAAACTATCCATGCCCCCACCCCCTCAATTTGTATAAACTATCCATGCCCCCCCCTCAATTTGTCTAAACTATCCATCAGAAAATTACCTTTGGACCAGTTCATTTATCAAAATGGGTAATTTTATCTAAAAATAGTAATAATTATTACTGGCAAAAAGTGCAGATCCTGATGAGACGGCTCGTCACGAGCGGGCTCATCTGGATCTACACTTTTTATAAGTCTATTTAGAGGCATGTAGTGTTGAAAGGGTTAATTGAAAAACTAAAATATGAAATTGATCCACAATGTGGTGGTACCCGAATATGATTTCAATAAATACAACATGTACATATACTTTACCACAGAGAAACAAAATACTGCATCTAATATAACATTTACAGAATAAAAACTGTGACAAAGCTGAGAAACAAACAATCAAACAAACATCGATTCCATTTTCCAATCAACGTTTAGAGTTAATACTACACACAAGTAGTCCCACGAACAAAATATGAAAAATGGGACGTGAACAAATAAATTGGCAAGAATTCATCTGGTAATTATTGTAGATGTAACATTTTGAATAAATTTTAATCTAAGATGTAAATGCTGTGTGATAAGACTGTGACATGAGATAATTAAATTTCACCGAATGACTTTGAACGGACCATACACTTATAATAACTGACATTGAACGGACCACACACTTATAATAACTAATAACTGACATTGAACGGACCACACACTTATAATAACTAATAACTGACATTGAACGGACCATACACTTATAATAACTGACATTGAACGGACCATACACTTATAATAACTGACATTGAATGGACCATACACTTATAATAACTGACATTGAACGGACCATACACTTATAATAACTGACATTGAACGGACCATACACTTATAATAACTGACATTGAACGGACCACACACTTATAATAACTGACATTGAACGGACCATACACTTATAATAAATGACATTGAACGGACCATACACTTATAATAACTGACATTGAACGGACCATACACTTATAATACATGACATTGAACGTACCACACACTTATAATAACTGACATTGAACAGACCATACACTTATAATAACTTACATTGAACGGACCATACACTTATAATAACTGACATTGAATGGACCATACACTTATAATAACTGACATTGAACGGACCATACACTTATAATAACTTACATTGAACAGACCATACACTTATAATAACTGACATTGAACAGACCATACACTTATAATAACTGACATTGAACGGACCATACACTTATAATAACTGACATTGAACGGACCATAACTTATAATAATTTACATTGAACGGACCATACACTTATAATAACTGACATTGAACAGACCATACACTTATAATAACTTACATTGAATGGACCATACACTTATAATAACTGACATTGAACGGACCATACACTTATAATAAATGACATTGAACAGACCATACACTTATAATGAATGACATTGAACGGACCATACACTTATAATAAATGACATTGAACGGACCATACACTTATAATGAATGCACCACTTATTAAACACCGGCTCCTATATTGTACCGTAGAGTTTAAAGTTGCACGATATGGCAACCAGCGCTATTGTTGGTAGAGGATGAACCCGTATTAAGCAGGCAGTTTCCAGATTCTCAATGTTTTATTTTACATATGCCCTCTATTAAGCAGCCACCTATGCTAAGCAGCCACTTTGTGTGATTCGCTTAGCTGGCTGCTTAACACAGGTTTCACTGTAATCTTATTTTAACAAAAATATACTGATACTATTGTTCTCGTATAACTCTCCTTAGCACCGTAGCTTTGTTTCTCCGTAGCTTTGTTTCTCCATAGCTTCATTTATCCGTAGCTCTGTTTATCCGTAGCTTCGTTTCTCCATAGCTTTGTTTCTCCATAGCTTCGTTTATCCGTAGCTCTGTTTATCCGTAGCTTCGTTTCTCCATAGCTTTGTTTCTCCGTAGCTTCGTTTCTCCGTAGTTCTGTTTCTCCGTAGCTTCGTTTCTCCGTAGTTCTGTTTCTCCGTAGCTCTGTTTCTCCGTAGCTCTGTTTCTCCGTAGCTTCGTTTCTCCGTAGCTTTGTTTCTCCGTAGCTCTGTTTCTCTGTAGCTTTGTTTCTCCGTAGCTCTGTTTCTCCGTAGCTCTGTTTCTCCGTAGCTTCGTTTCTCCGGAGCAATAGCTCTGTTTCTCTAGCTTCATTTCTCCATTTCTCCATAACATCATAATTATAAAGAAATGAACGTGCGTGAATCACATTTATCATGTCGTATTAAAACTCTTGGCATAAAAATATTTTCATCGTTTTAATTTTTATTATAACTTTTTTATTTTTTTGTTCCTACCAAATTGTTGACCTTAATGTTGACTATTGTAATGTATGTTGTATAAATGTCTTACTATTCTAAATTAATGTTAAGCACTTTTGAACGTACTAAATTAATGTTAAGCACTTTTGAACGTACTAAATTAATGTTAAGCACTTTTGAACGTATAATTTCTGTATGAAAAGAGTGCTATACAAATCTGGTATAATAATAATAATAAATGAGAAACTCGCTTGCATCGCAAACTGGAATTTGATTTCAAACATATTCAAATATATTTAAAACATTTCTGTTTATCGTGCGATATTCTGGTTTTGAAGAGTATTGAGTCGACTCTGTACTGGGTATACAACAGCGGCATATATCCATACACCGTCACCAGGAAGTTCATACACTTGTGTCTCTCCTCAAAGTGTGACTCGTCTAGGGCTAGTTGCTGGGGGCAACCGGGGCAGCGGAATGTCCACCTAGATGTCACCTGCAACAGATCGTTATATATTAAATATATTACATTAAACTAGTTTATAGAATAACTATACAGGGCTCGGGGTGCCTAGACAGGGTTCGGGGTGCCTAGGCAGGGCTCGGGGTGCCTAGACAGGGCTCGGGGGTGCCTAGACAGGGCTCTGGGTGCCTAGGCAGGGCTCGGGGTGTCTAGGCAGGGCTCGGGGTGTCTAGGCAGGGCTCGGGGTGCCGATGCAGGGCTCGGGTGCCGAGGCAGTGCTCGGGGTGCCGAGGTTGGGCTCGGGGTTCATACATTACACAACTTTACTGGTGGTTTTCTTGTGATATGAGACACAACAAAGTTCATACATTACACACCTTTACTGGTGGTTTTCTTGTGATATGAGACACAAGGAAGTTCATACATTACACAACTTTACTGGTGGTTTTCTTGTGATATGAGACACAAGGAAGTTCATACATTACACAACTTTACTGGTGGTTTTCTTGTGATATGAGACACGAGGAAGTTCATACATTACACAACTTTACTGGTGGTTTTCTTGTGATATGAGACACAAGGAAGTTCATACATTACACAACTTTACTGGTGGTTTTCTTGTGATATGAGACACAAGGAAGTTCATACATTACACACCTTTACTGGTGGTTTTCGTGTGATATGAGACACAAGGAAGTTCATGGCGATATCCTCACAGTTCATATACTCGTCCACTTTCTCTCGGATGGCCCGAGCCATGGTGTACGTATAGAGGTAGGCGTAATACTGAAACAAATATACAAAATCATTGTCTGTTATCAAGTATATATATCCATCATCTCGCTATTTTCAGAGATACGCCTCCACAAGTATACGAAATAACACATTCTATTAAGCACACAGATATTACATTGACTAAACATGTTATATATTGCTGGATACCAAGTCATATTGGTATTCGTGGCAATGAAATGGCTGATCAAAGTGCAAAAGATGCACTTAAACTAGACTGTATAAATTCTAAAATACATGTACCATACACTGATGCTAGGCAATCGATTCTAGACTGAGCACTTAACTCCCTTACCTTATGATAGAAGGCAGCTCCCGTGAGCACTTAACTCCCTTACCTTGTGATAGAAGGCAGCTCCCGTGAGCACTTAACTCCCTTACCTTATGATAGAAGGCAGCTCCCGTGAGCACTTAACTCCCTTACCTTATGATAGAAGGCAGCTCCCATGAGCACTTAACTCCCTTACCTTATGATAGAAGGCAGCTCCTGTGAGCACTTCCCTTACCTTATGAAAGAAGGCAGCTCCCGTGAGCACCATGGACATCTCACACGTGTAGTTAGAGTTGTACAGCCACGAGTCATGCTTCACGTCCCATGCATGATACCGCCCGGGAAAACCCACAATTCTGTCACGTTCTTCCCGCCAAACCCTAAAATATACAACCATATTTAGTTATACCTCCTACTTGAAGGACAGAATGATTGCATCAGTAAGATTTGTTAGCTTGCCAGTATTTGTTAGTTTGCCAGTATTTGTTAGCTTGCCAGTATTTGTTAGCTTGCCAGTAGTTGTTAGCTTGCCAGTATTTGTTAGCTTGCCAGTATTTGTTAGCTTGCCAGTATTTGTTAGCTTGCCAGTATGTGTTAGCTTGCCAGTATTTGTTAGCTTGCCAGTATGTGTTAGCTTGCCAGTATTTGTTAGCTTGCCAGTACGTGTTAGCTTGCCAGTATTTGTTAGCTTGCCAGTATTTGTTAGCTTGCCAGTATTTGTTAGCTTGTCAGTATTTGTTAGCTTGCCAGTATTTGTTAGCTTGCCAGTATTTGCTTAACCCTTTCCCTCATAGAAGCACCTCTTGACGCCATTACTAATACGACATACATTAACCCTTTCCCTCATAGAAGCACCTCTTGACTCCATTACTAATACGACATACATTAACCCTTTCCCTCATAGAAGCACCTCTTGACTCCATTACTAATACGACATACATTAACCCTTTCCCTCATAGAAGCACCTCTTGACTCCATTACTAATATGACATACATTAACCCTTTCCCTCATAGAAGCACCTCTTGACTCCATTACCAATACGACATACATTGACAATGTAGTAGCCAAACCAATGTTCATAATAAAGGCCAGAATCTCATGTAGTCCCAGTAATATCTATGGAGGTGGGATAGATATGGTAACTACTTATCCACTGCATGATAGCTAAATGGCTGTCGTTTGTATGGAGATATAATAGTATATTAACCTAAATCTCTATGAAGTCCCAGTAATATCTATGGAGGTGGGATAGATATGGCGACTACTTATCCACTGCATGATAGCTAAATGGCTGTCTTTTGTATGGAGATATAATAGTATATTAACCTAAATCTCTATGAAGTCCCAGTAATATCTATGGAGGTGGGATAGATATGGCGACTACTTATACACTGCATGATAGCTAAATGGCTGTCATTTGTATGGAGATATAATAGTATATTAACCTAAATCTCTATGAAGGAAAGGGTTAAACGCCTATTTCTACATATAAATACATATTCAATGGCGTTGTACAATAATGAATTAAAAGATAATAAAAACAGTACATTAATCCAGAAACAAACATCTTATATTAATCACTCTCGTTGGCGTGGATGAAAGCGTAAATGTGGTCATTTGTGTGGGAGGAAACCGGAGTACCCAAAGAAAACCCACCTGTCCGATTTGGCGACCACCGTACCAACTCACATACTTCCCGGTCCGAGGATTGGTGAGAAGCGAGTGTGCTAACTGACGTAAAACATATCGAGTATGATTCACATGAGCTCCAGTGGGGTCTCTGGGCCTTTCATACCTGAAGCAAACACACTACCACTGCGCTATCACGACTTCCAGCTTGCTGATTGATTGTAGAGGGATACAGATCCCGTCATTGGGAGTAGAGGGATACAGATCCCGTCATTGGGAGTAGAGGGATACAGATCCCATCCTTGGGAGTAGAGGGATACAGATCCCATCATTGGGAGTAGAGGGATACAGATCCCATCATTGGGAGTAGAGGGATACAGATCACATCATTGGGATCTGGGACGTCTCTACAGCTTTTCCAAATCTCCAGATCCACCAATCTTGATTGCTTAAATCTGAGAATCCGACCAATCAGAAAGCTCGAGACAGAAATTTAGATTTTAGGGAAGTTTTATAACCTCCGACCTTGGACTAGAAGTTACCTGAACCCAAAAACGATTTCATCAGTTACTCAGTTCGAACAATCAGAAAGCTTGTGACAGAAATGGAGATTTGATGGAAGTTGTATAACCTCCGACCTTGGACTAGAAGTTACCTGAACCCGAAAACGATTTCATCGTGACGGAGATGAGAATCATCGTCTATACTCAGTACAGCCTCCGTCTCTATAGCAGCAAATGGCAGGAAGCGGTTATTGAGACTGTTTTTAGGCATCTTGACAACCTGTTCATATAAAATTGTGTGCTATATTGTGATTTATTTCATGCTTTCCAACTGATGGTCACAGGTTCGAGCCCCGCACAGGCCGTGTCTCATTTATATGAAAAAGTTGGCAGTTTCTTACGGAGGTTGGTGCACCCAAGTACTGGTTAACCGCGGCGCTGGAGCCTGCCCAGGAAAGGTGTTGTTAAGTAAACTGCCCGCCGGCGATATAGCCCGACTTGGTGCTGATGCAGGCGTATAACCCGAAATATAACATAATAATAACATATAACATAATTCATGCTTTCCAACAAACTGTAGAAATTTTATCAGTGAATTGAAATGTGTTATTCCACTATTTGAAAGCAGATTTTAATTCTCAATGCTTTGCATGTGTGGTACCTAGCCGCTGCATGTGTGGTACCTAGCCGCTGCATGTGTGGTACCTAGCCACTGCATGTGTGGTACCTAGCCGCTGCATGTGTGGTACCTAGCCGCTGCATGTGTGGTACGTAGCCGCTGCATGTGTGGTACGTAGCCGCTGCATATGTGGTACCTAGCCGCTTTGCATGTGTGGTACCTAGCCGCTGCATGTGTGGTACCTAGCCGCTGCATGTGTGGTACCTAGCCACTGCATGTGTGGTACCTAGCCGCTGCATGTGTGGTACCTAGCCACTGCATGTGTGGTACCTAGCCGCTGCATGTGGTACCTAGCCACTGCATGTGTGGTACCTAGCCACTGCACATGTGGTACCTAGCCGCTGCATGTGTGGTACCTAGCCGCTGCATGTGTGGTACCTAGCTGCTGCATGTGTGGTACCTAGCCGCTGCATGTGTGGTACCTAGCCGCTGCATGTGTGGTACCTAGCCGCTGCATGTGTGGTACCTAGCCGCTGCTGCATGTGTGGTACCTAGCTGCTGCATGTGTGGTACCTAGCCGATGTACATGTGTGGTACCTAGCCACTACATGTGTGGTACCTAGCCGCTGCATGTGTGGTACCTAGCCACTGTACATGTGGTACCTAGCAGCTGCATGTGTGGTACCTAGCCACTGTACATGTGGTACCTAGCAGCTGCATGTGTGATACCTAGACACTGCATGTGTGGTACCTAGCTGCTGCATGTGTGGTACCTAGCCACTGCATGTGTGGTACCTAGCCGCTGCACGTGTGGTACCTAGCTGCTGCATGTGTGGTACCTAGCCAATGTCATGTGTGGTACCTAGCTGCTGCATGTGTGGTACCTAGCCACTGCATGTGTGGTACCTAGCCGCTGCATGTGTGGTACCTAGCCGCTGCATGTGTGGTACCTAGCCGCTGCATGTGTGGTACCTAGCTGCTGCATGTGTGGTACCTAGCCGCTGCATGTGTGGTACCTAGCCGCTGCATGTGTGGTACCTAGCCGCTGCATGTGTGGTACCTAGCCGCTGCATGTGTGGTACCTAGCCACTGCATGTGTGGTACCTAGCCGCTGCATGTGTGGTACCTAGCCGCTGCATGTGTGGTACCTAGCCGCTGCATGTGTGGTACCTAGCCGCTGCATGTGTGGTACCTAGCCGCTTTGCATGTGTGGTACCTAGCCGCTTTGCATGTGTGGTACCTAGCCGCTTTGCATGTGTGGTACATAGCCGCTGCATGTGTGGTACCTAGCTGCTGCATGTGTGGTACCTAGCCACTTTGCATGTGTGGTACCTAGCCGCTTTGCATGTGTGGTACCTAGCCGCTTTGCATGTGTGGTACCTAGCCGCTGCATGTTGAAATGTTGTCAATGCAAACGTTTTGGGACTCAAGCTGTCAGTGACATTATTTATGGTCGTCTAAACTCGACGTTCTAGCGCCATTTAGTGAACGGTTGCATTGTTTTCTATCATAAAAACACTTTTCAGCTTAAAATAAAAGACTACTTGTTTGGTTAAGTTCATATTGTATATATTTCACTTATAAAGGACTATTTGTTTGGTTAAGTTCATATTATATATATTTCACTTATAAAAGACTACTTGTTTGGTTAAGTTCATATTATATATACAGTCAAACTTGTATTAAGAGACCGCCCAAGGGAATGGACAAAAGCGGTCTCTTAATGAAACGGTCTCTTAATACAAAGTGACTGAACGGACAATTTCCCAGAGTCGGAGACATGTACTAGACTTTTGTTTGGGTGGACACTACAGTGTCTATATAGATATCAACATCATATACATGTATATATGTTACATATATGTCATGTATATATGTCATCATAAAATAAAGAAAACTTTTTATAGTAATAGTTGCTTGTATTTTTCTTGTTGAAACACCTTGTTGATTGCTGCTAATTGTGACACCTGCACGATATGGATACTGTAGATCAAACACCTTATTGATTGCTGCTAATTGGGACACCTGCATGGGTAATTTGTCAGTATGCGGCTTCTTTATAGATCACTTATTAGTGTTTCCCCCAGACTGAAAAAAGGGCAGGGAGCTGGTACAAAAAAGGGCATTTGTATGTTGCCTGTACTCAAAAGGGCAAAATTGACATGGTCTTATTTATGTTATTACGAGTATGAAACATTTTGAGGACGAATCAATTTTCGAGTACGAAACATTTTGAGGACGAATCAATTTTGTAACCTATTGCGTATTTATATTCAAAATATATTATAAGGCGTGACAATGGTGTGATATCCGAGATTATCAATTATCTAAACAAAAATGTAATCCAGAAAATTACAACAATAATGCATTTACATTCATTTAAATCAAATCATACATATAAAATTGACATCCATTAGCATAATTTCCGACCGGTGCAATGGAACAATCCATATGCTGTGACCCAATAAAACTAAAAATGCGACACTATAAGAACAAATTGTCGACTATTTGAATCAATTAGCGCCTACTTATGAGATTTGCACACATGGGACAATATGTATGTGACTTCACTATAAAGATCTCGTAACTGGACATTGTGCGCCAATAATCCCCTACATTTGTTTTTACAACAATGACTCAAACGGAAATTGGGGCATAAATGTGCGAAAATTGACTGATTGGCACGGCACGTATCATGATTACTTGTCAAATTGATTGCCTCTTCAATCTACATAACCACCAGATGACACATTTAATAGTCTCTTGATTTATGTTTTGAATTTCTAATTTCAACACTACTTATGGTCGCTTAATGAAAAACATTAGGTAATTACGGCCGAAAATAGGTGGTCGTTGGTCGCGTAAGACAAAAGTCGCTTAATGCAATAGATTTATAGTGTGAAATCGCTCGGGGGGATTTCAAAATGGTCGCATAAGACAAAGGTCGCTTAATACACGTGGTCGCTTGAGCAATTTTGACTTTATTTCACTTATAAAAGACTACTTGTTTGGTTAAGTTCATATTGTATATATTTCACTTATAAAAGACTACTTGTTTGGTTAAGTACATATTGTATATATTTCACTTATAAAGGACTATTTGTTTGGTTAAGTACATATTGTATATATTTCACTTATAAAAGACTACTTGTTTGGTTAAGTACCTATTGTATATATTTCACTTATAAAATATTGGGGAAAAAATTAGAACATATATGGAATTACATTCTGCAGACATTTGCGTTTTCACCGATGTAGTGTCGCTTTAAGCTTCATAAAAACATATTTAAATTCCACCAATTGGTTACTGAACGGACGGACGCATGGACAATGCCAAATCAATATTCCTCGCCTAGTAACTGGTACCGTTACCATAGTTACAAATCACTTACGACAACAGGTACATGGATATCTGGCCATCCAAGGTTCTCTGAGGGCATGGCCGGGTTGTTCCACACCACGATCACTTTATTGAGGTACGGCAGACCGTTCAATCTGGTTATAGCCTTAATTAGTACGTCGGATCGCTCGTACGTCAACATCACAACTACAAATACAGTAACATACGTTCAATGCACTATATACATAACATTCAAGTCAGATCACTTGTACATCAACATCACCACTACAAATACAGTAACACGCGTTCAATGCACTATTACATAACCTGTACGTTCAATGCTGAACTTCACACTTCAGGGCTGGTATAGCATTGGCCTCCAAGATCTATTTGCCAGTCCCAGCTTCCATGATGTGTATTGGCGGGAAATCATAGATTATACGTACTTGTGAATTGTTCCCGGGGATGGTTGCCACCATCATCTTCGAGAGACTATTTGCCGGTCGTGGCTTCCATGCGGTGGACTGGCGGGAAATCATAGATTATACGTACTTGTGAATTGTTCCCAGGGATGGTTGTGGTCTTCGAGAGACTATTTGCCGGTCGTGGCTTCCATGCGGTGGACTGGCAGGAAATCATAGATTATACATACTTGTGAATTGTTCCCGCGGATGGTTGCCACCAATGGCCTCTGAGAATTCATTGCCGGACCCACCTTCCCCGTGGTTGATGGGCCGAAAACCGTAGCCAGATCCTAGAATATATATGTAAATATGTGTAGAACCATTCACCAATATATCTGTTCTCTCACATCCACTCAACTGTTCCCTAACATCCACTCAACTGTTCTCTCACATCCACTCAACTGTTCTCTCACATCCACTCAACTGTTCCCTAACATCCACTCAACTGTTCTCTCACATTCACTCAACTGTTCTCTCACATCAACTCATCTGTTCTCCCACATCCACTCAACTGTTCTCTCACATCAACTCAACTGTTCTCTCACATCCACTCAACTGTTCTCTCACATCCACTCAAATGTTCCCTCACATCCACTCAACTGTTCTCTCTCATCCACTCAACTGTTCCCTAACATCCACTCAACTGTTCTCTCACATCCACTCAACTATTCTATCACATCCACTCAACTGTTCTCTCACTCATCTGTTCTCTCACATCCACTCAACTGTTCTCTCACATCCACTCAACTGTTCTCTCACATCCACTCAACTGTTCTCTCACATCCACTCATCTGTTCTCTCACATCCACTCAACTGTTCTCTCACAGCCACTCAACTGTTCCCTAACATCCACTCAACTGTTCCCTAACATCCACTCATCTGTTCTCTCACATCCAATCACCTGTTCTCTCACATCCACTCAACTGTTCTCTCACATCCACTCAACTGTTCTCTCACATCCACTCATCTCTCTCACATCCACTCAACTGTTCTCACATCCACTCAACTGTTCTCTCACATCCACTCAACTGTTCTCTCACATCCACTCAACTGTTCTCTCACATCCACTCAACTGTTCTCTCACATCCACTCAACTGTTCTCTCACATCCACTCAACTGTTCTCTCACATCCACTCAACTGTTCTCTCACATCCACTCAACTGTTCTCTCACATCCACTCAACTGTTCTCTCACATCCACTCAACTGTTCTCTCACATCCACTCAACTGTTCTCTCACATCCACTCAACTGTTCTCTCTCATCCACTCAACTGTTCTCTCACATCCACTCAACTGTTCTCTCACATCCACTCAACTGTTCTCTCACATCCACTCAACTGTTCTCTCACATCCACTCAACTGTTCTCTCACATCCACTCAACTGTTCTCTCACATCCACTCAACTGTTCTCTCTCATCCACTCAACTGTTCCCTCACATCCACTCAACTGTTCTCTCACATCCACTCATCTGTTCTCTCACATCCACTCAACTGTTCTCTCACATCCACTCAACTGTTCTCTCTCATCCACTCAACTGTTCTCTCACTCAACTGTTCCCTCACATCCACTCAACTGTTCCCTCACATCCACTCAACTGTTCTCTCTCATCCACTCAACTGTTCTCTCACATCCACTCAACTGTTCTCTCACATCCACTCAACTGTTCTCTCACATCCACTCAACTGTTCTCTCACATCCACTCAACTGTTCTCTCACATCCACTCAACTGTTCTCTCACATCCACTCAACTGTTCTCTCACATCCACTCAACTGTTCTCTCACATCCACTCAACTGTTCTCTCACATCCACTCAACTGTTCTCTCTCATCCACTCAACTGTTCCCAACATCCACTCAACTATTCTCTCACATCCACTCATCTCTCTCACATCCACTCAACTGTTCTCTCACATCCACTCAACTGTTCTCTCACATCCACTCAACTGTTCTCTCACATCCACTCAACTGTTCTCTCACATCCACTCAACTGTTCTCTCACATCCACTCAACTGTTCTCTCACATCCACTCAACTGTTCTCTCACATCCACTCAACTGTTCTCTCTCATCCACTCAACTGTTCCCTAACATCCACTCAACTATTCTCTCACATCCACTCATCTCTCTCACATCCACTCAACTGTTCTCTCACATCCACTCAACTGTTCTCTCACATCCACTCAACTGTTCTCTCACATCCACTCAACTGTTCTCTCACATCCACTCAACTGTTCTCTCACATCCACTCAACTGTTCTCTCACATCCACTCAACTGTTCTCTCACATCCACTCAACTGTTTTCTCACATCCACTCAACTGTTCTCTCACATCCACTCAACTGTTCTCTCACATCCACTCAACTGTTCTCTCACATCCACTCAACTGTTCTCTCACATCCACTCAACTGTTCTCTCTCATCCACTCAACTGTTGCCTAACATCCACTCAACTATTCTCTCACATCCACTCATCTCTCTCACATCCACTCAACTGTTCTCTCACATCCACTCAACTGTTCTCTCACATCCACTCAACTGTTCTCTCACATCCACTCAACTGTTCTCTCACATCCACTCAACTGTTCTCTCACATCCATTCAACTGTTGCGGAAAGTAGAGACACTTTAATGATCGGGTAATGTAATATATAGCCCCGATTCAGGAAAGTGGCAAAAGAGTTTGGCCCCGGTAGGATCCAGATACAGTCGGGAGACATTAAACTGTTAAAGAGGAAACATGAGATCATGGAGGACTGAGGAAACATGAGCGCATGGAGGACTGATGAAACACGAGAGCATGGAGGACTGAGGAAACACGAGCTCATGTAGGACTGAGGAAACACGAGCTCATGGAGGACTAAGGAAACATGAGATCATGGAGGACTGAGGAAACATGAGATCATGGAGGACTGATGAAACACGAGCTCATGGAGGACTGAGGAAATATGAGATCATGGAGGACTGAGGAAATATGAGATCATGGAGGACTGAGGAAACATGAGCTCATGGCGGACTGAGGAAACACGAGCTCATGGTGGACTGAGTAAACATGAGCTCATGGAGGACTGAGGAAACACGAGCTCATGGACGACTGAGGACACATGAGATCATGGAGGATTGAGGAAACATGATATCATGTAGGGCTAAGGAAACACGAGCTCATGGAGGACTGAGGAAACACGAGGTCATGGAGGACTGAGGAAACACGAGGTCATGGAGGACTGAGGAAACACACAATATCATGGAGGACTGAGGAAACACACAAGATCATGGAGAACTGAGGAAACACACAATATCATGGGGGACTGAGGAAACATGAGATCATGGAGGGCTGAGGAAACACAAGATCATGGAGGACTGAGGAAACACAAGATCATGGAGGACTGAGGAAACACACAAGATCAAGGAGGACTGAGGAAACACACAATATCATGGAGGACTGAGGAAACACACAATATCATGGGGGACTGAGGAAACATGATATCATGGAGGACTGAGGAAACATGATCATGGAGGGCTGAGGAAACACTAGATCATGGAGGGCTGAGGAAACACACAAGATCATTGGGGACTGAGGAAACATGAGATCATGGAGGACTGAGGAAACATGATCATGGAGGGCTGAGGAAACACAAGATCATGGAGGGCTGAGGAAACACAAGATCAGGGAGGACTGAGGAAACACGAGATCATGGAGGACTGAGGAAACATGATATCATGGAGGACCAAGGAAACATGATATCATGGAGGACCGAGGAAACATGAGCTAATGGAGGACTGAGGAAACATGAGATCATGGAAGACTGAGGAAACATGAGATCATGGAGGACTGAGGAAACATGAGATCATGGAGGACTATGTCAATAACCTGTGAATAAACTATAAATAACACAAACACACATCTATACACCATAAATATAAAGATTTAGTCAAGTTGGGTTATCAAACGCGAGTTCCAACCGTTAACAGGTCACCTCCAGTAAGCAGCCAAAAATGGCATTTCCCCTCACTGTCTGCTTAGGGGAGGTTTTACTGTACCTCTGAATTTGGCATCGGAAGGAAGTATATTCTCAAAGGGTGTGAATGGATACAGATGAAACGGGTCACCGGGCAGATTGAAGACGGTCCGTAAGGTTGATACAGTGAAGTTCTGCTTGAAGGTCAGCGAAGGAAACGGCGGTTCTATGGGGCCGAGCACCTCATCTGTCTCATCCTCAGGGTCAGCACCTATATAGATATTACAACAGTTGGTGAAAATGTCAATTTACGGAGATATGTTCACTACAGGATAACCGAGTTTGAGCTGGGTGCCGCGGTACCAAGTTTCTGCCTACAACCCACGTGACACACTTGTTTGTCTCTCTCATTTGGGAATCATTTTTTTATAACAAACCTTTGCTTCTATTCAGCTTAATACAGCCATCACATACTTACGTATATGTACACATGTGTAATACAACCTGACAGGAATTTGATTGGTTGAGAGAATAATTCTTAAAATTTTGTAAATTATTTAACTTTAAATTATGCACATTTCTAGGTGAATTGGTACAGACGGATCTGTAGTCCAGTGGTAACACGCTGGACTGGTAATCCAGGGTAGCAGGTTCGATCCCCCCTCTGACCCTAATAAAATGAACAGTCCTTCAGATGGGACGTTAAACCGAGGTCTTGTGTCGGTGCTTTACACTGTGCACGTAAAAGAACCAGAGGAAACTCTGGATTGGGTCTCTGTCTGTATCATGCACTATCCTCCAAAATCTAAAATGACTAATCTCTTGAATCGCAGCTATAAAAGTAAAGTATTTGTTTATTATAGTGTCACCCCTATTGCAAGGGCCAGCCATTACTGAATTATGAAACACCTATTTTTATGAACATCAGTACTTCCCGAATAATAGGCCAAATGCCAGGCTGATCGTTCAGGCAATTGGTAACCATTATTTAACTTGCTGGCTGCTCAACCAACAGGCCATATCAGAATGAACACGTGGCTAGTTTCGAACCTTAGCCATCCCGCTCCGAAGGACTCCGTAACCATACAATTACATATTACATGTATGTGGGAAGCGATAAACATTTCAGATGCTTTGATATCATTAATGTATTTATAGTTGGGTGGGGAAAAAATTGGTTTTATTTATTGCTGCGACTTCAAACGCCTGCGGTATATAATTACGAACCTATATGTTGAGCCACAGGTATAAAATTTGTGACGGAACTATGCGCCGGCTCGTCCAATACGGCTCTAGCTGGTATCTGTAGTCGTGTACGCATAACCGCCAACATAGTGGATATGATGGACGTGGTTGTTCCAAAGTATGTCTCCCAAAACATCCTCCCATTTCTCTTTAAATCCATCACATCTGTATCCGTGTATGTACTCAGCACGAAAAACATTTCAGAAATCCGAGATTTTGGCAGAATAATCGCCACTTTTCTCCAATCCAGAAGCTCTTCAAATGGTAAATGAGAATAATCGCCCAATATCACGGGTATAGCTGCATATTTTAGAGCCTCGTACACTCTAATCTGAAACACAGTTGTAGAAACGACCGAGACATTTGCAGGGGAGATAATCAAATTAAAAGTTGATTTTTGCAAGTAGTCTGCCCTTTGTGACTCGCTTCCACACAATGCCCACTCACCGTTTATTCCCGCTTTTTGGCTCCCAGCACACATGAAGTTCAACTTAACACTGTCTTTCGATTCGCTCTCAATCTTTTTCAAATGCTCTACAAGCATTAGCTCAATTTCTATCAGCTTGTTTGAAAAACTCTTTGGATTGTTCAAATTTGTTAAATCTATTGCTGATTTCAAGTTTCGTGATTTGAAGTTTTGGTCGCTGTTTAAATCAGATCTAGTGTTTGGTAGCACCTGTTTATTTACAATAGTAGAATCAAAATTAGAAATATCACTAAACTGTCCATCAAATGAGAGGACATACTGTTTCCGAATAGGATTCAAGGGAGGTAATTCAGCCCATACAGGACCGTCAGAGTTACCCAAACTGGGTGGTGTAATAATATCAAAATTACATCTATAAATAGACTCAATAAATGAAGATTGCACTACAATGGCTCTGCCAGTATTTACAAAACCAAACAAATCAATATTTGAAGAAGTTCTTGCTAGATTCAGTAGGATATGGTTCCGGCCATCTCCGTTCCAATGAGAAAGACTCTGCAGTCTGTTTTGTATACTTTCCGCATTAAAATTTGAAAATATTTCACCAAGAACTACAACAAACACACAGGCAGTGTCTGGTGTTGCCACAATATACGGACTCTTATCAAAGGAATGAAACACTGCCGATTTGATAAATTCATTTAAGTTTGAGTCTCTGAAATGATTTTCAAATCCGTAGACATAAACAGGAAATCTGGAGAATACTGAGCACCTTGAGTAGTCGAAGCATGTATGCAATCTACAGCTCTGTGGCGATGTTGGTGGTTGCCGAGCAACATTTTTATTCCCATCATCCAAAAGAATTTGTTCTGGAGCTTTCAGAAGCGGTTGAAACCGGTTTGCGAAGTCTTGTTCTTCCACTTTCAGCTGATCTATGTTTAACTTTGACTGCTGTATATCTTTGTCCACATTTTCCTGTTGCATTCGGAGTGATTCTAGTTGTGTTTTATGCTTCGTGATTTCGAGCTGCAAGCCCTGGAGTTTGCCTTCGAGATCTCGTAACTCATTGTTGACCGATGCTCGTATACGCCGGAGTTCCGTAACCTGAGATTTTAAATCTGTACACTGTAAGCTATTCATGCTGTCCTCATCACTGTGAGCAGATGGTACCCTCGATCTAGAACAGACATTGAAAACATTATTTATCACATAAACTACGGCGCGGGAGTTTAATAAAGCCATGTCATAAATTCGGTAATACACTAGTGTATTAAATATGCAAATGAGGCAAATGCGTGGTAGTGATTCGCAGTGACATACATTTTTACATCAACTAGCACACGCTGCGTAACTTTGATTGTGACGTCATTTGCCAAAACATCAAGTGTACATTTTGTATTTGTTAAAAAAGACTTGTTTGAAAATAAGTGTTTAATATTGAATTGTTGCACATGATATGTTGTGATAGTTTAAAAACTGTTTACAAAGGAAGAAAAAAAAAATTATTTAGTAGTATTTAGTGTCGCACTATTTTCTTGGCCCATTAAGTAGAAACCGCAGTACTACTCTGGCTTTCATTTGCTAAAGGGGAAGTGTGTTCAATCGTGACACACTTATACTGCGTATTTGGTTTATGTGATAAAAAGAATCTTACATTCGTGTCTTTCCATATTGAATGTATTCAACTCGTTTAATAAATTCAATATGGAAAGCCACTCATGTAAGATTCTCTATATCTGTGGAACCTCCCGTCTTCCTGTTGAATCTCTCGCCTACCCATGGAACATGCGACCTTCCGGTGGAACCCCCACCTACTCGTGGAACCTTCCAACCTACCTCTGGAACCTCACATGGTCACACCTACCCATGGAATCTCCCACCTACCTTCAGAACCCTCCCACACACCTAAGGAACAACTCGTGACGGTCCAGGGCGTTCATTTGACCCGAGCTCCCGGGTTTTGACGCACGAAAATTGATAAAGACGCTTTTTGACTCTTGGTGAAAATGCCCTGAGAGTCAACTTGACCCGGGACGTTGATCGGCCATGCGTCATCAAATATTTTCTCAGCGGAGTAATTATCAAAATATGTCTGTCTACGAGGTCGAAGACCGTAATCGTTCATATATAAAACGCAGTTATTTTCATCAAAAGTCTGCTGCATTTCGTTATGAACACGATCGTGATTTACGAGGGACTCACAATCGGACAAAAATGTAATGGCGTCTTGGCAAACTTTACGTAAAATCTTTATCTCAACCAGCCGATCAGAATATAGTATCAACCACGCATAAAGCCCCTTCATCACTTGCGCCGCCCAGGGTTATGTTCAAAACGCGTGGTTGATGTCATTATTCAGTTGGGTGGTTGAGAAAAACGGCTTACCCAAACTTTAGTATCAAAGGGAAATAAATCTTTAATAACGTTTCTCTAATACCTGTACGGCTCGGTATTTTTCCGGTAAAAATTAGTTTTTATCAAAAGACAATTATTATTGAGTGTCACAATAAACACCTTTAGCAAGTTTTGCAAACAACCAATTACCGTTTGTGTTGTTTGCCATCATATGTGCTGCTAATCATGAGAACTGAGAAGTTTAAGTAGGTGTTGACATTATGTGTATTGTCAATGTACAATCGGCATAGATAAAACAGTGTTTTTGTAACACGTGTATTGTCAATAATAAGTTGTCTGCTATTTGAGAAGCTTATAGTGGGCCACTGATATAGAAATTATACGCCGGAATCGTTTGATGATGACTTTTGCTATTGTTTGTTACAGATTTCTATGGGGTATTCATTGTGTGCACCACCCATTAATCATTTCATTGTTTCTACATTATTCCTTCATTTTCTGGAGAATATTCCTAAATCATTCTTAGTTATATTTTCAATCAGATCGGAGATAAAAAATTAAAGAGTATCAGTTTTAGAAATTAAATCTTAAATATGGTTCAGAAAAGCCTTAGTCACTTCGGAATTGGCACACCCAGCAAACGTAAGCTGAGTGATAGTGTTAGTGAAACTGGGACACCTAAACGCCATAAAGTAGACTGTGACACTCGTAAGTCTAAAGTGAAAAGAAAATTCAGGTCTGAGTGGCTTAATGATTTGAGTGGCTGGAAATGAAACAAACTGATGATCAGATTCTGTTGTATTGTACTTGGTGTAGAGATGCTAAAAAGAAAAATCCCTTCGCTAACAGTGGTAGCACGAACATACAAAAATTACATGTACGTAAAGTACCAACATGCATATATTTGACTCTTGAAAATTCCAGCTTGACTCTTGAAAATTCCTGTTTGACTCTTGAGATTTTGACCTCAAGGGTCATTGACTCTTGAGTTTCAAAGTCTAGTGAACGCCCGTCGTCTACATGTGGAATTTACAATGGAACCACTAATCTACCTGTGGAACTTCCCACCTACCCATGGAACAACTCGTCTACCTGTGGAACTTCCCACCTACCCATGGAACCACACGTCTACCTGTGGAACTTCCCACCTACCCATGGAACAACACGTCTACATGTGGTACTTCCCACCTACCCATGAAACCACACGTCTACCTGTGGAACTTCCCACCTACCCATGGAACCACTCGTCTACCTGTGGAACTTCCCAAGTACCCATGGAACCACTCGTCTACCTGTGGAACTTCCCACCTACCCATGGAACCACTCGTCTACCTGTGGAACTTCCCACCTACCCATGGAACCACTCGTCTACGTGTGGAACTTCCCATCTACCCATGGAACCACTCGTCTACCTGTGGAACTTCCCACCTACCCATGGAACCACTCGTCTACCTGTGGAACTTCCCACCTACCCATGGAACCACTCGTCTACCTGTGGAACTTCCCACCTACCCATGGAACCCACGTCTACCTGTGGAACTTCCCAAGTACCCATGGAACCACACGGCTACCTGTGGAACTTACCACCTACCATGGAACCACTCGTCTACCTGTGGAACTTCCCACCTACCCATGGAACCACTCGTCTACCTGTGGAACTTCCCACCTACCCATGGAACCACTCATCTACCTGTGGAACTTCCAACCTACCCATGGAACCACACGTCTACCTGTGGAACTTCCCACCTACCCATGGAACCACTCGTCTACCTGTGGAACTTCCCAAGTACCCATGGAACCACTCGTCTACTGTGGAACTTCCCACCTACCCATGGAACCACTCGTCTACCTGTGGAACTTCCCACCTACCCATGGAACCACTCGTCTACCTGTGGAACTTCCCATCTACCCATGGAACCACTCGTCTACCTGTGGAACTTCCCACCTACCCATGGAACCACTCGTCTACCTGTGGAACTTCCCACCTACCCATGGAACCACACGTCTACCTGTGGAACTTCCCACTACCCATGGAACCACTTGTCTACCTGTGGAACTTCCCACCTACCCATGGAACCAATCGTCTACCTGTGGAACTTCCCACCTACCCATGGAACCACTCGTCTACCTGTGGAACTTCCTACCTACCCATGGAACCACTCGTCTACGTGTGGAACTTCCCAAGTACCCATGGAACCACTCGTCTACCTGTGGAACTTCCCACCTACCCATGGAACCATCGTCTACCTGTGGAACTTCCCACCTACCCATGGAACCACTCATCTATGTGTGGAACTTCCCAAGTACCCATGGAACCACTCGTTTACCTGTGGAACTTCCCACCTACCTAAGGAACCACTCGTCTACGTGTGGAACTTCCCAAGTACCCATGGAACCACTCGTCTACCTGTGGAACTTCCCACCTACCCATGGAACCACTCGTCTACCTGTGGAACTTCCCACCTACCCATGGAACCACACGTCTACCTGTGGAACTTCCCACCTACCCATGGAACCACTCGTCTACGTGTGGAACTTCCCATCTACCCATGGAACCACTCGTCTACCTGTGGAACTTCCCACCTATCCATGGAACCACTTGTCTACCTGTGGAACTTGCCACCTACCCATGGAACCACTCATCTACCTGTGGAACTTCCCACCTACCCATTGAACCACACGCCTACCTGTGGAACTTCCCACCTACCCATGGAACCACTCGTCTACCTGTGGAACTTCCCACCTACCCATGGAACCACACGTCTACCTGTGGAACTTCCCACCTACCCATGGAACCACTCGTCTACCTGTGGAACTTCCCACCTACCCATGGAACCAATCGTCTACCTGTGGAACTTCCCACCTACCCATGGAACCACTCGTCTACCTGTGGAACTTCCCACCTACCCATGGAACCACTCGTCTACGTGTGGAACTTCCCATCTACCCATGGAACCACTCGTCTACCTGTGGAACTTCCCACCTACCCATGGAACCACTCGTCTACCTGTGGAACTTCCCACCTACCCATGGAACCACACGTCTACCTGTGGAACTTCCCACCTACCCATGGAACCACTCGTCTACCTGTGGAACTTCCCACCTACCCATGGAACCACTGGTCTACCTGTGGAACTTTCCACGTACCCATGGAACCACTCATCTACCTGTGGAACTTCCCACCTACCCATGGAACCACTCATCTACCTGTAGAACTTCCCACCTACCCATGGAACCACTCATCTACCTGTAGAACTTCCCACCTACCCATGGAACCACTCATCTATGTGTGAAACTTCCCACCTACCCATGGAACCACTCATCTACCTGTAGAACTTCCCACCTACCCATGGAACCACTCATCTACCTGTGGAACTTCCCACCTACCCATGGAACCACATCATAAATGGCAGTTTTGTAATTTTCACATACATACCGTATACATGTAAGCTGCAATTCAAAATTAGAAGACATGTTTACGAATCCTATATATATATTATACTGTGTGAAATAAATACCCACGGCTTAAACCAAAATAATGATATGTCGCTCTGTATTATTATGTTATAATTTGGCTTATCGTTTTACTCGTTTTCTATTTGCCATTTAATATTGTCCGTGGTGTAACCAGTCTGAGCCTCACCAGAACAGCAGTGGCGGTGTCGAGCCTCACCGGAGTTCGAGCCCCACTGGAGCCATTACAATTGTGCCCTTAGGCAAGGCATTTAAATTCCATGTGCCTCTTCTTCATGGCGATGGATTCCATCAGGAATGAGGTCTCGAGAGAGTGATTAATATAAGTTGAAAGAACATGTTTCGCAATCGAGCTAAAATAAATTTGTATAAACTAATGGCGATGTCCCTAGACAAGTCATTTAAATCCACATTGCCTCTTCTCTCTCCTTCATGGTGATGGGTTCCATCAGCAATGAGGTATCGGGCGCTATTAACACATGTAAAAACGTGTTTCCCAATCCAGCTAAATTAAATGTGTAAAACATTCTCAAAGAATAAGGCGTCCCCCAAACAAATATCTCATGGTCGTATTTGGGCTAGGGTCAGCGTACTTAATAAAGGACATGTACTTACAAACGCCTTTGATAAATGTCATCACTCTCGTTAGAGATGTAGTAATGAGCAACAAGTGATGTGACAGTCAACATGAAAAGCAGACATACGATCAACTGAGCAATACGGCTGTGTGCCAGGAGAGAACACAGCCTACGTTTCCTGGATGGTGCATAGCCGTCCATCATGGACCCAAATCAACCGTCATGAAACATTTCAAATACCTGAAAAAAAACCAATAAGCAAATCTTATTAGCATAAATAGTTTTTGTGACAAATGCATTCAACTCTAAGCATAATGGCGCACAATATTAAGAAACGTCATAACTGAATCAGTGAAAGCAGCAGCACTTGCCTCCATCTCTTATTTCCACAGTGATACCAATGACCGTTGACGATGTAAATTTCACCTCATAAATTTATACTGGTCAGTAGCAATACATGCCATATAAGTCAATCATGTGACGTCACGCGTGTAGCGGGCACCTTACAAATGCAGCCAATATATAACAAACTCATTTTGAAATTCACCTAAATATTGACTACATGAACCAAAACTTAGAGTGTAAATGAAAAAATAACAAGTCTTCAATAAATGATGGTAAATTTATCCGTAGAATGACATTTCAGCTTGTTTTTTTATGTAACTGTTGTGGAAATTGTCAATAATAAGAACAAAATGAGCATGTGCGGTTCATTTGGATTTATTCTGATATCACCGTTTATTAGTATTCACCGATATTAGGGTCACTGGGGATAATCTTGATATTTCTTAGCGGTTGTTTATGTTTGGAAAGAGAAAACAATATTTCATGGAATAGCGGATTTCATGTCAATAGATGTATAGAATATAAAAATACCATAAATTAAACTAGTCCGGGCATCATACTTTCCGACCAACGTGCTTAACGAGAAAAACTGTCATTTATTTTGGGTAATGGTGTTTCAGCAAAGGAGGGCGCCATCTTTTAGTCTAAATTCCTAAATAT
The DNA here is from genome assembly GCA_014843695.1 of Archivesica marissinica. Taxonomy (NCBI): domain Eukaryota; kingdom Metazoa; phylum Mollusca; class Bivalvia; order Venerida; family Vesicomyidae; genus Archivesica; species Archivesica marissinica. The sequence goes on along the minus strand of CM026396.1, from coordinate 10,410,183 downwards.
TGAAATGTAATGTTTTGTTGTAATTTTGTATTTAATGTCTTGTAATTATTTATTTTCTATATTAAAATAGTATATCAATTCATCACAATGTTGATCGATTTTATGTCCACTAAATAAAATAATAAAATTAGAATTTTGGCTATGAGACTAAATAATAGATTGGTTCTCATTATGTAACGGATCATTCAGGTGCTTGATGTTTACTTGCAAGTTTGAACTAAAGCGTCGCATGGAAGTTGTTATAATCATCATGTGTGGCTCAGACTAAAACGCAGACGCTTGTGCAGAGATATATATTATATAGGAAAACGCGATGATGATGATGACGATTGAGCTTATTTACCCTCGCCGCCGGCGAACCATATGGGCGAGCATACTAAGAAGTTTAGTTAACACTCATAAATTATAAACTAAGGTGATTAAGTTGTGTGTGTTAATAATACGATTTGAATGCTCAGCCCGGCCATAGATTAGGCTACAAGCATCAACATGTATAGGGTCAGTACAGGAGTCACTCTATACTGTCTCACATCTCATATTCGTAAATGTATGAATATGTTTGATAGGAAAACGCAGACAACAAAGGTAGATATATAGTGATATTGGAAAACGCAGACAAAAGGAACATATAGGGAAAACGCAGACCAGTTGAACAAAGAGCAAAGTTATCTGTTTTAATGCAGACACATTGCATATATATAGAGAATGAATATATATATAGAGAAAACGCAGACAAGTTGAAAATAAAGTAAAATTGTTTTAATGCAGACACATTGAATATATAGAGAAAGGCATACCAAGTTGAACATATAGTAAACTTGTTTTATCCACTTACACCAACTGCAACTTTGCAGCGATCGTCGACATACACTACACCAACTGCAACTGGGCCGCGATCGTCGACATACACTACACCAACTGCAACTGGGCCGCGATCGTCGACATACACTACACCAACTGCAACTGGGCCGCGATCGTCAACATCCAATACACCAACTGCAACTGGGCCGCGATCGTCGACATCCACTACACCAACTGCAACTGGGCCGCGATCGTCAACATCCAATACACCAACTGCAACTGGGCCGCGATCGTCGACATCCACTACACCAACTGCAACTGGGCCGCGATCGTCGACATCCAATACACCAACTGCAACTGGGCCGCGATCGTCGACATCCACTACACCAACTGCAACTGGGCCGCGATCGTCGACATCCAATACACCAACTGCAACTGGGCAGCGATCGTCGACATCCACTACACCAACTGCAACTGGGCCGCGATCGTCGACATCCAATACACCAACTGCAACTGGGCAGCGATCGTCGACATCCACTACACCAACTGCAACTGGGCGCGATCGTCGACATCCACTACACCAACTGCAACTGGGCAGCGATCGTCGACATCCACTACACCAACTGCAACTGAGCGCGATCGTCGACATCCACTACACCAACTGCAATTGGACAACGAGTGTCGACATCCACTACACCAACTGGGCCAATGTACCACTAGTTGGTGGCGGTAACAACACACCGATATTCTTACACACTGATAGGACAATTACACCATTTGAAGTGGCAGATCTTTTAATTCAAAATTCACCAAATAGCATAACAAAGGAACCGCATTATAGACCATGCGCTGGAATTATATTTGTATTCGACGATGGCGGTAATGACAATAAAAACAGACGATTGGTTCGCAGATGGATATACATGGAGAAATTATGGGAAACGTATTTATGAAGGAAAGTCAGTATATCATTCATTTGTCAAAATTTGTAATCAAGGTGTAGCTAGCGTTTTAGCCTGACCCATCATGTGTATACCAGTCTAGATGTCAGATGACCGTCACACTTATCGAAAGTATTTTTTGTAAACATTTGAAGTATTCGCAGATTTTACAACCGATAGCTTAGTTTGAATGAAGACAACACCTGTACAACACTGATAATGGTAATATTTATTTCATTACGTATGTTGTATTATGGCAAGTAAACATGGTATGAGTCAACATTGCTTGTAAACAAATTGTGATTCATCCCAAATATTTTCGTACACATTGTATTACAATTACATATCTGTTGAACTTGTAGGTCTCAATTATTGTATGCCACTACATTGTATACATTTGATAGTGAACTCCTGGGCCTCATGATTACAATGAAAAGACAACTCCAACATTTTAGAAAGTGGCTAGAGTAGAGATATCGTCAGTCAGCATCTTTTAAGCTTTATTATTTATACTATGCCCAATATCATCAAGGATCATTTTAGAGGGCATAAGTGTCGCCCTAGGGACCCTGACTTCGCCCTCTTGGGGCCCCACTTCTCCCTAAAAAAAAAATTGTTGTCTAGTAAAATACACTGGCCCATTATAAAGCACTCCTTCTATTCAAATGTGATTAATATAAGCCGTAAGAACTAAAATAAATTTGTATAAACCTGCGATCCCTGGATTACCGGTCCAGCGTGTTACCACTGGACTACAGATCTGTCTGTAAAAAAAAATTGACCAGATCAAATGTGATGTTTTTGTTGTTTTATTGTTATTTCACATTTATATTCGAGTTTGCATATGGTGACGACCACACCCGGTATGTCGTAGAGTGCACAGGTTTGTATGTTGATAACACTATATATATTACGTCCGGGATACAGACGGATATGTAGTCCAACTGTAACATGCTGAACTGGTAATCCAGGGATCACAGGTTCGATCCCCCGTCTGACCCTAATAAAATTAACAATCTTTCAGATGTTACTTTTAAACCGAGGTCTCGTGTCGGTGCTTTACACCGTGCACGTAAAAGAATCAGAGGAGATTCTGGAATGGGTCTCTGTCTGTATCATTGCACTATCCATCCAAAAATTGAAAAATGACTAATCTCTTCAGGAGGCGTCGCTCATATGGGCAATTGTAGCGACGATAAATAAACGTAAAACACACACAAAAGTGTTAATTGTTGCATTCCATTTCTGTCACTGTGTCCGCACTTGTTAAATGTCGCTTTAAGTAGTAATGTAGAAGTAATGAGTGCAATCAATTGTTTAGCATCAGTGTATGGTATTCTAGAAGTTGTATATTCTAGATTAAGTGCATCATGTTGGAAATAGAGTGCACACTTCCAAAATGGCTAAAGAAAACACAGATTTGACTAAAAAACAATCGGCTGCCAAAAAAATAAAAGCCAGGGCAGGCCCTGAGAACTAACTGAGTTGGCTGTCCGATTAGAGCAGTGCTGCAGTGGTTAGCATGCTCGCTTCTCAACAATGCAATCCGGATTCGATCCTCGGACTGGGAAGTATGTGAGATGATACAGGGGTCGCCAGATCGGACTGGTGGGTTTTCTCCGGGTACTCCGGTTTCCTCCCACACGAATGACCACATATACGCTTTCATCCGCGCCAACGAGACTGATTAATATAAGTTGTTAAAACTTGTTTCGCAATCGTTGTAAAATAAATAAAGTTTAGTTTATTAATTAGCATCTACTTATTAAGAGAGACGCTTTGTTTTTAGCAATATCCCAATGAGCGTTTTACTGATTCAGGGGCCCCACTTCTCCCTAAAAAAAAAAAAATATATATATGATTTGGTTTTTACAATTTTCAAACAAAATTTTGTCTAGTAAGATACACTGGCCCATTATAAAGCACTCCTTCTATTCAAATGTTGTATTTAATGGTTGTACTGTGCATTTTAACCCTATTTTGCAGAAGTATATTAAAGAACACCATTTAAGGAAGCGATCACGCGCGTTCTCACTTCTCCCAAAAATTCTGACCTAGAATGAACCCTGTATATTTTAGACACTACAGAGAAAATGAAATGTTTTGACTTCTTAACTCCATTGGTTTAGCATGTTCTGACATTGAGACAGTCTTTAACAATAACATTGAACGTCAATTTGCGATTTCCAATATTAACATCTATATTTCATGCTTTCAGTTTACTCTGCTGCATGTTTTCTTTTTCAAGTCGTACGAGCCAGATGATATGGGAGCATACAGTGTCTCCTTCCCCCGGGATTTCAACTACGGTCCAGAAGATGGGGATGGAGATAATGCTGTCGCGGTACCAGAACATAAACCCAGGATACTACTGATGGGGCTTAGGAGGTAAGCTACATATACCATACCTACTACATGTCCCATTCATAGCAACACATTGAGGGACAGGGCAGGGTACCAGAACATAAACCCAGGATATACTGATTGGCTTATAAGATTATATGGTACCCACCATTGCCAGGATACTACTGATTGGCTTATACGGTTACATGGTACCCACCATTGCCAGGATACTACTGATTGGCTTATACGGTTACATGGTACCCACCATTGCCAGGGTACTACTGATAGCTTATAAGGTTACATGGTACCCACCATTGCCAGGATACTACTGATTGGCTTATACGGTTACATGGTACCCACCATTGCCAGGGTACTACTGATAGCTTATAAGGTTACATGGTACCCACCATTGCCAGGGTACTACTGATAGCTTATAATGTTACATGGTACCCACCATTGCCAGGATACTACTGATAGCTTATAAGGTTACATGGTACCCACCATTGCCAGGATACTACTGATTGGCTTATACGGTTACATGGTACCCACCATTGCCAGGGTACTACTGATTGGCTTATACGGTTACATGGTACCCACCATTGCCAGGATACTACTGATTGGCTTATATGGTTACATGGTACCCACCATTGCCAGGGTACTACTGATAGCTTATAAGATTATATGGTACCCACCATTGCCAGGATACTACTGATTGGTTTATAAGGTTACATGGTACCCACCATTGCCAGGATACTACTGATTGGCTTATGGGGTTACATGGTACCCACCATTGCCAGGATACTACTGATTGGTTTATAAGGTTACACGGTACCCACCATTGCCAGAGTACTACTGATTGGCTTATAAGGTTACATGGTACCCACCATTGCCAGAGTACTACTGATTGGCTTATAAGGTTACATGGTACCCACCATTGCCAGGGTACTACTGATTGGCTTATAAGGTTACATGGTACCCACCATTGCCAGGATACTACTGATTGGCTTATAAGGTTACATGGTACCCACCATTGCCAGCGTACTACTGATTGGCTTATGGTGTTACATGGTACCCACCATTGCCAGGGTACTACTGATAGCTTATAAGATTATATGGTACCCACCATTGCCAGGATACTACTGATTGGTTTATAAGGTTACATGGTACCCACCATTGCCAGGATACTACTGATTGGCTTATACGGTTACATGGTACCCACCATTGCCAGGATACTACTGATTGGCTTATGGTGTTACATGGTACCCACCATTGCCAGGATACTACTGATTGGCTTATACGGTTACATGGTACCCACCATTGCCAGGGTACTACTGATAGCTTATAAGGTTACATGGTACCCACCATTGCCAGGATACTACTGATTGGCTTATACGGTTACATGGTACCCACCATTGCCAGGGTACTACTGATAGCTTATAAGGTTACATGGTACCCACCATTGCCAGGGTACTACTGATAGCTTATAATGTTACATGGTACCCACCATTGCCAGGATACTACTGATAGCTTATACGGTTACATGGTACCCACCATTGCCAGGATACTACTGATTGGCTTATACGGTTACATGGTACCCACCATTGCCAGGGTACTACTGATTGGCTTATACGGTTACATGGTACCCACCATTGCCAGGATACTACTGATTGGCTTATATGGTTACATGGTACCCACCATTGCCAGGGTACTACTGATAGCTTATAAGATTATATGGTACCCACCATTGCCAGGATACTACTGATTGGTTTATAAGGTTACATGGTACCCACCATTGCCAGGATACTACTGATTGGCTTATGGGGTTACATGGTACCCACCATTGCCAGGATACTACTGATTGGTTTATAAGGTTACACGGTACCCACCATTGCCAGAGTACTACTGATTGGCTTATAAGGTTACATGGTACCCACCATTGCCAGAGTACTACTGATTGGCTTATAAGGTTACATGGTACCCACCATTGCCAGGGTACTACTGATTGGCTTATAAGGTTACATGGTACCCACCATTGCCAGGATACTACTGATTGGCTTATAAGGTTACATGGTACCCACCATTGCCAGCGTACTACTGATTGGCTTATGGTGTTACATGGTACCCACCATTGCCAGGGTACTACTGATAGCTTATAAGATTATATGGTACCCACCATTGCCAGGATACTACTGATTGGTTTATAAGGTTACATGGTACCCACCATTGCCAGGATACTACTGATTGGCTTATACGGTTACATGGTACCCACCATTGCCAGGGTACTACTGATAGCTTATAAGGTTACATGGTACCCACCATTGCCAGGATACTACTGATAGCTTATAAGGTTACATGGTACCCACCATTGCCAGGATACTACTGATTGGCTTATACGGTTACATGGAACCCACCATTGCCAGGGTACTACTGATTGGCTTATAAGGTTACATGGTACCCACCATTGCCAGGATACTACTGATTGGCTTATAAGGTTACATGGTACCCACCATTGCCAGCGTACTACTGATTGGCTTATAAGGTTACATGGTACCCACCATTGCCATGATACTACTGATTGGTTTATAAGGTTACATGGTACCCACCATTGCCAGGATACTACTGATTGGCTTATACGGTTACATGGTACCCACCATTGCCAGGATACTACTGATTGGTTTATAAGGTTACATGGTACCCACCATTGCCAGGATACTACTGATTGGTTTAAAAGGTTACATGGTACCCACCATTGCCAGGATACTACTGATTGGCTTATGAGGTTACATGGTACCCACCATTGCCAGGATACTACTGATTGGCTTATACGGTTACATGGTACCCACCATTGCCAGGGTACTACTGATAGCTTATAAGGTTACATGGTACCCACCATTGCCAGGATACTACTGATTGGCTTATACGGTTACATGGTACCCACCATTGCCAGGGTACTACTGATAGCTTATAAGATTATATGGTACCCACCATTGCCATGATACTACTGATTGGTTTATAAGGTTACATGGTACCCACCATTGCCAGGATACTACTGATTGGCTTATGGGGTTACATGGTACCCACCATTGCCAGGATACTACTGATTGGTTTATAAGGTTACACGGTACCCACCATTGCCAGAGTACTACTGATTGGCTTATAAGGTTACATGGTACCCACCATTGCCAGAGTACTACTGATTGGCTTATACGGTTACATGGTACCCACCATTGCCAGGGTACTACTGATTGGCTTATAAGGTTACATGGTACCCACCATTGCCAGGATACTACTGATTGGCTTATAATGTTACATGGTACCCACCATTGCCAGCATACTACTGATTGGCTTATGGTGTTACATGGTACCCACCATTGCCAGGGTACTACTGTTAGCTTATAAGATTATATGGTACCCACCATTGCCAGGATACTACTGATTGGCTTATGAGGTTACATGGTACCCACCATTGCCAGGATACTACTGATTGGCTTATAAGGTTACATGGTACCCACCATTGCCAGGATACTACTGATTGGCTAATAAGGTTACATGGTACCCACCATTACCAGGATACTACTAATTGGCTTATGAGGTTACATGGTACCCACCATTGCCAGGGTACTACTGATTGGCTTATAAGGTTACATGGTACCCACCATTGCCAGGATACTACTAATTGGCTTATGAGGTTACATGGTACCCACCATTGCCAGGATACTACTGATTGGCTTATGAGGTTACATGGTACCCACCATTGCCAGGATACTACTAATTGGCTTATGAGGTTACATGGTACCCACCATTGCCAGGATACTACTGATTGGGTTATAAGGTTACATGGTACCCACCATTGCCAGGATACTACTGATTGGCTTATAAGGTTACATGGTACCCACCATTGCCAAGGTACTATGGATTGGCTTATGAGGTTACATGGTACCCACCATTGCCAGGATACTACTGATTGTCTTATGAGGTTACATGGTACCCACCATTGCCAGGATACTACTGATTGGCTTATAAGGTTACATGGTACCCACCATTGCCAGGATACTACTGATTGGCTTATAAGGTTACATGGTACCCACCATTGCCAGGATACTACTAATTGGCTTATAAGGTTACATGGTACCCACCATTGCCAGGATACTACTGATTGGCTTATAAGGTTACATGGTACCCACCATTGCCAGGATACTACTAATTGGCTTATAAGGTTACATGGTACCCACCATTGCCAGGATACTACTGATTGGCTTATGAGGTTACATGGTACCCACCATTGCCAGGATACTACTGATTGGCTTATGAGGTTACATGGTACCCACCATTGCCAGGGTACTACTGATTGGCTTATGAGGTTACATGGTACCCACCATTGCCAGGGTACTACTGATTGGCTTATACGGTTACATGGTACCCACCATTGCCAGGATACTACTAATTGGCTTATAAGGTTACATGGTACCCACCATTGCTACTGAATGGCTTATAAGGTTACATGGTACCCACCATTGCCAGGGTACTACTGATTGGCTTATAAGGTTACATGGTACCCACCATTGCCAGGATACAACCGATTGGCTTATTGGGTTACATGGTACCCACCATTGCTACTGATTGGCTTATAAGGTTACATGGTACCCACCATTGCCAGGGTACTACTGATTGGCTTATAAGGTTACATGGTACCCACCATTGCCAGGATACTACTGATTGGCTTATAAGGTTACATGGTACCCACCATTGCCAGGGTACTACTGTTTGGCTTATAAGGTTACATGGTACCCACCATTGCCAGGGTACTACTAATTGGCTTATGAGGTTACATGGTATCCACCATTGCCAGGATACTACTGATTGGTTTATGAGGTTATATGGTACCCACCATTGCCATGATACTACTGATTGGTTTATGGGGTTACATGGTACCCACCATTGCCAGGATACTACTGATTGGCTTATAAGGTTACATGGTACCCACCATTGCCAGGGTACTACTGATTGGCTTATATGGTTACATGGTACCCACCATTGCCAGGGTACTACTGATTGAGCATAGGAGGACAGGGCACCCAGCAATATACTATATACATGTATCAACTGGCCTGATGAATACAAATACATAGCATTTATATAGCGCAAACATTAAAGATTATTCTATTGCGCTTCACAATTACAGATGCAATTTTAAACATTTACACATGGCAATAATATATGGAAATATAAATAAAAATGTATACATATATTGATATAACTAGGATTCTAGTAATTGGATAAGAACATATTGTATCATGATATCTACACCATTACAGTATATAAGTGAGTGATTGGATTAGCGATAAAAGTGGCAATATGAACCATAGACCCAAACACCGCCGTAAGAATGACAACCGTGATGTGATGATATACATCGGGGTTCATTCTAGGTCAGAATTTTTGGGAGAAGTGAGAAAGCTCGTGATTGCTTCCTTAAAGGAGCATTACATCGTATGAAATAAATATAATATTTATTTGAAAAATTCAATTTTTACTTATGGGTAGCAATGCTGCTACACATACTAACATTATACTTTGTGTGCTTATGTTCATTTGGTAAATAGTGTTTTTTTGCGATAAAGGAAACTCGAAACCGAAGGTAGGACTTTCCGAGTCGATCGGTCACGCACTTGTTTATAACTGGAACGCATCATCCGCACTTGTTTACATTCAGAATGCATCGACCCCATTTGTCCCACGTTGTCTTTTTTAATTAAATTACTTGATATGTTGATTCATACCTCTGTTAGCTAAGTCTTTTAGGGACAGGGGTTCGACATTAGAGGAAGATAGATAGTATTTGATGTTCAAAATATATACGTTGTTTTCTACATCCTCTGTTGTTTCACGCATGCGCGCTGTGCGTGTTTACATTTCGTGTGTTGATAAACAAATTCGCGTATAAGACGGTTTAAATTTATTGGAATTTTATCGTTTCTGAGTGACTATTTCAATTTTTGTAAACAAAAACACATTAGTATTTATATTTTACCCAAAACATCCTTTATTACGATGTAATGCTGCTTTAAATGGTGTGCTTTAATATACTTCTGCAAAATAGGGTTAATTTTTTTTTTTTAAGGGAGAAGTGGCAATTTCGCCCACATCGCCCTCTAAACTGATCCCTGATACATGTAACCACTCTGCTGGTGATTTAATGATAATTTTTTCACTGAGTGTTGTGGGAACATTCTTGGAAATGTTATTTGTAATGAAAACTTGTGAATATTTTGTCTGTTTGCAGGAGTGGAAAATCATCTATACAGAAAGTAGTGTTTCACAAAGTATCGCCAAACGAAACCCTCTTTCTGGAGAGTACCTGTAAAATAGTGAAAGAAGGTGAGTGGTAATGAAATACAGTCACGGTCCGCCTCCGTGGTCTAGTGGTTACGGTCGCTGACTTGTATACCACTGTAACTTATCATCACTGATGGTCACGGGTTCGAGCCCCACTCAGACCGTGTCTCATTTATATGAAAAAGTTGGCAGTTTCTTACGGAGGTTGGTGCACCCAAGTACTGGTTAACCACTGGAGCCTGCCCATGAAAGGTGTTGTTAGGTAAACTGCCCGCCGGCGATATAGCCCAAAAATGGTGCTGATGCAGGCGTAAAACCCGAAATATAACATATAATAACATAACTACAGTCAAACCTGTCTTAAGCAGCCAGCCAAGGGAATCACAGAAAGTGGCTGCTTAGCACAGGTGGATGCTTAATAGAGGTCAAATGTATAATAAAACAACATATTGGGAATCTGGAAACTGGCTGCTTATTACAGGTTGGCTGCTTAATAGAGGTGACCACTAACCTAGGTTTGACTGTACAAAGTATTTAAGTTGCATATATTTCCCTGACCAGGGTTCAAACACATCGGTGAGAATTGAGGATGCATATCTAATCTGTCCTCTATCTATCACCCGCCTGTCCGAGTACTGCATTGAAGATCTAATCTGTCCTCTATCACCCGCCTGTCCGAGTACTGCATTGAAGATCTAATCTATCCTCTATCGCCTGCCTGTCCGAGTACTGCATTGAAGATCTCATCTGTCCTCTATCACCCGCCTGTCCGAGTACTGCATTGAAGATCTCATCTGTCCTCTATCACCCGCCTGTCCGAGTACTGCATTGAAGATCTAATCTATCCTCTATCGCCCGCCTGTCCGAGTACTGCATTGAAGATCTCATCTGTCCTCTATCACCCGCCTGTCCGAGTACTGCATTGAAGATTTAATCTATCCTCTATCGCCCGCCTGTCCGAGTACTGCATTGAAGATCTCATCTGTCCTCTATCACCCGCCTGTACGAGTACTGCATTGAAGATCTCATCTGTCCTCTATCTATCACCCGCCTGTCCGAGTACTGCATTGAAGATCTAATCTGTCCTCTATCACCCGCCTGTCCGAGTACTGCATTGAAGATCTCATCTGTCCTCTATCTATCACCCGCCTGTCCGAGTACTGCATTGAAGATCTCATCTGTCCTCTATCACCCGCCTGTCCGAGTACTGCATTGAAGATCTAATCTGTCCTCTATCACCCGCCTGTCCGAGTACTGCATTGAAGATCTAATCTATCCTCTATCGCCCGCCTGTCCGAGTACTGCATTGAAGATCTCATCTGTCCTCTATCACCCGCCTGTCCGAGTACTGCATTGAAGATCTCATCTGTCCTCTATCACCCGCCTGTCCGAGTACTGCATTGAAGATCTAATCTATCCTCTATCGCCCGCCTGTCCGAGTACTGCATTGAAGATCTCATCTGTCCTCTATCACCCGCCTGTCCGAGTACTGCATTGAAGATCTAATCTATCCTCTATCGCCCGCCTGTCCGAGTACTGCATTGAAGATCTCATCTGTCCTCTATCTATCACCCGCCTGTCCGAGTACTGCATTGAAGATCTAATCTGTCCTCTATCACCCGCCTGTCCGAGTACTGCATTGAAGATCTAATCTGTCCTCTATCACCCGCCTGTACGAGTACTGCATTGAAGATCTAATCTATCCTCTATCGCCCGCCTGTCCGAGTACTGCATTGAAGATCTCATCTGTCATCTATCTATCACCCGCCTGTACGAGTACTGCATTGAAGATCTAATCTATCCTCTATCGCCCGCCTGTCCGAGTACTGCATTGAAGATCTCATCTGTCCTCTATCTATCACCCGCCTGTCCGAGTACTGCATTGAAGATCTAATCTGTTCTCTATCGCCCGCCTGTCCGAGTACTGCATTGAAGATCTCATCTGTCCTCTATCTATCACCCGCCTGTCCGAGTACTGCATTGAAGATCTAATCTGTCCTCTATCGCCCGCCTGTCCGAGTACTGCATTGAAGATCTAATCTATCCTCTATCGCCCGCCTGTCCGAGTACTGCATTGAAGATCTCATCTGTCCTCTATCTATCACCCGCCTGTCCGAGTACTGCATTGAAGATCTAATCTGTCCTCTATCTATCACCCGCCTGTCCGAGTACTGCATTGAAGATCTAATCTGTCCTCTATCGCCCGCCTGTATGAGTACTGCATTGAAGATCTCATCTGTCCTCTATCGCCCGCCTGTCCGAGTACTGCATTGAAGATCTCATCTGTCCTCTCGCCTGTCCGAGTACTGCATTGAAGATCTAATCTGTCCTCTATCGCCCGCCTGTCCGAGTACTGCATTGAAGATCTCATCTGTCCTCTATCGCCCGCCTGTCCGAGTACTGCATTGAAAATCTCATCTGTCCTCTATCACCCGCCTGTACGAGTACTGCATTGAAGATCTAATCTGTCCTCTATCACCCGCCTGTCCGAGTACTGCATTGAAGATCTAATCTATCCTCTATCGCCCGCCTGTTCGAGTACTGCATTGAAGATCTCATCTGTCCTCTATCTATCACCCGCCTGTCCGAGTACTGCATTGAAGATCTAATCTGTCCTCTATCTATTCCCCGCCTGTCCGAGTACTGCATTGAATATCTCATCTGTCCTCTATCGCCCGCCTGTCCGAGTACTGCATTGAAGATCTCATCTGTCCTCTATCGCCCGCCTGTCCGAGTACTGCATTGAAGATCTAATCTATCCTCTATTGCCCGCCTGTCCAAGTACTGCATTGAAGATCTCATCTGTCCTCTATCTATCACCCGCCTGTCCGAGTACTGCATTGAAGATCTAATCTATCCTCTATCGCCCGCCTGTCCGAGTACTGCATTGACGATCTCATCTGTCCTCTATCTATCACCCGCCTGTCCGAGTACTGCATTGAAGATCTCATCTGTCCTCTATCACCCGCCTGTCCGAGTACTGCATTGAAGATCTAATCTATCCTCTATCACCCGCCTGTACGAGTACTGCATTGAAGATCTAATCTGTCCTCTATCCCCCGCCTGTCTGAGTACTGCATTGAAGATCTAATCCGTCCTCTATCACCCGCCTGTACGAGTACTGCATTGAAGATCTAATCTGTCCTCTCGCCTGTCTGAGTACTGCATTGAAGATCTAATCTATCCTCTATCGCCCGCCTGTCCGAGTACTGCATTGAAGATCTAATCTGTCCTCTATCTATTCCCCGCCTGTCCGAGTACTGCATTGAAGATCTAATCTGTCCTCTATCGCCCGCCTGTCCGAGTACTGCATTGAAGATCTAATCTGTCCTCTATCGCCCGCCTGTCCGAGTACTGCATTGAAGATCTAATCTGTCCTCTATCGCCCGCCTGTCCGAGTACTGCATTGAAGATCTAATCTGTCCTCTATCGCCCGCCTGTCCGAGTACTACATTGAAGATCTAATCTGTCCTCTTATCGCCCGCCTGTACGAGTACTGCATTGAAGATCTAATCTATCCTCTCGCCTGTCCGAGTACTGCATTGAAGATCTCATCTGTCCTCTATCACCCGCCTGTCCGAGTACTGCATTGAAGATCTCATCTGTCCTCTATCGCCTGCCTGTCCGAGTACTGCATTGAAGATCTCATCTGTCCTCTATCGCCCGCCTGTCCGAGTACTGCATTGAAGATCTCATCTGTCCTCTATCACCCGCCTGTACGAGTACTGCATTGAAGATCTCATCTGTCCTCTATCACCCGCCTGTACGAGTACTGCATTGAAGATCTAATCCGTCCTCTATCACCCGCCTGTCCGAGTACTGCATTGAAGATCTAATCTATCCTCTATCGCCCGCCTGTCCGAGTACTGCATTGAAGATCTAATCTATCCTCTATCGCCCGCCTGTCCGAGTACTGCATTGAAGATCTCATCTGTCCTCTATCGCCCGCCTGTCCGAGTACTGCATTGAAGATCTCATCTGTCCTCTATCACCCGCCTGTCCGAGTACTGCATTGAAGATCTAATCTGTCCTCTATCGCCCGCCTGTCCGAGTACTGCATTGAAGATCTAATCTGTCCTCTATCACCCGCCTGTCCGAGTACTGCATTGAAGATCTAATCTATCCTCTATCGCCCGCCTGTCCGAGTACTGCATTGAAGATCTCATCTGTCCTCTATCTATCACCCGCCTGTCCGAGTACTGCATTGAAGATCTAATCTGTCCTCTCGCCTGTCCGAGTACTGCATTGAAGATCTAATCCGTCCTCTATCACCCGCCTGTCCGAGTACTGCATTGAAGATCTAATCTATCCTCTATCGCCCGCCTGTCCGAGTACTGCATTGAAGATCTAATCTATCCTCTATCGCCCGCCTGTCCGAGTACTGCATTGAAGATCTCATCTGTCCTCTATCGCCCGCCTGTCCGAGTACTGCATTGAAGATCTAATCTGTCCTCTATCACCCGCCTGTCCGAGTACTGCATTGAAGATCTAATCTATCCTCTATCGCCCGCCTGTCCGAGTACTGCATTGAAGATCTCATCTGTCCTCTATCTATCACCCGCCTGTCCGAGTACTGCATTGAAGATCTAATCTGTTCTCTATCGCCCGCCTGTCCGAGTACTGCATTGAAGATCTCATCTGTTCTCTATTGCCCGCCTGTCCGAGTACTGCATTGAAGATCTAATCTGTCCTCTATTTATAATAAATACTGCACTAGCAACACTGCTTAATGTATGGTAGAACACAATTATGGCAAGCAAACAGATTTATAATAAATACTGCACTAGCAACACTGCTTAATGTATGGTAGAACACAATTATGGCAAGCAAACAGATTTATAATAAATACTGCACTAGCAACACTGCTTAATGTATGGTAGAACACAATTATGGCAAGCAAACAGATTTATAATAAATACTGCACTAGTAGCAACACTGCTTACTGTATGGTAGAACACAATTATGGCAAGCAAACAGATTTATAATAAATACTGCACTAGCAACACTGTTTAATGTATGGTAGAACACAATTATGGCAAGCAAACAGATTTATAATAAATACTGCACTAGCAACACTGTTTAATGTATGGTAGAACACAATTATGCCAAGCAAACAGATTTATAATAAATACTGCACTAGCAACACTGCTTAACCCTTTCAACACCACAGACCTCTAAATAGGCTTACAAAAAGTGTAGATCCAGATTAGCAGGCTCGTGATGAGCCGTCTCATCAGGATCTGCACTTTTTGCCAGTGATATGACTATTTTTAGACATAATTACCCATTTTGATAAATGAACTTGTCCAAATGTGATTTTCTGATTCATTTATTGGTTTATGAATATCATGGACCAGTCCATGTGAGTTACTTGGTGTTGAATGGGTTAATGCTTTCTCTTTCAGACGTGACCAACTGCTCGTTTGTAGTGTTTCAAATCTGGGATTTACCGGGACATTTAGACTACTTTGACTCCACATTTGACTCGGAGCATATATTCGGCGGATGTGGAGCGCTTATTTTTGTTATTGATTCTCAGGTAAAAAAAAGTTTAAACTTCTAACAACTTATATTAATCACTCTCGTTGGCGCGGATGAAATCGTACATATGGTCATATGATCGAACCCGGGTTGCATTGGTGAGAAGCGAGCACGCTAACCACTGCGCTAATCTCGTGTATAGTATTGCACATTTTTTATCTCCTACCATTTCGACAAGCACTATTGTTTTGACGTCGTGCATGTGTGCTTGTGTGTGTTTTATGTTTATTTATCGTTGCTACCGGTTGCCCACATGAGCGACCCCTCCTGAAGAGATAAGTCATTTTAGATTTTTGGAGGATAGTGCAACGATACAGACAGAGACCCATTCCAGAGTCTCCTCTGGTTCTTTTACGTGCACGGTGTACAGCACCAACACGAGATCTCAGTTTAACATCCCATCAGAAAGACTGTTAATTTTATTAGGGTCAGACGGGGGAACGAATCTGCGACCACCACTATAGCATCCTGTGCTGTGTCCGGAGCATGTTCTCATTGTTATACCTCACTTGAGAGTGATAATAATAGCTTTCTATGTTCATGAGTGAAATATTATATATTCACTTAAACATATTTTCTTTTTATTTTAGTCTGAATATTTTATTTATGATAGAAAATGAGAGTAAACCTTTGTCATGTCATGCGTGGTAGGAATTTAATTAACTTGGCACAAGTCACCACCAATATAACAATCTTGTCACATACAAGACCTTGAATCATAGCTCGAAGCCCAATTTGTTGGGTATTTACAGCCCCAAAACGGGACATGCATTTCTAGACAGGACATGCATATCTAGGACGAGACATGTATTTCTAGGACAGGACATGCATATCTAGGATGAGACATACATTTTAGGACATGCATATCTAGGACGAGACATACATTTTAGGACATGCATATCTAGGACGAGACATACATTTTAGGACATGCATATCTAGGACGAGACATACATTTCTAGGACATACATTTCTAGGACATACATTTCTAGGACATGCATTGCTAGGACAGGACATGCATATCTAGGATGAGACATACATTTTAGGACATGCATATCTAGGATGAGACATACATTTTAGGTCATGCATATCTAGGATAAGACATACATTTTAGGACATACATATCTAGGATGAGACATACATTTCTAGGACATACATTTCTAGGACATGCATATCTAGGATGAGACATACATTTTAGGACATGCATATCTAGGATGAGACATACATTTTAGGACATGCATATCTAGGATGAGACATACATTTTAGGACATGCATTTCTAGGACATACATTGCTAGGACAGGACATGTATATCTAGGATGAGACATACATTTCTAGGACATACATTTCTAGGACATGCATATCTAGGATGAGACATACATTTTAGGACATGCATATCTAGGATGAGACATACATTTTAGGACATGCATATCTAGGATGAGACATACATTTTAGGACATGCATTTCTAGGACATACATTGCTAGGACAGGACATGTATATCTAGGATGAGACATACATTTCTAGGACATACATTTCTAGGACATGCATATCTAGGATGAGACATACATTTTAGGACATGCATATCTAGGATGAGACATACATTTTAGGACATGCATATCTAGGGGTTTTTGGTGTTTGGACGAGACATACATTTCTAGGACATGCATTGCTAGGACATGCATTCTAGGACAGGACATGTATATCTAGGACAAGACATACATTTCTAGGACATGCATTCTAGGACAGGACATGTATATCTAGGACGAGACATACATTTCTAGGACATGCATTCTAGAACATGCATTCTAGGATAGGACATGTATATCTAGGACGAGACATACATTTCTAGGACATGCATTCTAGGACGAGACATACATTTCTAGGACATGCATTCTAGGACAGGACATGTATATCTAGGACAGGCATACATTTCTAGGACATGCATTCTAGGACAGGACATGTATATCTAGAATGAGACATGCATTGCTATGACATGCATTCTAGGACAGGACATGTATATCTAGGATGAGACATACATTTCTAGGACATGCATTCTAGGACAGGACATGTATATCTAGGATGAGACATGCATTGCTAGGACATGCATTCTATGACAGGACATGTATATCTAGGACGAGACCTACATATCTAGGACATGCATTCTAGGACAGGACATGTATATCTAGGACGAGACATACATTTCTAGGACATGTATTGCTAGGACGAGACATACATTTCTAGGACATACTTCTTTCACTTATATGCTCTATCTACAGGATGATTATATGGACGCTCTCGCCAAACTCCATTTCACCGTTTCACGTGCATACAAAATCAACCCAAAGATCAAGTTTGAAGTATTTATCCACAAAGTTGACAGTCTCTCAGACGACCATAAAATTGAGACGCAGAGGGATATACATCAACGGGCTACAGATGATCTCGTAGACGCAGGATTAGAAAATTTGCACTTAAGGTTAATTGTTGAAATTATTTTAGTGGGGCCGGTTGGATGTGCCTGAGTGGTTAATGACTTAGAGGACCGATTTGTTACCCTTGTTGACTTAGAGGACTGCCATGGCCGATTTGTTACCCTTGTTGACTTAGAGGACTGCCATGGCCGAATTGTTACCCTTGTTGACTTAGAGGACTGCCATGGCCGATTTGTTACCCTTGTTGACTTAGAGGACTGCCATGGCCGATTTGTTACCCTTGTTGACTTAGAGGACTGCCATGGCCGATTTGTTACCCTTGTTGACCTAGAGGACTGCCATGGCCGATTTGTTACCCTTGTTGACTTAAGAGTACTGCCATGGCCGAATTGTTACCCTTGTTGACTTAGAGGACTGCCATGGCCGATTTGTTACCCTTGTTGACTTAGAGGACTGCCATGGCCGATTTGTTACCCTTGTTGACTTAAGAGGACTGCCATGGCCGATTTGTTACCCTTGTTGACTTAAGAGTACTGCCATGGCCGAATTGTTACCCTTGTTGACCTAGAGGACTGCCATGGCTGAATTGTTACCCTTGTTGACTTAGAGGACTGCCATGGCCGATTTGTTACCCTTGTTGACTTAAGAGTACTGCCATGGCCGAATTGTTACCCTTGTTGACTTAGAGGACTGCCATATTGTTAATGTTCGTGACATAGAGGACTGCCATATTGTTAATGTTCGTGACATAGAGGACTGACATGGCCAAATTGTTAACTTTGTTGTCTTAGAACCGAATTCTTGACTTGTAGGTCTGCTGTGGACAAGTGATTCACGTCTTTGACTGGTCAGTATGACCACTCTATATTTCGGTTTTTACCTCACCAGTATATATGACCACTCTATATTTCAGTTTTTACCTCACCAGTATATATGACCATTCTATATTTCAGTTTTTACCTCACCAGTATATATGACCATTCTATATTTCAGTTTTTGCCTCACCAGTATATATGACCATTCTATATTTCAGTTTTTACCTCACCAGTATATATGACCATTCTATATTTCAGTTTTTACCTCACCAGTATATATGACCATTCTATATTTCAGTTTTTACCTCACCAGTATATATGACCATTCTATATTTCAGTTTTTGCCTCACCAGTATATATGACCATTCTATATTTCAGTTTTTACCTCACCAGTATATATGACCATTCTATATTTCAGTTTTTACCTCACCAGTATATATGACCATTCTATATTTGAAGCCTTCAGTAAAGTCGTACAGAAGCTCATCCCACAATTGCCAACATTAGAAAATCTTCTGGACATATTTATTTCTGTAAGTACGGTACATAGTTTATACAAAATTTCATGAAGCATGTTCTGATATGTTCTCACTACTCACTGTCCCCAGCTCTCCACATTGCAGTACTCCATGTCCCCAACTCTCCACAGTGCAGTACTCACTGTATCCCCAGCTCTCCACAGTGCAGTACCCCATGTCCCCAGCTCTCCACAGTGCAGTACTCCATGTCCCCAACTCTCCACAGTGCAGTACCCCATGTCCCCAGCTCTCCACAGTGCAGTACCCCATATCCCCAGCTCTCCACAGTGCAGTACCCCATGTCCCCAGCTCTCCACAGTGCAGTACTCCATGTCCCCAACTCTCCACAGTGCAGTACCCCATGTCCCCAGCTCTCCACAGTGCAGTACTCCATGTCCCCAGCTCTCCACAGTGCAGTACTCCATGTCCCCAGCTCTCCACAGTGCAGTACCCCATGTCCCCAGCTCTCACTGCAGTACCCATGTCCCCAGCTCTCCACAGTGCAGTACTCCATGTCCCCAGCTCTCCACAGTGCAGTATCCATGTCCCCAGCTCTCCACAGTGCAGTACTCCATGTCCCCAGCTCTACAGTGCAGTGGTTTGTTTGTGGTTTGTGTTTGTTTGTTTTGGTTTGTTGTGGTTTGTGTTTGGTTTGTGTTTGGTTTGTTTGGTTTGTTGTGGTTGGTTTTGGTTTGTTGTGTTTTGAGTACTCCATGTCCCCAGCTCTCCACATTACAGTACTCCATGTCCCCAGCTCTCCACATTGCAGTACTCCATGCCCCCAGCTCTCCACAGTGCAGTAATCCATGTCCCCAGCTCTCCACAGTGCAGTACTCCATGTCCCCAGCTCTGCACAGTGCAGTACTCCATGCCCCCAACTCTCCACAGTGCAGTACTCCATGCCCCCAACTCTCCACAGTGCAGTAATCCATGTCCCCAGCTCTCCACATTGCTGTACTCCATGTCCCCAGCTGCCCACATTATATAACTAGCTGGTGGCTCACCAACCGGTCATATCAGAACGAACCCCTGACTAGGTTAGAACCTTCGACCTCTAGCTCACTAGACACACACCTTAACCACTAATATGCCCTTGATTTGATACAGACGGATCTCAGGTTCGATCCCCCATCTAACCGTAATAAAATTAACAGTCTTTCAGATGGGACTTAACCGAGGTCTCGTGTCGGTGCTGTACACCGTGCACGTTAAAGAACCAGAGGAGAATGGGTCTCTGTCTTTATCATTGCACTATCATCCATAATCTAAAATGACTAATCTCTTCAGGAGGCGTTGCTCATATGGGCAACCGGTAGCGACGATAAATAAACGTAAAACACACACACATGATTGTATTTTTCTCATCCCATTTTGTATATTTCCCGCAGTATGACACATTATTACTAGAGACGGCAACGATTTATTCGAATATTCGCTCGAACGTCTGAATATTCGAATACTATTACAGTATTAGAATATTCGGGGAAAAAAAATATATATGCAAAAATGAAATAAACTTTCATAAAATCAGATACGTCGTTGTTGTTTGCCTTTGAATACATCATAAAACCTTACAATGCAAAAGAAATCGCCCCAGGAGGTGTGAATAAACCATGTTGTGGTTGCATCTACGGCAGGTGTTATTATTGACACTCTACCATATAATCAGATGGAGACGATCTGACGTTGCGCCATAAAACAGACAAATAGAATATTAGTTTACTGTCTTATCAATTTTAATTTATTAGGCGAGTCAGAGAAAAAATACAAGGCGAGGCTTTGCCGAGCCTTGTATTTTTTCGGAGACGAGCCTAATAAATTAAAATTTATAAGACAGTAACCTAATATTCTATTTATCCTACATTCTGAGTGTGCACCCGATTCACAAAAACAAACAAACTAGCCATGACAACTTACAAACTCGCTACGCACTTGGTAATATGTTGCGCATTGATATTTCTATTTATATCCACGGTTAGCCCTATGACGTCACGAAAGCTTTATTAGGCACTGACTAATAAAGCAAAATTTATTAGGCAGGCCGTTTTTGTACGTTATTTCGCATGAAGGTAGGATATAATAGGTTAATTGGGCAATTATTATAAGTGTTTGAGTGATTTTGAGATTTTGAGAGAATTATTTTGAATATTCGATCGAATATCTTCCCGACCGAATATTTCGAATAGCAAAATCGCTATTCATTGCCAGGGATGGTAATTATTACACTACGTTTTGTATTACAGAATTCAGGAATAGAAAAAGCATTTCTGTTTGATGTGGTCAGTAAAATATACATAGCTACTGACAGTTCTCCGGTAGATATGCAATCCTACGAACTATGCTGTGATATGATCGACGTCGTTCTAGATATCTCCATGATATACGGGTAAGTTATATATACATCTGGGTAAGTTATATATACATCTGGGTAAGTTATATATACATCTGGGTAAGTTATATATACATATGGGTAAGTTATATATACATCTGGGTAAGTTATATATACATCTGGGTAAGTTATATATACATCTGGGTAAGTTATATATACATCTGTGTAAGTTATATATACATCTGGGTAAGTTATATATACATCTGTGTACATCTGGGTAAGTTATATATACATCTGTGTAAGTTATATATACATCTGGGTAAGTTATATATACATCTGGGTAAGTTATATATACATCTGTGTAAGTTATATATATACATCTGTGTAAGTTATATATACATCTGGGTAAGTTATATATACATCTGGGTAAGTTATATATACATATGGGTAAGTTATATATACATCTGTGTAAGTTATATATACATCTGTGTAAGTTATATATACATCTGTGTAAGTTATATATACATCTGGGTAAGTTATATATATACATCTGGGTAAGTTATATATACATCTGTGTAAGTTATATATATACATCTGTGTAAGTTATATATACATCTGGGTAAGTTATATATATACATCTGGGTAAGTTATATATATATACATCTTGGTAAGTTATATGTACATCCGGGTAAGTTATATATACATCTGTGTAAGTTATATATACATCTGTATACATCTGGGTAAGTTATATATACATCTGGGTAAGTTATATATACATCTGGGTAAGTTATATATACATCTGGGTAAGTTATATATACATCTGGGTAAGTTATATATACATCTGGGTAAGTTATATATACATCTGTGTAAGTTATATATACATCTGGGTAAGTTATATATACATCTGGGTAAGTTATATATACATCTGGGTAAGTTATATATATATACATCTGGGTACTGGGTAAGTTATATATACATCTGGGTACTGGGTAAGTTATATATACATCTGGGTAAGTTATATATACATCTGGGTAAGTTATATGTACATCTGGGTAAGTTATATATACATGAAGGTAAGTTATATATACATCTGGGTAAGTTATATATACATCTGGGTAAGTTATATATACATCTGTGTAAGTTATATATACATCTGGGTAAGTTATATATACATCTGTATACATCTGGGTAAGTTATATATACATCTGTGTAAGTTATATATACATCTGGGTAAGTTATATATACATCTGTGTAAGTTATATATACATCTGGGTAAGTTATATATACATCTGGGTAAGTTATATATACATCTGGGTAAGTTATATATACATCTGGGTAAGTTATATATACATCTGTGTAAGTTATATATACATGAAGGTAAGTTATATATACATCTGGGTAAGTTATATGTACATCTGTGTAAGTTATATATACATCTGGGTAAGTTATATATACATCTGTGTAAGTTATATATACATCTGGGTAAGTTATATATACATCTGGGTAAGTTATATATATATACATCTGACCGATGATCCTGCACATATGAATTGTGAGTAGACTAGAAGGTATATATTTCTGCTGACAGTTCACCTAGCTATGCTTTGATACATATTTCGCTGT
This sequence comes from Archivesica marissinica, assembly GCA_014843695.1. Lineage (NCBI taxonomy): Eukaryota > Metazoa > Mollusca > Bivalvia > Venerida > Vesicomyidae > Archivesica > Archivesica marissinica. The sequence goes on along the minus strand of CM026396.1, from coordinate 10,386,508 downwards.
AGATATCTTGATGCTATGTTGGCAAATGTGATGCAGGCAATCGTAGGATAAAATCCGGTGCCTGTTTAACAGACTATCGTAACGAAGATAAGTCATAGATCAGAAGTAACGGCATATCCTATTGGACGGTTATTTTAAAGAACCATTCATATTGAGTTATACAACTGACTTACAATATGGCTTAATGTTGTTCTCTGGGTTAGTATCAAGTGGTGCTTGTTGGTGCACATGCCAATCATCTGCCGTCTGTCCGTGCGTCTGAGCACACGAGAGGATACTTACGTTTCTAGGAGAACAATAGATATGTGGCTGTAGATACTCTTGCATGGTTAATAGAACAATAGAGAGAACAATGGAGTAGCAAGTTAATTACCCTCTCGTGAGTACGTCCGTCTGTCTGTCTGTCCGTCATTTATTTCTGCCGACATATTGTCTGAAACTGCTGGGCCACTTGTTATGATTGATGTGAATGATAGATCGACTGATAGATCAACTGATAGATCGACTGATTGATTGACTGATTGACCGACTGATAGATCGACTGATATATCGACTGACTGATTGATCGACTGATAGATCGACTGATAGATCGACTGATGACTGATTGATCCACTGATAGATTGACTGATAGATCAACTAATAGATCGACTGATAGATCGACTGATAGATTGACTGATATATCGACTGATAGATTGACTGATTGATTGACTGATTGATCGACTGATAGATCGACTGATTGATGTGAAGCACCTTCGATCGACTGATGACTGATAGATCGACTGATGACTGATAGATCGACTGATGACTGATAGATCAGATAGATCGACTGATTTATCGACTGATAGATCGACTGATGACTGATAGATCGACTGATAGATCGACTGATTGATCGACTGATTGATTGATCGACTGATAGATCGACTGATGACTGATAGATCGACTGATAGATCGCCTGATGACTGATAGATCGACTGATAGATTGACTGATAGATTGACTGATAGATCAACTGATAGATCGACTGATGACTGATAGATCGACTGATGACTGATAGATCGACTGATGACTGATAGATCGACTGATAGATCGACTGATGACTGATAGATCGACTGATAGATCGACTGATGACTGATAGATCGACTAATAGATCGACTGATTGATTGACTGATTGATCGACTGATGACTGATAGATCGACTGATAGATCCACTAATAGATCGACTGATGACTGATAGATCGACTGATAGATCGACTGATTGATCGACTGATGACTGATAGATCGACTGATAGATCGACTAATAGATCGACTGATAAATTGACTGATAGATCAACTGATAGATCGACTGATATATCGACTGATTGATTGACTGATTGATCGACTGATAGATCGACTAATAGATCGACTGATAAATTGACTGATAGATCAACTGATAGATTGACTGATAGATCGACAGATAGATCAACTGATAGATCGACTGATGACTGATAGATCGACTGATAGATCGACTGATAGATCGACTGATAGATCCACTGATAGATTGACTGATAGATCAACTAATAGATTGACTGATAGATCCACTGATAGATCGACTGATAGATCGACTGATTGATTGACTGATTGATCGACTGATAGATCGACTGATATATCGACTGATATATCGACTGATTGATTGACTGATTGATCGACTGATAGATCGACTGATGACTGATTGATCCACTGATAGATTGACTGATAGATCAACTAATAGATCGACTGATAGATCCACTGATAGATTGACTGATAGATCAACTAATAGATTGACTGATAGATCCACTGATAGATCCACTGAAAGATCGACTGATATATCGACTGATAGATCGACTGATTGATTGACTGATTGATCGACTGATAGATCGACTGATATATCGACTGATTGATTGACTGATTGATCGACTGATAGATCGACTGATAGATCGACTGATGACTGATTGATCCACTGATAGATTGACTGATAGATCAACTAATAGATTGACTGATAGATCGACTGATAGATTGACTGATAGATCGACTGATAGATCAACTGATTGATTGACTGATTGATCGACTGATAGATCGACTGATATATCGACTGATAGATCGACTGATGACTGATAGATCGACTGATAGATTGACTGATAGATCGACTGATAGATCGACTGATAGATCGACTGATATATCGACTGATAGATCAACTAATAGATTGACTGATAGATCAACTAATAGATTGACTGATAGATCAACTAATAGATTGACTGATATATCGACTGATAGATCGACTGATAGATCGACTGATAGATTGACTGCAGGGGGGGCGAGTAACAAAATAAATGGGACCCTTTTTTATTAAAATAAAGCTCTCCAACTCGTTCTAATTCCCAAATAATCGAATTTGGGGGGTTAAAATATTGACCTAAATTTGTTATTATATTATAACCAAAACGACGAGGAATATACCCAACTAATTGGAATATTATGTCAACATTCTTCGACACATTTTACTCAGCAGGGGGGGTGAGTAACAAAATAAATGGGAGCCTCGGCGCCCCCCGTTGAGCCCTCCCTCCATGTTCCGGGTGAACAGACCTCTTAATTTGGGCCGAGGAGGCTCCTAGCCCCATTTCAGACAGCCAAAAAACACCCATATATGAGCCAGGGGACGGCCCACAACCCTCGCCGGCCCAGGGCTCTCAGACACTACGTGCCAAAACAGATATGACAAACCACTTACCTGTCGGGGGTGAATCTCAATGATTATTAAGCCTTTTGGTCGTGCCCCGGGCGCCAACGCAGCTCTCACCATCCGCTGACGAGCGAATATCAATCGGGTATAAAAAAGGGCGAATATCAATCGGACATAAAAGGACGAGCCGTTCGAATCCGTACTACAAAATGGAAAGCCCTAGTCTAGTCAAATGGTCCATTCAAAGGGGGAAGTGAGTTAACGGAGTGAGTGGTAAACTTGTGTCGAAAAATCGAGCGCTATAGTCAAATGGTGCGGGAAATAATCGAAATTGGGGGGTTAAAATATCGACCTAAAATTGTTATCGAAGAATATACCCTCGGAAATAAATATATATAATAAAAAAATAACGTAATCAACGCAAAAAAAAAGATTCTTAAATAATATCTCTTATATTAGAAATATTATTTAAGAACCACTTTTTCCCCTTAAGTCGAAAATGTTTAATATTCTGGAGCACTAGGGATTGCTCGAGGCGTGTAATTGGGAGGACTTTCACGTTCGAGAGGACCTCCCCACATACATAAACACACTACGCGCTTAGTTGTTTTAACACTTTTTTTTCTCTCGTCCGATCTACCGTCAGCGATTAATTTATCGATGTTGGCCTTCGATAATACATCGGGAGATGCTCTACATTTAGTTCGGATATCCTCTTTTAAGGATTGGTATCGATCCCATTCTTCGCATACTATTTTAAATTCGGGGTCGGATATTACGTTATCCCGAATAGCTTCGCTTATTATGAGATCGATACTGTTTTTCTTAGATTGGGCGGCAATCGCTATACGATCGTGTTTTTTACTTTTATTTTCTAGATGGCGTACGACTTTTCTTCCTACCATGCATAAAAGTCCGCTAGCCGCGGCAGCTACACCCAATCCTATAGCTATCGGAGTTCCTACGATCGTCGTTGTTATAGTAACGCTTCCGACTCCGCTAACTATAGAACCCGTAGCGAATATTGTATTAGCTCCTTCGACGATATTCGCTAATCGTTTATATTTTCTAGATATAGTTACCCGATTATTACGTTCGTTATGTAGTAAGGTTTGAATCTCTACGATTCTCCCCATTCTAAAAATCGAGGGATCTACATTAATCTCTTCCGTTATAGGTATAGTTGGGTATAACGCCATCTTTTTTCTTACTCTTTCATATTATAAATCTAGTTCAACTATTATAGCTACAACACTAATAGCGTCTAACGGTCTAGCCGAAGTCGTTACAAAGTTTATAACATTACCCGCCATCACTTCAATAGTATTAGCAAAAACTATATACGCCGATCGAACGTCCTTAATTTTTGTAATACTTTCTTTTTGTGTAATTCCGTTAATTACGGGATGTACCGTAATCGTATCTAAACCATCACCTCCGCTACCAGTTTTTATGGAAGAAATAGACATGCATAAAATTCTACCCGCTATAGTCATAGGGTATCCGGAATATTTATTATTAGCGCTATTACCGAATGCCCATCCCAATACATCGCGTAAAGGATCCCTTTCCTCGGCCCATATAGTAATAATATCTTTTTTAGGTTTATTTAATATAGTTGACGTTACGGCAATTAATCCGTCTAAGTGTTTTTCTAGAGCATTTAATTTACGAGTATCCGAATCGGGTTTATTTAATATAGTCGACGTTACGGTAACTAATCCGTTTAATTGTTTTTCTATACTATTTAATTTAGCCGATTCGGATTTATCTAATATATTTGACGACGTTATGGCTATAAATTTATTTAATCGTTTTTCTAGATCATTTAATTTACCGTTATCTTTAATATATTCTTTATGACTACCCGGCCCGTAAATACTCATTTTACTTCGAGTACTACGGAGATCGGAAATTCGTGATTGTCTAACTTTCTTCCGTTATCATCTCTGATAGTAATATCCAATTCGTTAATACAACCGCGTTCCAAATGTTTGAATTCTGGATTAGGATAATCTATAACAACGGGTTCCCCGAAGAAAGCATTTTCCGCGTCTATTATCTTAAGGAGTGTACTCGGAGCTCCATCACATACGTTATACGACGTATTTAATTGTTCTAAGTGCACTCGAATAGTTTTAGTTAAGGCAAAACTTACCGGTTTTTCGCCGACGTATATACCGGGTTCCAACCAACCTTTATTAGCGTTATACGTTTTAAATATACCTAGTATGTCACACATACCAGGTGTCATAGTTATTTTTTCGCGTTTGACATTTAGGGTTGCGATTCCATTAGATTTACAAATGCTGATACTCGCGAAGTCGGTAAATTCTGTATCTATAAATGTTTGTAAATCCTCGAAATTCCATAAACCCGGTGATAATTTTACCGCGGTTACAGTACTCTCTTTTAGGTACCCAAATCCTTCGTTTATGATCGTATTATACCAATCGACCGTAAGTGTTATTGATCTAAGGCCAACGCGTAGATCCCCGCCGCGGTTATCAATATATTGTTGGAGGCTTGTGGCCTCACCCCTTTGAACATCGGTGATTGTTTGAAACATAGTTATAATAAAATATGGCTAATACTTTAAATAGAACTTTCGGCTATAATCCTTCGGTTACTTATAAAACCGGCGGTGTATATAAACGCCAGCTTGAGGCCGTGAACCTAACCACCCTGATGATCACGGTCGGCCCGAACGAGGTCTTCTACACCGAGGTTACGAATATCTGGCGAAAATACAGGCTACCTCCTGTCAAGACGGACACCGTAGCGCAGGCTTGGAACAACACACCGATGCAGTTTTGGCAGAATCAGCTCAACTTCGCCATGTGGTGTGCCACGACCGGTTGCGGTGTGTCGTTCGAAGACCATCTGAACGGTGTAGGTGCACAAAACGAACCGCTGATGCAATCGGTCTATATCTTCCACGTCTACTATACTATTAGGAGGATTTTAGATGAATTACGAGTCTCGCTACCGCAGGATAATAATTTCGATCCCTTCTCAAATACGTACGACAGACGGGCCTATGAACGGATATGCGCAGAGTTTGACGTGAGTCCGATGACCGACTGGCGGCAGAAGAGCTACCAGAACAGCAATGGGCTCGGTGATGTCTACACCCTAAGTCACAGCACGAGGGCGCGGACGAGCATGGCAGACCACGCACAAATATTATCGGTCAATGTCGGTAATTTAGATCGGTCGTCGGCGACCTTCGGTCCTGAGGTCCCCGGTGAGTTTCATACGCCTTTCCTAGCTAAAGCATATTACGCTCCTCCGGTGAAAGCTCATATTGATCATATTCTGCAGGATCCGGGCGTAGACGGCGCCTGGAGCACATTTGTGCTAGATAAGTCAAACGGGTTCACCCGGGCCGGTGTTTCCCGCCTGAATGATTCAATCCGGACCTATGTCTGGGCTCTCCTGGGAGCCCAGTCACAGACGAGGTCCTGCATCGTGGGAGTGGGCACAGCATTTGACGCACAGAAGCAGTTTCTAGCGAATGTCGAGGACGCCATAAACTCCCCGGTGGACATCCCATCGGCAATCGTGCGGTACCAAGACGTTCTTCAGTATGCGAAGAGTCAGGTAGATTTCGTCTTCGGCCACAGCCTCTACATGGCCCCGAGTGACATGTTGCTGCGAATCGATCATCGGGCCGGATACAACAATGAAATCGTGATAGCTAGCTCCAACATGTCCTTAGGTCACAATGACGATGTCAACGAGGTGGCTGTCATACCAACAACTCACGGGAGCTTCTCCGCCGGTCCGCTTCATCAAAAGATTGCCGAGCCGGAACCAGGCCCACCGGCAGCGGTTCTCACGGGAACGACTGATGAAGAACAGCATGAAGATGAGAAAAATGCGCTCATTGTGGTTGGCGTCATCTCAGGGTTGGCAATTCTTTGGCTATTACCCTAGTAATGTACTAACCTAGGCCGCGCCAGGCTGCAACATACAGTAGCCCGCCGACGGCAACGACCAGTGCCCATATATTTTCTGAGAGCCACCCCGCCGTCTTGCTCAAGAAGGTGAGGAGCCAGGAGGCAATGCCACCGATAATGCCAGGAAGCGCTGCCGCAGCCTTTCCAGCGAGTTTTGCCAGTGCCCTACCAAAATATTTCAACACCTTTTTAGCCCACTCCTTGATGCCCTCCTTAGCGGGAACCGCTGCAGCGGCCCCCGCAGCACCCCCGCCTGTAAGAGCCAGCACAAGCGTACTCACAATAAACCCGAGTGCAGTCATAATGCTTACTAGTGTGACGCCCTGCTCTCTGAACAACGTGCGAAGACGCTCGCCGAGCGTGGTGTCCTCATGGAGGACCCGTGATATAGTTTCGCGGATCCGATTGATTTGTGTACGGAGCGCCTCCCGGTTGGCAGAGGCGGCCCCCAAGCGGGCTGCTCTTTCATCCTGCAACTCCTGCAGGCGCTCAGTGATCCGCCGCTTATCGTGTGTTGTGTCGGCCTCGGCTAGTTTCCTTTTTTCTAGCGCTATATGTTCATCGAGTTCCGTCAATTTGGCGAGGTTGTTGGTTAGCTCGCCCCGGACCGTCTGCATGGTTTTATTAAGCCCGCGGAGTTCACGAAGGTTTAACGGCGGATCATCCATTGTGCTGAGTATGTCTTCTATCTGATTATCGGTGAACATCGTCTCCACTGTGCGAATAACATCGGTGGCGACTTGCAGGATCTCGTTGAGTTCAACTGTTTCTATTTTGTCTGCTGCTCCACCTAGCTCAGTGGTAGCTGCATGGAGGGCCTCTACTGCCCGGGCGGATATAATTGTTTTACCTCGCACCCAATCCGTGAATCCAAGCTCGTCTCTGATGATTTGGCCGCCACCTCGCTTCCCGGCAATGGTATTTAATGAGAGTGGCTCGCCGGTGCGGGCATTGACAATCTCGATGTTAGAGGCGGATTTCAAGTGCAATCTACCGTACCGATTCAATTCAAACTTGGAGTAGTCACGGCCAACCGACGGGACCATGCCTTTTTCTGCCAGTTCGCCGTAGTAGGCATCTACGGCGGATCCGAGCAGTTCCTGACTAAGAGGCCCGATGGCCCCCCCAGGAGTGACATTTTCGTACGCCTGCGTCCCGCCAGGCAACATACCGGTATCATAGGTGTCTTCTACATCATCTTCTACATCATCGTCATGTACGAAATCATCCATATCAATGTCTGCCATCGTATTGAAGGCTACCACATTTGGGTTCAATATAGTAATGGCTTCAACTCAATACGGACGCAAACTTAATCCATACCGCAGGCTGCGGGAGCCCCTCGGGGCAAAGGGCATAAGACAGAGCGTGGTCATTACGAACAACCCCTCGACGATTGACCAGAACCAGCAGCTCTTGGTCCGCTTCCCCAACCTTGGAGCTAACGACGTGATTGTGCCAGGGACCGTTCGCCTCGTTTTCACCATCTCACTGACGTCAACAGACGTAAATCGAACCGTCGTCCAGAACCTGGGCCGCGCCATAGTCAAGAAAACGACTATCAAAATCAGTGGTAATGAGATTATGTCTATCGATGACTCCGATGTCTACTACTGTTACCAAGATCTCTGGAAGACTGCACAAGAGCGCGAAAATGCGGTCTATCAGGGCATTGACACTAGCAACAATCGGAACGTAACCAGACTTAGAATCGATGCTGGTAACAAGGCAGATAACGATGCCGCGCACAACGCAATTTCTGCAACATACGGTAACCGCTACCACATCCCACTCGACTTTGAGCTGCTGGAGAGCCACATGCCATTCTATCAAAGCGCACTGGCAGACCGCCTGGAATACGAACTAACGTTCAACGACTATAGCCGTGTTCTCATCGCTACAGACGTGAACTCGACGTATGCGGTGGAAAACATTTCACTGGAGTACGACATGGTCACGCTGCCCGACCTCGCACGGAGGATTAGAGAGCAGTATACCGGGCGGCTTGCAATCCTTTATGACAGAGTTCTTCGTCATCGCAAAATAACGAAAAACAAAAACGACACCCTGTGGAACATTAATATCAACGTCCCGGCCCGCTCGATGAAGGGAATCCTGGTGCTGTTCGAGGAGGCCGGGGCTAGAGAAACCGAAAGCTTCTACAATCCCAAAATTACCAAGGTTGAGGTGACAATTGAGGGTGTCCCCAACCAGCTGTACAGCCAAGGCATGCGCGCCTACCAGCAGTGGGATGAAGCCAAAAAGCAGTTTGCATGCGGCTCTAAACGCGCCCCAGAGGTTGCTGCGGTAGCCAAAGACCTACAACTCTCGGACGTCTCTCTGGCAGAGTTCCTAACTTCGAAATACGCATTGTGGCTCGATTTGCGGACCAGCGATGATGACCAACTCCATGGTAATGGGCGCAGAGTGGAGAATGCCAGCGAGGGTGTAACAATCCAGATAGCTAAAGAAGCAGACACCGATGGCGCATTGAACGTGTATCTGTTCATTATTACAGATGCACAGCTCAAAATTGGTCGATTCGTCAGTGCGCTCTACTGATCTACTACCCCGCGACCCCCACTCGGCCATCATATGCGGTCAGACTGGTTGCGGTAAAACTGTATTCATACTGGACTTGCTCGAGGGCCCCTACCGCGGGATCTTTCGGCACATAGTTATCCTCTGCACTACGATTGCGCATAACGCAACTTACCAGAACCGCCCTTGGATCTGGAGGGATCCCGAGGTCTACATACTAGACCCCTGTGAAAAGTTACATACCTGGCTGCGGGTATTCTACACCATGTTCCAGGGTGAGCCCACCCTGTACGTGATTGACGACTGCTCGGCCAAGGCAGCTATGACCAAAAAGTAGGACATGCTATCAGAGCTGGCCTTCAGCGGACGGCATGCGCTGCAAAGCGTCTGGGTGTTGACCCAGAAATACAACTCAGTTCTGAAGGATCTCCGCGAGCAGACACGCTGGGCCGCGGTCTTTCACTGCAAAGATCATGATTCCTTCGAAGAGTGCCTTCGAGAGAATGACGTCATTCCTACGTATGAAGAGCGAGCCAAGGTACGGCAAACGCTTGCAGGAACAAAACACAGCACATTGCTGTTAAAGACGGACCAACCAGCTGCTTATAAAGTGCTATTCACAGCTTAACATGTGGGAAACAATTCTGCTAATCACCCAGATCATAATTTCCACCACATTGGGTTGGTTCGTGTGGCAGTATGTTAGACTTAAGAGGCGAGTACGGATAGCACTAAGAAAAATGAACTGCGACGAACTTCTTGATCAGTTGATGGATGCCGCGCCCCCGATTGATGGGCCGATGGAAACATCGGTCCCGACTACCGAGACGCCGGGATACGAGAGCGCCCGTCAAGACAACAAGCGTCAACGACTTGCAGCCCTAGCAGCAGGGGGGCAGACTGAACAATATCTAGGACGACAACTCACAACCGAGCATATTGACAATATGGCAAATAATACTATCGAGAAGCTCTACGCGCGCTATGAAGCGAGACTCGGGGCCGCGATGACAAAAACCTTAGGGGCCGCAGTCATTCAGTTCTACGCAACAGTAGCAAGTATGTTTCTACCCATACAACCAGAAAATCAACCGAGACTAGTTGCAGACCTCGAATCTGATCCGTTTATCAACCACGCGTTAAGCACAGCCACGTGCGAGCTATATCACAGGTATGGCATGTACCTTGCACCACTCACCGCTGCGTTAACCACTGCGAAGCATTGCCAATTTGGACACGTATGCCCGCTTACCATAGCTAACGATGTCTACACCGGAGAGAGAGTGACAGATCCTGTAGTTCTGACACAGGAGGAGACGCCTGCGAAGCTGCAAACAACACGACGGAAGGATCCTAAAAAACAAGCAGCAGGACGGGCAGGGGCTGCGGCTCGGAAAGCCAAGGAAGATAAAATACGTGCCGAGCTCAGAGATGCTAAAGCCACGTTGCAAACATCGAAACCCTCAGTTGCTGTCACCCCGGTGGAACAGGGCAACGCTGGAGAACAAACGGTTGTCGCCCCGCAGCATGTTTCAGCGGTGGAAACCGAGACGAAACACTGGTACCAGTGTAGCGAGGTCTGGACCCCGTGGATCGTTGGCGGTCTTGCATGTGCCTTATGGGTTGTTGTGAACAGTAGGCGGGAGGCGCATAAACCAATGCCCGCCCGAGCTAACATTGTCGTTCCGACAGCGAGTCATTTAAAGACTTCGCTTGACCCATTCTATCTGCAATAGTCGCGCGAAGAAAAACAATGTCTACTGACGGAAAAATGTTGGCCAATGCGGCGTATCATTCGGTTGTGGTATCTGGCCTGGCTGTGGGCTATGCACGCCTGGGTAAGATGACCTTCAAAGCAGCTACCCCCAAGCTGGACTTCAATGGCTATGACGTCGGCATGGTAGTTCTTGATGTGGGCCTGGCCATGGCCATGAAAGATATGCTAATTAAACATGGGATCATACCTGCAAATATCATGAAGTAGACGTATGTATAACAACGATGGCCTCGATCGCAATGCTAGTTGGGGGCGCCCTGGTCAACGCGCTGGCCTTCAGCGGTAGCACCTACCTATTCTCGAAGCTGCGAAGCTCGGGTGTTGACGAGGAGCGCAAACGGCACGACACAGCTGTAGAACAGCTCCAGGCCGCGCAGTCAGCATGGTCCAACAAACGGGCTGAGCGCCTTGATTGGATTAACGAAGAACTCCGCCGTCAGGGTCATGCCGTGCAAACTTTCCGGGACGTCGACACGGCGATCCGTGAGTATGCGCAGGTATTTCCGCATGTCGCGCCGCTGGTGTCGGAACGACAGCCCCGGCTCTCAGACTTCTATACACCTAGCGATGACCAGAAAGATCGTGAGATTGTCTTCGCCGTCCTGGGGATGACCGCGATAGTCCTCGTGGCATACAAACTCGCCAAGTAATTGTCGCGCTTGAGATTTTGTTTCCTTTCTATATAGATATGGGTTTACCAGAGGAGCTGTACTTTGCAATGCTTGAAGTCGGGTACTGTGCCAAGCGAAACAAACATCCTGGCCCCCTTGGTGATACTATGATAAACACGGCGCGGCGATTCCTGGAGTCCTGGCGTACCGATCACGCTGCTGTGCAGAAATTCGCTACCAGGGTCCTATCAGGCCCAACTAACCTTAGAGCTACAACGGGGTTGCTAGATCCGATGACACGCAGGGCATGTTGGAGACTCATAGAATTATTAGAATACATTCGCGCGCTGGATAGCGAAACAGCCATGTCACAAGCTTAGCTTATACCATGACCGACAGTAATTTTAGCTCGCTATACTACAGTCCTACGGTTACTGGAAGGGGCTCGCAGCCATAAAAAAACTTGCCGCGGCCGCTAAGGTCTCCGAAGATGTGACACGGGGTTGGCTGAAGAAGCAGGCCATCTGGCAGATCTACCTCCCCGCCCCACGACACATACCGCGACCCAAGTTCGACGTACCGGTGCCAAACGACGTCCACCAGGCCGACCTCCTATTTCTGCCTCACGACAGGGTGGGTCGCAAAACGTTCAAGTACGCCCTCACCATCGTTGACGTGGCCTCCCGGTACAAAGAGGCAGAGCCCCTGGCCACGAAAGAGGCTAAGGAGGTCTCAGCCGCCCTTGAAAGGATTTACAGGCGGAGCCCACTGAAATGGCCAAAGTTGCTTCAGGTCGATCCGGAGCGCGAGTTCATGGGTGCGGTGAACCAACTGCTGGCCAAACACGGTGTCTCTGTCAGGCGTGGCCGTGTAGATATCCATCGAGACCAAGGGATTGTGGAGCGTTTCAATCGCACCCTGGCAGAGCGGCTCTTTGGGCACCAATACGCCCAAGAGATGAGACTTCCGTCTGGAGAACGATCGGCTGAATGGGTGGCTCGGCTGCCTGCCGTGGTTGCGGCTTTGACCGGCGAAGTGACCAGATTGACCGGCAAGAAGCCTTCTAATGCGATCAAAAGCCCTCATCCGTGGTCGCAGCTTCGTCGCACCGTCCCGTTGGCTCGTCGGAGCGAAAGCTCCCCTCGGGTGTTGGCGTTCGCTACCTCTACCAACCCGGCGAACTGGAGGGTGGCCGTCGTCGTGCGACCGACCCTGTGTGGTCCCTCCGGGTATACCGGCTTGGTCGCTCGGCCTTATGGTAATGGAATAGCAGCTCTTGTGCGCGGTTGCGCACCTTCTGTCTCGAGGTCAAGATACGGTCGCCTGGCTTCCATACTGCAATGAATCTGTCCCATCCGAGGCAGGGGGGTAGGGCCTTTCTCATGGCCGAGCACTGCACACGATCCGGCCGGAGGCGGATCTCCCGTTTGAGGGCTTTGAGGGCCGGGTCTTTCGCTCTGTGGTCAACCTCAACCTCTTCATAGTAGTGGGCAGCATGTCGCAGCCAGTCATGTGGCATCTCGCCTGCAATTGGTGGTGGCTGACCCTGGTCACCACAGCAGATGATGTGGACCCCTCTCTGGTCTAACCAGTCTAGGAACACTTCCAGGATTGGCTTTGGGACAGTGCAAACCTCGTCCCAGATGATCAAGCGGGGTATGTACTTTTGGCCCATCCTTTCTGGGGTCCAGTCAGTCTGGCCACTCCAGCGGAAGAAGCTATGGTAGGTCTGAGCCTTGACCCCTCTGGCCCGCATCTCTTTTGCCAGACGGTTGGTCGGGGTGAACACCAGGGTGTCTCTGGTGCGGAACGATTCGATCGCTCGTGTGGTTTTGCCACTACCACCCCCACCATTCAGGTAGCTCAACTGGTGCCGAGTCAATGGGTCATTGAAGCAGGGGGCCTGACTCGGTGGTAAGTCTTTTTGTTGGCCTTGGTATACCAGCCTGGGGACATATGCAGCATGTTCCTGAGGCATATACAGCTGATCACCCTTGTCTCTCCACTGGGCTGGTTCTACTGAGGGCAGATACTCTATTCCCAGGAGACAATTCACGCACAAGTCAATTTCACAGTTGCAGGTCATGTGGGCAACATAGGCCTCGACATCCTTGAGCTTGTGTAGTGCCGTCTTCTGGATGTATATGCTGTCTGTGGCCACCCGGACAGCCTCCTTGGCGTCGAAACGCTGGAGCATGCTGAGGAGATTGATGTGGGCATACGCGAGCATGCTCGCCCTCACGTGAGCATACTGTGGCTGGCTT
>CM026396.1:10338934-10371658 GCA_014843695.1 Archivesica marissinica | reverse complement strand
AAAAAAAAAAAAAATATTATACGGGTATATTAATCTCGTTTTAAATTAAATAATTCTTCAAGCTGAATTAATACCCGCTTAAACTTTCGTTTAGCTCTAATTTCGGCGTGTACTAATCTATGTTTGATGCGAACACCCCCGCACGGCTGACACAACCTACTCTCGCTTAGAGTGCCTACGCCACAATATCTACATGGAGATGGTTCTTCCGGGCGTTTACGAAGCTAGGCCCGATGCTGTCTACAATGTTCGTAAACACATTTTTTACCGCACGGAACGCGCAAACTAATCATCAACCAACGGCAATTATTGTAATTACGATGCATTTTGGTTTATATATATGTTATACTATCTCTTTAAATGGTAGTTTATAACTGAGGAAACCTCGGACCGGCAGGGGCATGGGCCGCGCCTCGGTTTATTCGACATATGTTATGAGAGGATCGATAAATATATGTTACCCTTGTTGACAAAACATACCATACAACACCCGAGGAGACATAACATACAGCGTCCGAGGAAATCGGCCCGAAAATCGTTCGTATGTATACCAAAACGGCTAAAATCGGTCGTATGTAGGCCAAAATGTACTAAAAGTAGGCGTTCGGACGTAAAAAAACAACAAAATTTTGTTACCAATGTTACTCGCCCCCCCTGCTGCTGACTGATATATCAACTAATAGATTGACTGATAGATCCACTGATAGATCGACTGATAGATCGACTGATTGATTGACTGATTGATCGACTGATATATCGACTTATATATCGACTGATGACTGATTGATCCACTGATAGATTGACTGATAGATCGACTGACTGATAGATCCACTGATTGATTGACTGATTGATCGACTGATTGATTGACTGATAGATCAACTAATAGATCGACTGATAGATCGACTGATAGATCGACTGATATATCGACTGATTGATCGACTGATTGATCGACTGATTGATCGACTGATAGATCGACTGATAGATCGACTGATATATCGACTGATTGATCGAATGATAGATTGACTGATAGATCGACTGATAGATCGACTGATAGTTCGACTGATAGATCGACTGATAGATCGACTGATAGATCGACTGATAGGTCGACTGATAGATCGACTGATAGATCGACTGATATATCGACTGATTGATCGACTGATTGATCGACTGATTGATTGACTGATAGATTGACTGATAGATCGACTGATATATCGACTGATTGATCGAATGATAGATTGACTGATAGATCGACTGATAGATCGACTGATAGTTCGACTGATAGATCGACTGATAGATCGACTGATAGGTTGACAGATAGATCAACTAATAGATTGACTGATAGATCGACTGATAGATGGCTTAAATAGTTGTCAGTCAGCTCCTAATTCAATCAATAGGCAGTATAATAACTTGTCTGTGAAGAGTTGATACGTTGAAACATGAAGTGATGGAAACCAATGTTCGTGTTTCGTTGTACGATTATAAATATTTAGCAAGAAAGGTGATCTATTGTAGTGCATTGCATGGTGCTGTTTTATGCTCATTCATAAGGTTTTGTTTTTAAGTGAGGAAATGACCGCTTCAGAACCAGCCTTGGACACCCTGTTTTTACATCAGCAAGGAAGGAGGTTTTCAATAAGTCCTAGTTTTGGTGGCTCGGAAAGGTCCTATGAATAAATTGTTTTCACTATCAGTGCATACTTCCTGTTCCTAAACCATATATAGCATACTTCATTCTCCGTGCATTCTTTGTGTTTATATCTTTACGTACATTGAGACTGGAGGCAACAATTAACCATCTATATCATGCATCATTCTTCGTGCATTCCTCATGTTTATATCTTTACGTACATTGAGACTGGAGGCACAATTAACCATCTATAGCATGCATCATTCTCCGTGCATTCCTCGTGTTTATATCTTTACGTACATTGAGACTGGAGGCCACAATTAACCATCTATAGCATGCATCATTCTTCGTGCATTCCTCGTGTTTATATCTTTACGTACATTGAGACTGGAGGCACAATTAACCATCTATAGCATGCATCATTCTTCGTGCATTCCTCGTGTTTATATCTTTATGTACATTGAGACTGGAGGCCACAATTAACCATAGCATGCACCATTCTCCGTGCATTCCTCGTGTTTATATCTTTACGTACATTGAGACTGGAGGCAACAATTAACCATCTAGCATGCATCATTCTCCGTGCATTCCTCATGTTTATATCTTTACGTACATTGAGGCTGGAGGCACAATTAACCAATATAGCATGCATCATTCTTCGTGCATTCCTCGTGTTTATATCTTTACGTACATTGAGGCTGGAGGCAACAATTAACCATCTATAGCATGCATCATTCTTCGTGCATTCCTCGTGTTTATATATTTACGTACATTGAGGCTGGAGGCACAATTAACCAATATAGCATGCATCATTCTTCGTGCATTCCTCGTGTTTATATCTTTACGTACATTGAGACTGGAGGCACAATTAACCATCTATAGCATGCATCATTCTCCGTGCATTCCTCGTGTTTATATCTTTACGTACATTGAAACGTGTACGACTATTAACCATCTATAGCATGCATCATTCTCCGTGCATTCCTCGTGTTTATATCTTTACGTACATTGAAACGTGTACCACTATTAACCATCTATAGCATGCATCATTCTTCGTGCATTCCTCGTGTGTATATCTTTACGTACATTAAAACGTGTACCACTATTAACCATCTATAGCATGCATCATTCTTCGTGCATTCCTCGTGTTTATATCTTTACGTACATTAAAACGTGTACCACTATTAACCATATATAGCATGCATCATTCTTCGTGCATTCCTCGTGTTTATATCTTTACGTACATTGAAACGTGCACCACTATTAACCATCTATAGCATGCATCATTCTTCGTGCATTCCTCGTGTTTATATCTTTACGTACATTGAAACGTGTACCACTATTAACCATATATAGCATGCATCATTCTTCGTGCATTCCTCGTGTTTATATCTTTACGTACATTGAAACGTGTACCACTATTAACCATCTATAGCATGCATCATTCTTCGTGCATTCCTCGTGTGTATATCTTTACGTACATTGAAACGTGTACCACTATTAACCATCTATAGCATGCATCATTCTCCGTGCATTCCTCGTGTGTATATCTTTACGTACATTGAAACGTGTACCACTATTAACTATACATGTTTTCTCACACATAGCTACACACAACATAACAAGAACCTCAATGGCTGAGTTGTTATTGTAATTGGGTTATAATGACTTGCCCATCACAACAGTAGGGTCGGATCAAACCAGGGGTGTCGGAGTAATCATGCGAGGAAGCTATCCAGCTGGTTGGTGGTCCTACTTGGCTGCCCTCCTGTGTCCGAAACAATACTCGATGGTGCACGAATACAAGCCAGAAAATAACCATCTAATCCCATTTGGACGATTTGGATGAAATATCACAAACCTTATTCTATTACGCATTTATTATCTGCTCATTTCGTCTACATGATGCTACAGATTAACTATTCTTGTTACATTTAGACTTGGACTATTTCATGTTCAATACCAAAATTGCATCTGTATATACAGGAATTAGTAAACTGATATACTGCGATAGTTTCACACTCGGATTTTGTCGTTATGGTTATTGGCAGCCATGAAGGAGGTTGAGGGAAGAAGGAAAGACAACTTGCGTACCACACGCCTAATATAGCAGAACAGCGTACCACACGCCTAACATAGCAGTGCAGCGTACCACACACCTAACATAGCAGCACAGCGTACCACACGCCTAACATAGCAGTGCAGCGTACCACACACCTAACATAGCAGTGCAGCGTACCACACACCTAACATAGCAGTGCAGCATACCAAACGCCTTACATAGCAGTGCAGCGTACCACACACCTAACATAGCAGTGCAGCGTACCACACACCTAACATAGCAGTGCAGCGTACCACACGCCTAGCATAACAGTGCAGCGTACCACGCGCCTAACATAGCAGTGCAGCGTACCACACGCCTAGCATAGCAGTGCAGCGTACCACACATCTGTATTGTTAATGATTTGTGTGCTATATTTGATTCTTTCCAATGAAATATAGAATTTTATCAGTGAAATAAAATATGTTGTTCCACTGTTGAAAACCTGCTATATAAGTATAATTGAATGTCACACTGAAACAAACAATCATTTTCTTATTTTCAGTGAAGATGGAGATTCTTCATATCTACCAGTAGACAGGTATGGTACACTTCCTAATCACTTGTTCCCACCAGTAGACAAGTATTGTACACTTCCTAATCACTTGTTCCTACCAGTAGACAGGTATTGTGCACTCCCTAATCACTTGTTCATACCAGTAGATAGGTATTGTACACTTCCTAATCACTTGTTCCTACCAGTAGACAGGTATTGTACACTTCCTAATCACTTGTTCCTACCAGTAGACAGGTATTGTACACTCCCTAATCACTTGTTCCCACCAGTAGACAGGTATTGTACACTTCCTAATCATTTCCTACCAGTAGACAGGTATTGTACACTCCCTAATCACTTGTTCCTACCAGTAGACAGGTATTGTACACTTCCTAATCACTTGTTCCTACCAGTAGACAGGTATTGTACACTCCCTAATCACTTGTTCCTACCAGTAGACAGGTATTGTACACTTCCTAATAATTTCCTACCAGTAGACAGGTATTGTACACTTCCTAATCACTTCCTACCAGTAGACAGGTATTGTACATTTCCTAATCACTTCCTACCAGTAGACAGGTATTGTACACTTCCTAATCACTTGTTCCCACCAGTAGACGGGTATTGTACACTTCCTAATCACTTCCTACCAGTAGACAGGTATTGTACACTTCCTAATCACTTGTTCCTACCAGTAGACAGGTATTGTACACTCCCTAATCACTTGTTCCTACCAGTAGACAGGTATTGTACACTCCCTAATCACTTGTTCCTACCAGTAGACAGGTATTGTACACTCCCTAATCACTTGTTCCTACTAGTAGACAGGTAGTGTACACTCCCTAATCACTTGTTCCTACCAGTAGATAGGTATTGTACACTTCCTAATCACTTGTTCCTACCAGTAGACAGGTATTGTACTAATCACTTGTTCCTACCAGTAGACAGGTATTGTACACTCCCTAATCACTTGTTCCTACCAGTAGACAGGTATTGTACTAATCACTTGTTCCTACCAGTAGACAGGTATTGTACTAATCACTTGTTCCTACCAGTAGACAGGTATTGTACACTTCCTAATCACTTGTTCCTACCAGTAGACAGGTATTGTACACTTCCTAATCACTTGTTCCTACCAGTAGACAGGTATTGTACACTTCCTAATCACTTGTTCCTACCAGTAGACAGGTATTGTACACTTCCTAATCACTTGTTCCTACCAGTAGACAGGTATTGTACACTCCCTAATCACTTGTTCCTACCAGTAGACAGGTAGTGTACACTCCCTAATCACTTGTTCCTACCAGTAGACAGGTATTGTACACTCCCTAATCACTTGTTCCTACCAGTAGACAGGTATTGTACACTTCCTAATCACTTGTTCCTACCAGTAGATAGGTATTGTACACTCCCTAATCACTTGTTCCTACCAGTAGACAGGTATTGTACTAATCACTTGTTCCTACCAGTAGACAGGTATTGTACTAATCACTTGTTCCTACCAGTAGACAGGTATTGTACACTCCCTAATCACTTGTTCCTACCAGTAGACAGGTATTGTACACTTCCTAATCATTTCCTACCAGTAGACAGGTATTGTACACTTCCTAATCACTTGTTCCTACCAGTAGACAGGTATTGTACACTCCCTAATCACTTGTTCCTACCAGTAGACAGGTATTGTACACTTCCTAATCATTTCCTACCAGTAGACAGGTATTGTACACTTCCTAATCACTTCCTACCAGTAGACAGGTATTGTACACTTCCTAATCACTTCCTACCAGTAGACAGGTATTGTACTAATCACTTGTTCCTACCAGTAGACAGGTATTGTACACTCCCTAATCACTTGTTCCTACCAGTAGACAGGTATTGTACACTTCCTAATCACTTGTTCCTACCAGTAGACAGGTATTGTACACTCCCTAATCACTTGTTCCTACCAGTAGACAGGTATTGTACACTTCCTAATCACTTGTTCCTACCAGTAGACAGGTATTGTACACTCCCTAATCACTTGTTCCTACCAGTAGACAGGTATTGTACACTTCCTAATCACTTGTTCCTACCAGTAGACAGGTATTGTACACTTCCTAATCACTTGTTCCTACCAGTAGACAGGTATTGTACACTTCCTAATCACTTGTTCCTACCAGTAGACAGGTATTGTACACTTCCTAATCACTTGTTCCTACCAGTAGACAGGTATTGTACACTTCCTAATCACTTGTTCCTACCAGTAGACAGGTATTGTACACTTCCTAATCACTTGTTCCTACCAGTAGACAGGTATTGTACACTTCCTAATCACTTGTTCCTACCAGTAGACAGGTATTGTACACTCCCTAATCACTTGTTCCTACCAGTAGACAGGTATTGTACACTTCCTAATCACTTGTTCCTACCAGTAGACAGGTATTGTACACTCCCTAATCACTTGTTCCTACCAGTAGACAGGTATTGTACTAATCACTTGTTCCTACCAGTAGACAGGTATTGTACACTCCCTAATCACTTGTTCCTACCAGTAGACAGGTATTGTACACTTCCTAATCACTTGTTCCTACCAGTAGACAGGTATTGTACACTTCCTAATCACTTGTTCCTACCAGTAGACAGGTATTGTACACTCCCTAATCACTTGTTCCTACCAGTAGACAGGTATTGTACACTTCCTAATCACTTGTTCCTACCAGTAGACAGGTATTGTACTAATCACTTGTTCCTACCAGTAGACAGGTATTGTACTAATCACTTGTTCCTACCAGTAGACAGGTATTGTACACTTCCTAATCACTTGTTCCTACCAGTAGACAGGTATTGTACACTTCCTAATCACTTGTTCCTACCAGTAGACAGGTATTGTACACTCCCTAATCACTTGTTCCTACCAGTAGACAGGTATTGTACACTTCCTAATCACTTGTTCCTACCAGTAGACAGGTATTGTACACTCCCTAATCACTTGTTCCTACCAGTAGACAGGTATTGTACTAATCACTTGTTCCTACCAGTAGACAGGTATTGTACTAATCACTTGTTCCTACCAGTAGACAGGTATTGTACACTTCCTAATCACTTGTTCCTACCAGTAGACAGGTATTGTACACTTCCTAATCACTTGTTCCTACCAGTAGACAGGTATTGTACACTCCCTAATCACTTGTTCCTACCAGTAGACAGGTATTGTACACTTCCTAATCACTTGTTCCTACCAGTAGACAGGTATTGTACACTCCCTAATCACTTGTTCCTACCAGTAGACAGGTATTGTACACTTCCTAATCACTTGTTCCTACCAGTAGACAGGTATTGTACACTCCCTAATCACTTGTTCCTACCAGTAGACAGGTATTGTACTAATCACTTGTTCCTACCAGTAGACAGGTATTGTACACTTCCTAATCACTTGTTCCTACCAGTAGACAGGTATTGTACACTCCCTAACCACTTGTTCCTACCAGTAGACAGGTATTGTACACTTCCTAATCACTTGTTCCTACCAGTAGACAGGTGTTGTACACTCCCTAATCACTTGTTCCTACCAGTAGACAGGTATTGTACTAATCACTTGTTCCTACCAGTAGACATGTATTGTACACTTCCTAATCACTTGTTCCTACCAGTAGACAGGTATTGTACACTCCCTAACCACTTGTTCCTACCAGTAGACAGGTATTGTACACTTCCTAATCACTTGTTCCTACCAGTAGACAGGTATTGTACACTTCCTAATCACTTGTTCCTACCAGTAGACAGGTATTGTACACTCCCTAATCACTTGTTCCTACCAGTAGACAGGTATTGTACACTTCCTAATCACTTGTTCCTACCAGTAGACAGGTATTGTACACTTCCTAATCACTTCCTACCAGTAGACAGGTATTGTACACTCCTAATCACTTGTTCCTACCAGTAGACAGGTATTGTACTAATCACTTGTTCCTACCAGTAGACAGGTATTGTACACTCCCTAATCACTTGTTCCTACCAGTAGACAGGTATTGTACACCCCTAATCACTTGTTCCTACCAGTAGACAGGTATTGTACACTTCCTAATCACTTGTTCCTACCAGTAGACAGGTATTGTACACTCCCTAATCACTTGTTCCTACCAGTAGACAGGTATTGTACTAATCACTTGTTCCTACCAGTAGACAGGTATTGTACACTTCCTAATCACTTGTTCCTACCAGTAGACAGGTATTGTACACTCCCTAATCACTTGTTCCTACCAGTAGACAGGTATTGTACACTTCCTAATCATTTCCTACCAGTAGACAGGTATTGTACACTTCCTAATCACTTGTTCCTACCAGTAGACAGGTATTGTACACTCCCTAATCACTTGTTCCTACCAGTAGACAGGTATTGTACACTTCCTAATCATTTCCTACCAGTAGACAGGTATTGTACACTTCCTAATCACTTGTTCCTACCAGTAGACAGGTATTGTACACTCCCTAATCACTTGTTCCTACCAGTAGACAGGTATTGTACACTTCCTAATCATTTCCTACCAGTAGACAGGTATTGTACACTTCCTAATCACTTGTTCCTACCAGTAGACAGGTATTGTACACTCCCTAATCACTTGTTCCTACCAGTAGACAGGTATTGTACACTTCCTAATCATTTCCTACCAGTAGACAGGTATTGTACACTTCCTAATCACTTCCTACCAGTAGACAGGTATTGTACACTCCCTAATCAATAGTTCCTACCAGTAGGCAGGTATTGTACACTCCCTAATCACTTGTTCCTACCAGTAGACAGGTATTGTACACTCCCTAATCACTTGTTCCTACCAGTAGACAGGTATTGTACACTTCCTAATCATGTTCTACCAGTAGACAGGTATTGTACACTTCCTAATCACTTGTTCCTACCAGTAGACAGGTATTGTACACTCCCTAATCACTTGTTCCTACCAGTAGACAGGTATTGTACACTCCCTAATCACTTGTTCCTACCAGTAGACAGGTATTGTACACTTCCTAATCACTTGTTCCTACCAGTAGACAGGTATTGTACACTTCCTAATCACTTGTTCCTACCAGTAGACAGGTATTGTACACTTCCTAATCACTTGTTCCTACCAGTAGACAGGTATTGTACACTTCCTAATCACTTGTTCCTACCAGTAGACAGGTATTGTACACTTCCTAATCACTTGTTCCTATCAGTAGACAGGTATTGTACACTTCCTAATCACTTGTTCCTACCAGTAGACTGGTATTGTACTAATCACTTGTTCCTACCAGTAGACAGGTATTGTACACTCCCTAATCACTTCCTACCAGTAGACAGGTATTGTACACTCCCTAATCACTTGTTCCTACCAGTAGACAGGTATTGTACTAATCACTTGTTCCTACCAGTAGACAGGTATTGTACTAATCACTTGTTCCTACCAGTAGACAGGTATTGTACTAATCACTTGTTCCTACCAGTAGACAGGTATTGTACACTTCCTAATCACTTGTTCCTACCAGTAGATAGGTATTGTACACTTCCTAATCACTTGTTCCTACTAGTAGACATGTATTGTACACTTCCTAATCACTTGTTCTTACCACTAGATAGGTATTGTACACTTCCTAATCACTTGTTCCTACCAGTAGACAGGTATTGTACTAATCACTTGTTCCTACCAGTAGACAGGTATTGTACTAATCACTTGTTCCTACCAGTAGACAGGTATTGTACACTTCCTAATCACTTGTTCCCACCAGTAGACAGGTATTGTACACTTCCTAATCACTTGTTCCTACCAGTAGACAGGCATTGTACACTCCCTAATCACTTGTTCCTACCAGTAGACAGGTATTGTACACTTCCTAATCACTTGTTCCTACCAGTAGACAGGTATTGTACACTCCCTAATCACTTGTTCATACCAGTAGACAGGTATTGTACTAATCACTTGTTCCTACCAGTAGACAGGTATTGTACTAATCACTTGTTCCTACCAGTAGACAGGTAGTGTGTACTTCCTAATCACTTGTTCCCACCAGTAGACAGGTATTGTACACTCCCTAATCACTTGTTCCTACCAGTAGACAGGTATTGTACACTCCCTATTCACTTGTTCCTACCAGTAGACAGGTATTGTACACTTCCTAATCATTTCCTACCAGTAGACAGGTATTGTACACTTCCTAATCACTTGTTCCCACCAGTAGACAGGTATTGTACACTCCCTAATCACTTGTTCCTACCAGTAGACAGGTATTGTACATTCCCTAATCACTTGTTCCTACCAGTAGACAGGTATTGTACACTTCCTAATCATGTCCTACCAGTAGACAGGTATTGTACACTTCCTAATCATGTCCTACCAGTAGACAGGTATTGTACACTCCCTAATCACTTGTTCCCACCAGTAGACAGGTATTGTACACTTCCTAATCACTTGTTCCTACCAGTAGACAGGTATTTTACACTTCCTAATCATGTCCTACCAGTAGACAGGTATTGTACACTTCCTAATCACTTGTTCCTAGCAGTAGACAGGTATTGTACACTCCCTAATCACTTGTTCCTACCAGTAGACAGGTATTGTACACTCCCTAATCACTTGTTCCTACCAGTAGACAGGTATTGTACACTCCCTAATCACTTGTTCCTACCAGTAGACAGGTATTGTACACTTCCTAATCACTTCCTACCAGTAGACAGGTATTGTACACTTCCTAATCACTTGTTCGATACTGGGAAATGAAGGAACTTCGTGCTTTGCAAAACCTGAGTTTGAGATCTGAAAAAAGTTTTAGAACACCTTAGAGCAGCATTACATCGTAATAAAGGATATTTTGGGTAAAATATAAATACTAATGTGTGTGTGTTTACAAAAATTGAAATAGTCGCTCAGAAACGATAAAATTCCAATAAATTTAAACCGTCGAATTTGTTTATCAAGATACGAAATGTAAACATGCACAGCGCGCATGCGTGAAACAACACAGGATGTAGAAAACAACATATATATTTTGAACATGAAAGACTATCTATCTATCTTCCTCTAATGTCGAACCCCTCGCGGGGATGTAGAAATGTCCCTAAAAGACTTAGCTAACAGAGGTATGAATCAACATATCAAGTAATTTAATTAAAAAGACAACGTGGGACAAATGGAAACGATGCATTCCGAATGTAAACAAGTGCGGACGATGCGTTCCGGTTGTAAGCAAGTTAGTGACCGATCGACTCGGAAAGTCCTACTTTTGGTTTCGAATTTGTTTTATTGCAAAAAAACACTGTTTACCAAATGAACATAAGCATACAAAGTATAATGTTAGAATGTGTAGCAGCATTGCTACCCTACGTAAATTATGAATTTTTCAAATATCTTTTATTTCATACGATGTAATGCTGCTTTAAGTGTTCTTGGGGCAGATCAGTCGTTGCCACATTGGACTGCCAATACTTATTTCATAGTTTGATCCAGTGTCCCATCTTCGTCATCTTGCACTATCCTCCAAAAAGTAAAATGATTAATATACCTAGTGGTTAAGGCGTCTGCCTACAGAGCAGGAGGTCAAATTGTTCGAACCGTGTCACGGGTTTCGTTGATATCAGCCTTGCCTACAAGGATAGTATTTGGGAAGCTCATGAAAGAAGGTGTCTCATAAGTGGTGACACTATAATTAAAAAAGGTCCGCCTCGAGTGGTTAAGGTCGCTGACTTGTATACCACTGTAACCTATCATCACTGATGGTCACGGGTTCGAGCCCCGCTCAGGCCGTGGCTCATATATATGAAAAAGTTGGCAGTTTCTTATGGAGGTTGGTGCACCCAAGTACTGGTTAACCCCTGAAGATTGCCCAGGAAAGGTGTTGTTAGGCAAACTGCCTGCCGACGATATAGCCCAGAATGGTGCTGATGCAGGCATAAAACCCGAAATATAAATATAATATAATAAAAAAACACTTTACTTTAACTATAGGATGTGATCAATTTTAAACTTTATTTATTTTACAACGATTGCGAAGCAAGTTTTAACAACTTGTATTAATCACTTTCGTTTGCGCGGATGAAAGCGTAAATGTGGTCATTCGTGTGGGAGGAAACCGGAGTACCAGGAGAAAACCCACCTGTCCGATCTAGCGACCACCATACCATCTCACATACTTCCCGGTCCAAGGATCGAATCCGGGTTGCATTGGTGAGAAGCAAGCATGCAAACCACTGTGCTATCGGACAGTCTGGGAGGTGTTGCCTCGAAGTTGCAAACAATTAACTCTTTGGATGGTAGCCATGAAAATTAAGCAGTCGAATGTCATGAAATTTCATTAGAATTTCCTATTTAAATTCCACAACATATTTCCAGAGTTTTCAGTTATAAATACAATGTAAGAAAAACACATTTAAAGAATTGTTAGTTATACAAATTTATTTTAGCTCAATTGCGAAACAAGTTATTTCAACTTATATAAATCACTCTCGAGACCTCATTCCTGATGTAATCCATCGCCACAAGGGAGAGATAAGAGGCAACGTGGAATTTAAATGCCTTGCGTAAGGGCACAATCGTAACGGCTCCAGTGGGGCTCGAACTCCGGACCTTTCGCACCTGAAGCGAACGCGCATCCACTGAAGAATTGTTACCTGCTACTATTAGTTAAACTATTTATAGCCTTTATTTTATCCAGCATGCAAAGAATTAATTATTTTGTGTGTGTTTTACGTTTATTTATCGTCGCTACCGGTTGCCCATATGAGCGACGCCTCATGAAGAAATTAATCGTTTTAGATTTTTGGAGGATAGTGCAATGACACAAACAGAGACACATTCCAGAATCTCCTCTGGTTCTTTTACGTGTACGGTGTAAAGCACCGACACAAGATCTCGGTTTAACGTCCCATCTGAAAGACTGTTAATTTTATTAGGGTCAGACGGGGGATCGAACCTACAAACTACAGATCCGTCTGTAAGAATTAATTAATAAATCCTGGCTGTATTTATAGGAAAAATGTAGTATTTTTATTTGTTTCTAGAGTGAAAGAAGAGAGCGTGTTTAACACAGGAAGTTCATCCGTTATCAAGCTGAACAATGGTACCGTTATGTATCTACGAGAAGTCACGAAATACCTCGCCCTTGTGTGTATTCTTAGAGAAGAGAGCTTCAAAAGACAAGGTAAATTAACATTTTTTTTTACACTTAATTTATTTATTTTACAACGATTGCGAAAAAAGCTTCAACAACTTATATTAATCACTCTCGTTGGCTATCTATCCCACCTCCATAGATTTTACTGCGACTACATGAGATTCTGGCCTTATTATGAACATTGGTTTGGCTACTACATTGTCAATATATGTCGTATTGGTAATGGCGTCAAGAGGTGCTTCTATCAGGGAAAGGGTTATTGTATGTGGTATTGGTAATGACGTCAAGAGGTGCTTCTATGAGGGAAAGGGTTATTGTATGAGGTATTGGTAATGACGTCAAGAGGTGCTTCTATGAGGGAAAGGGTTATTGTATGTGGTATTGGTAATGACGTCAAGAGGTGCTTCTATGAGGGAAAGGGTTATTGTATGTCGTATTGGTAATGTCGTCTAGAGGTGCTTCTATCAGGGAAAGGGTTAATGTATGTGGTATTGGTAATGACGTCAAGAGGTGCTTCTATGAGGGAAAGGGTTATTGTATGTGGTATTGGTAATGACGTCAAGAGGTGCTTCTATGAGGGAAAGGGTTATTGTATGTCGTATTGGTAATGTCGTCTAGAGGTGCTTCTATCAGGGAAAGGGTTAATGTATGTGGTATTGGTAATGGCGTCAAGAAAGGGTTAAGCGAGACTTTTGGAGAGCTTAATAGCAAAATTCAAAACGAGTTTCATCAGATATGGTATGAAATCACCACAAGTGCAAGATCCTTTTTGTCACATTACCACAATAACAACAACCATAAATTTGAAGAGGTCCGCCTCCGTGGTCGAATGGTTAAGGTCGCTGACTTGTATAGCACTGTAACCTATCATCACTGATGGTCACGGGTTCGAGCCCCGCTCAGGCCGTGTCTCATTTATATGAAAAAGTTGGCAGTTTTTTACGGAGGTTGGTGCACCCAAGTACTGGTTAACCGCTGGAGCCTGCCCAGGAAAGGTGTTGTTAGGTAATCTGCCCGCCGGCGATATAGCCCAAAACGGTGCTGATGCAGGCGTAAAACCCGAAATATAACATAACATAACATAAATTTGAAGATAAAAATATGTCTATTTGCCAGTATATTGTTTGAGCCGTATTACATTAAGCTGCATCCGTAGCCATAGTAACTAGTCCCTGATAATCAAACAACTTTACGCAAATAATTGACGCACAATATTTTTAATCACTGCATCTTGTTGTGCATATTGAGCATTTCATTTATCTAAGCAGGTGGTTTTCAACAAATAATGCATGAACACAAAAAAACATGTATATTTCGAATGTGTATTGCAAGCTGTCAGTGGCATGCCACGACCAATCAGAATCCTTCCAGGTGTTATTAAACATGTTAACATATAAGAATTTATGACATACTAGTTGCTGTATTACACTGAATACAAGCAAATATATGTAATAAAATATGGTATGAAATCATGTACGATCATGTATATACGTCACTGACCCACTTCTATGTCAGCCATTTGTATTGCAGCTGTTGCATCATTTTTGTTGCTGTTGCATCATGTTTTATTTTAGAAGTAGTAGATGCACTGGTTTTGGTGCAAACATTAGTAGCGCCATAATAAGTAGAGTAATACCAGAGTCCTCAGGAACGGAATAAAATGAAGGTAGATGTGTTAACAACATAAGATTTTCTACAGTTTTCCTGTTTCCCAC
Source organism: Archivesica marissinica (assembly GCA_014843695.1). Classification (NCBI taxonomy): domain Eukaryota; kingdom Metazoa; phylum Mollusca; class Bivalvia; order Venerida; family Vesicomyidae; genus Archivesica; species Archivesica marissinica. The sequence goes on along the minus strand of CM026396.1, from coordinate 10,356,599 downwards.
CTGTTTTTCGTTCCGTGTCAAATTGTAACCGAGGCGAGTGCCTCAATCGCCTCAGTGTGGCTACGGGCCTGACATAGATGATTCAGATCTTAGAAATCCAGTTATCTTTTCTTTAAAATGCGATTGGAGAACGAACAGCGAAAACCAAACAATCATTTTTAAAAGATGAATAGATAAAAAAGTCGATAAAATAACCCAAACACCTGGTTTCCACCATTCCCTAATCGTTTCCACCATTCATGCATCGTTTCCACCATTCCCGCATCGTTTCTAACATTCACGCATCGTTTCTAATATTCACGCATCGTGTCCACCATTCATGCATCGTTTCCACCATTCACGCATCGTTTCCACCATTCCCGCATCGTTTCTACCATTCCTGCATCGTTTCCACCATTCCCGCATCATTTCCACCATTCCTGCATCGTTTCCACCATTCCCGCATCATTTCCACCATTCACAAATCGTTTCCACCATTCATGCATCGTTTCCACCATTTGCGCTTCGTTTCCACCATTTGCGCTTCGTTTCCACCATTCCCGCATCGTTTCTAACATTCACGCATCGTTTCTAACATTCACGCATCGTTTCCACCATTCATGCATCGTTTCCACCATTCACGCATCGTTTCCACCATTCCCGCATCGTTTCTACCATTCCTGCATCGTTTCCACCATTCCCGCATCATTTCCACCATTCCTGCATCGTTTCCACCATTCCCGCATCGTTTCCACCATTGACACATCGTTTCCACCATTCACACTTCGTTTCTAACATTCACACATCGTTTCCACCATTCACGCATCGTTTCCACCATTGACACATCGTTTCCACCATTCCTGCATCGTTTCCACCATTCCCGCATCGTTTTCACCATTCCTGCATCGTTTCCACCATTCCTGCATCGTTTCCACCATTCATGCATCGTTTCCACCATTCATGCATCGTTTCCACCATTCCTGCATCGTTTCACCATTCCTGCATCGTTTCACCATTCCTGCATCGTTTCCACCATTCACACTTCGTTTCCACCATTCACACATCGTTTCCACCATTCACACATCGTTTCCACCATTCATGCATCGTTTCCACCATTCCTGCATCGTTTCCACCATTCACACATCGTTTCCACCATTCCTGCATCGTTTCCACCATTCACACATCGTTTCCACCATTCACACATCGTTTCCACCATTCCTGCATTGTTTCCACCATTCACACATCGTTTCCACCATTCCTGCATCATTTCCACCATTCCCGCATCGTTTCCACCATTCACACTTCGTTTCTAACATTCACACTTCGTTTCTAACATTCACACTTCGTTTCTAACATTCACGCATCGTTTCCACCATTCCTGCATTGTTTCCACCATTCACACTTCGTTTCTAACATTCACGATAACATTTTCTGTCTGCAGGTTTGATAGACTACAACTTCTGGTGTTTTAGACAAGGAATACAAGATGTGTTCGAACTGAGAAAAAAATTGGGATTCCCAAATGGAGATGTTGCTCCAAATGAAATAACAGAAGCTCCAAAGGAATGACAGATGCTCCAAATGGAATAGCAGATGCTCCAAATGGAATAACAGATGCTCCAAATGGAATAACAGAAGCTCCAAATGGAATAGCAGATGCTCCAAATGGAATAACAGACACTCCAAATGGAATAGCAGATGCTCCAAATGAATAGCAGAGGTTGACAATGTGTTTCATACTCAGGATATAAACATGGAAGTTAGTTATATTACACAGATATTAACTGCAGGCAGGTATCTGCTCCATTACGTACAACGTATTTTGTACAATTCCAAGGAGAGAGGAGAAGTCTGAGGAAGAATCGCTTCACGTAGAGATGTTGTAAACCAAACTCTAAACTGTCATGGCTTCGGGACTCAAGCTTACCCCTCGGAAGTGGAAGTCGTGATAGCGCAGTGGTAGCGTGTTCGCTTCAGGTGCGAAAGGCCCGGAGATCGAGCCCGCTGGAGTCGTTATAATCGTGTCCTTAGGCAAGGCATTTAAATTCCAAGTTGCCTATTCTCTCTCCCTTGTGTGGCGATGGATTCCATCAGTAATGAGTTCTCAAGAGTTATTATAATCAGTTCTAAGATCTTGTTTCACAAAATCAAGCTAAAATAAATTTGTATGAACTAAGCTACAACCCCTCGATGTCGAGATGGACACCGTATCCCTTAAACTACGGAGATTCTTCAATCTCACACTATAGATCGAGTTATATGTAGCAGTGTTAGCATTTCTTTACGTGTGCATGGTCTTCGAATTGCAAATAACGAGTTTGGAAAATCAAATCGTCCACATTTAATGATTTAAATTATTTGAAAGAAGGCTACACATTATCACATAGACACTAATTATGGACTTTGTAATGTATGTCTTCGCAACTTTATCGAATTGATTATTTAATTTTGTGGCGAGTTTGTTTGATTCAATAATAATTGGTTATAATCTTTCCTAGTCTAAATCTTAAATGTTTGTGTTGCTAGATGTATCGAGGTATATTCTTGCTATGTTTGTGTTGCTAGATGTATCGAGGTATTCTCTTGCTATGTTTGTGTTGCTAGATGTATCGAGGTATTCTCTTGCTATGTTTGTGTTGCTAGATGTATCGAGGTATTCTCTTGCTATGTTTGTGTTGCTAGATGTATGGAGGTATTCCCATGCTATGTTTGTGTTGCTAGATGTATCGAGGTATTCTCTTGCTATGTTTGTGTTGCTAGATGTATCGAGGTATTCTTTTGCTATGTTTGTGTTGCTAGATGTATCGAGGTATTCTCTTGCTATGTTTGTGTTGCTAGATGTTAATATTAATGGCTATATTTAACAGATTTGGGTACCAGCTAGAGAAATAATGAGCCATTGATACTTGAGTACTTGTTTGATAATATTTAATTGCTCTATATACATGTATATAACAATAACAATCGTATAACAGATCAATAATTAGCAAATGGGTTGGGCCACAAGTTCTGACAACATTAGAGATTGGCCCTCCCCATAGAAACACTACTTGAGTACTATGCATGTTTTCTCACACACAGCTGCACACATGTCATATATACACACGTCTACCATTTTACATTTATATTTGTTTATTTAATTTTCCAATTCTGTTAATTTTCCGTTTCTGTTCTCATTGAAACTTGTACCACTATTAACTTTGCTTTGCGTGTGTGGTACCCAGCTGCATGTTGTAATGGTGTGGTACCCAGCTGCATGTTGTCAACGTTGTCTGACTCGAGCTGTCAGTGACATCATTTATAATCTTCTAAACACGACATTCTAGCGTCATTTATATTCTTCTAAACACGACATTCTAGTGTCATTTATAATCTTTTAAACACGACGTTCTAGCGGCATTTATAATCTTCTAAGCATGCCGTTCTAGTGGCATTTATTATCTTCTAAACACGACGGTCTAGCGGCATTTATAATCTTCTAAACACGACGTTCTAGCAGCATTGATAATCTTCTAAACACGACGTTCTAGTGGCATTTATAATCTTCTAAACACGACGTTCTAACAGCATTGATAATCTTCTAAACACGACGTTCTAGCGGCATTTATAATCTTCTAAACACGATGTTCTAGCAGCATTTATAATCTTCTAAACACGGCGTTCTAGCAGCATTTATAATCGTCTAAACACGATGTTCTAGCGGCATTTATAATCTTCTAAACACGATGTTCTAGCGGCATTTATAATCTTCTAAACACTACGTTCTAGCAGCATTTATAATCTTCTAAACACGACGTTCTAGCTGCATTTATAATCTTCTAAACATGATGTTTTAGCAGCATTTATAATCTTCTAAACACGACGTTCTAGCGGCATTTAGCGCATGGTTGCATTGTTTTCTATCATAAAATCACTTTCGAGCGTAAAATAAATATTTCACTAATATTTCTTTGTTTAAGTGATCCACCTCCATGGTCGAGTGGTTAAGGTCGCTGACTTGTATACCACTGTAACCTATCATCACTGATGGTCACGGGTTCGAGCCCTGCTCAGGCCGTGTCTCATTTATATGAAAAAGTTGGCAGTTTCTTACGGAGGTTGGTGCACCCTGGTTAACCGCTGGATCCTGCCCAGGAAAGGTGTTGTTAAGTAAACTGCCTGCCGGCGATATAGCCCGAAATGGTGCTGATGCAGGCGTAAAACCCGAAATATAACATAAAAAATAACATTGTTTAAGTGAATGATCGAATTATATTTCAATCATGAACACAGAAGGCTAATATTATCACTCGTGACTAGCATCACTCGTGATAATGACACTTTCAATGTTCATTTGGTGAAATTCGATAATTCACTGAAACAAACAAATATCATCTAAGTAAAAAATTATTTATATTCTGAATAACATACTGTAAAATAATTAAGGAATGTTTAAAAATAAAAAGTTGTAATGGCGTTTCCATGGATATGAGGTCATTTGTAACACTCTTGTCATGCCGATTGTCTAGTATGCATGGTTTTACAGTGTATCTAAAAAAAAAAAAAATCTTTTCCTTTTCCCCGTTTTTTATGTGTGTGACAAATCAATCCATAGGTCATCTCAGCCCAGAATGATTGAATTTGTTCGATCTTAGTGGATGTGACAATAATAAGGTGATGTGTACTCGAGTGCCGTATCATACATGGTTCATTCTAGAGGGCGATTTGGGCAAATTAGTCGCCCTAGGGATCCTGTCTTCACCCCACAGGGGCCCCACTTCTCCATACATTTTTTTTTTACAACTTTTTACAGTTCTATTGGTAGTGTTATACCCATGATCAGTTCTATTGGTAGTGTCATACCTGTGGTCAGTTCTATTGGTAGTGTTATACCTGTGATCAGTTCTATTGGTAGTGTTATACCTGTGGTCAGTTCTATTGGTAGTGTTATACCTGTGGTCAGTTCTATTGGTAGTGTTATACCTGTGGTCAGTTCTATTGGTGGTGTTATACCTGTGGTCAGTTCTATTGGTAGTGTTATACCTGTGGTCAGTTCTATTGGTAATGTTATACCTGTTGTCAGTTCTATTGATAGTGTTATACCTGTGGTCAGTTCTATTGGTAGTGTTATACCTGTGGTCAGTTCTATTGGTGGTGTTATACCTGTGGTCAGTTCTATTGGTGGTGTTATACCCATGATCAGTTCTATTGGTAGTGTTATACCTGTGGTCAGTTCTATTGGTAGTGTTATACCTGTGGTCAGTTCTATTGGTGGTGTTATACCTGTGGTCAGTTCTTTTGGTAGTGTTATACCTGTGGTCAGTTCTATTGATGGTGTTATACCTGTGGTCAGTTCTATTGATAGTGGTATACCTGTGGTCAGTTCTATTGATAGTGGTATACCTGTGGTCAGTTCTATTGGTGGTGTTATACCTGTGGTCAGTTCTATTGGTGGTGTTATACCTGTGGTCAGGTCTATTGGTAGTGTTATACCTGTGATCAGTTCTATTGGTGGTGTTATACCCATGATCAGTTCTATTGATAGTTGTATACCTGTGGTCAGTTCTATTGGTAGTGTTATACCTGTGGTCAGTTCTATTGGTAGTGTTATACCTGTGGTCAGTTCTATTGGTAGTGTTATACCTGTGGTCAGTTCTATTGGTGGTGTTATACCCATGATCAGTTCTATTGATAGTGGTATACCTGTGGTCAGTTCTATTGATAGTGGTATACCTGTGGTCAGTTCTATTGGTGGTGTTATACCTGTGGTCAGTTCTATTGGTGGTGTTATACCTGTGGTCAGTTCTATTGGTAGTGTTATACCTGTGATCAGTTCTATTGGTGGTGTTATACCCATGATCAGTTCTATTGATAGTGGTATACCTGTGGTCAGTTATATTGGTAGTGTTATACCTGTGGTCAGTTCTATTGGTAGTGTTATACCTGTGGTCAGTTCTATTGGTAGTGTTATACCTGTGGTCAGTTCTATTGGTAGTGTCATACCTGTGGTCAGTTCTATTGGTAGTGTTATACCTGTGGTCAGTTCTGTTGGTAGTGTTATACCTGTGGTCAGTTCTATTGGTAGTGTTATACCTGTGGTCAGTTCTATTGGTAGTGTTATACCTGTGGTCAGTTCTATTGGTAGTGTAATACCTGTGGTCAGTTCTATTGGTAGTGTTATACCTGTGGTCAGTTCTATTGGTGGTGTTATACCTGTGGTCAGTTCTATTGGTAGTGTTATACCTGTGGTCAGTTCTATTGGTAGTGTTATACCTGTGGTCAGTTCTATTGGTAGTGTTATACCTGTGGTCAGTTCTATTGGTAGTGTTATACCTGTGGTCAGTTCTATTGGTAGTGTCATACCTGTGGTCAGTTCTATTGGTAGTGTCAAGTTCTATTGGTAGTGTTATACCTGTTGTCAGTTCTATTGGTAGTGTTATACCTGTGGTCAGTTCTATTGGTAGTGTTATACCTGTGGTCAGTTCTATTGGTAGTGTCATACCTGTGGCACTTACATATTGGTTTGCCCCGGTATTATTCTGGTTTAGCAACAAACGGGAGTGGACTTTGTCACATGATGTATGTACGTTATAAGTCATGGAATGTGCGGGTATAAACACCGCACGATAATGACAACATTATCGGGAGAGTCCATTGACTTGTTATATGTGTTTTTATATTACTATTTCATATGCAAATTGACAATTGTGTAGTCTATAAAATTGAAAGGTAAAGTTTGCATATAAATAATACTATAACACACCTATAACAAGTCAATGGACTCTTCCGATAATATTGTGATTATCGTGCGGTGTTTATACATTTTGTAGATAATCTATTATGCAATGTGTAGAGAAATAAATTTATCTTATATTTGTATAAACATGTAACAATAATTGTAAATACACTGTTAACTAATTATTGATTTGACAGTTTACATAATACAATGTATATATAGAAAATGCAATTTTATCACATAACTTTGCTGTATTCCGTGTAATACAGTCATCTCACAATTTCTTATATGTACACACGTGTAATAACACCTGGACGGATTCTGATTTGTTGAGATAATAATCGTTATAATTTGAAAATTAGACTTTAAAGTATGCATATTTCTATTTGAATTGGTACATGGCGTTATTGTTAAGACAAAGCTACGATTTAAAAGAACTCTTGATGCATTATAACGCTGTTTAAAACATAAATATAACGCTGCTTTGCCTAGTGACATCATCATGACAATTTAGTGACGTCATGACAATTTAGTCATTTAGTGACGTCATGACAATTTAGTGACGTCATGACAATTTGCGTTGACATTTGTTATTTTGCGAAAAAATGTGATTAAAACCAAATATGGTAATGTGATAAAACGGATCTTACACTGGTGGTGATTTCATACCATCGTTTAGGAAACTCAAGTTAGAATTTTGCTATTAAGCGACACTTTTCCAAAACTCGTTTCATAAAATAATATATGAAATCAGCAAGAGTGTTAGATCCTATATGTATTAAATATAATGTAGATAAATAAATACATGAATCATCAAACCTACATCACTTATGGGGGCGGGGCGGGGCCTCAGTGGCCGGTTACGGTTGTTGACTTCAAATCACTTGCCCCTGCCTATGTAAGTGTGAATCCCACGTAGGATGTCGAATCACTTGCCCCTGCCACTGTAAGTGTGAATCCCACGTAGGATGTCGAATCACTTGCCCCTGCCACTGTAAGTGTGAATACCACTTAGGATGTGGAATTTCTTCATGCGAGGAAGCTGTGGTAGGTTGGTAGTTCAAACCTAGGTGCCTGCTATACTGCTCGGAGGGGTATCCGGAGTCTTCCTCCACCAATAATAGCTGGAGAGTCGCTGTATGACCTAAACTGTTAATCCCCAAAATCAAACATAATACACCACTTTTAGATTTATGTAAATAACAGAATGTTCAGATTTATGTAAATAACAGAATGTTTAGATTTATGTAAATAACAGAATGTTCAGATTTATGTAAATAACAGAATGTTCAGATTTATGTAAATATCAGAATGTTCAGATTTATGTAAATAACATATAAAAAATCCCAGATGTATGTAAATAACAGAATGTTCAGATTTATGTAAATATCAGAATGTTCATATTGATGTAAATATCAGATTTTTTCCAGATGTATGTAAATAACAGAATGTTCCGATTTATGTAAATAACAGAATGTTCTGATTTATGTAAATAACAGAATGTTCAGATTTATGTAAATAACAGAATGTTCAGATTTATGTAAATATCAGAATGTTCAGATTTATGTAAATAACAAAAGGTTCAGATTTATGTAAATAACAAAAGGTTCATTGTTTCTTAAATAATAGAATGTTCAGTTAATAACGGTCTGTCATTCACATTCTTGTGTTTTTACATGAATAACAATGTTCAGTTTTACATGAACATCAGAATGTTTGGTTTGTTACATACATAGCAGAATGTGTTTTATGTAAATAACAGAATGTTTGTTTTTTTACATAAATAACAGATTATTTGTTTTTTCATAAATAACAGAATGTTTGTTGTTTTACGTAAATAACTTTGTTCAGTTTTACGTGAATAACAGAATGTTCAGTTTTTTTTAGTCGATTGTGCCTAAATCACGGAACATAGTTCTGTACATAAATCACGGAACATAGTTCTGTACATAAATCACGGAACATAGTTCTGTACATAAATCACGGAACATAGTTCTGTACATAAATCACGGAACATAGTTCTGTACATAAATCACGGAACATAGTTCTGTACATAAATCTCGGAACATAGTTCTGTACATAAATCATGGAACATAGTTCTGTACATAAATCACGGAACATAGTTCTGTACATAAATCATGGAACATAGTTCTGTACATAAATCACGGAACATAGTTCTGTACATAAATCTCGGAACATAGTTCTGTACATAAATCATGGAACATAGTTCTGTACATAAATCATGGAATGTACAGTTTTATATTAATCTTCAACAGTGCAGATTGATTTTGCAGATTATGCATATATTGTGTGGAGTGTGCAGATATCATAGTTGTTTATTGCATTCTAGGGGTGTCATGATGCGCCTAACTCTCTCAACATATTGCATTCTAGGGATGTCATGATGCGCCTAACTCTCTCAACATATTGCATTCTAGGGGTGTCATGATGCGCCTAACTCTCTCAACATATTGCATTCTAGGGGTGTCATGATGTGCCTAACTCTCTCAACATATTGCATTCTAGGGGTGTCATGATGCACCTAACTCTCTCAACATATTGCATTCTAGGGGTGTCATGATGCGCCTAACTCTCACATATTGCATTCTAGGTGTGTCATGATGCGCCTAACTCTCTCAACATATTGCATTCTAGGGGTGTCATGATGCGCCTAACTCTCATCATATTGCATTCTAGGAGTGTCATGATGCACCTAACTCTCTCAACATATTGCATTCTAGGGGTGTCATGATGCGCCTAACTCTCAACATATTGCATTCTAGGAGTGTCATGATGCGCCTAACTCTCTCAACATATTGCATTCTAGGTGTGTCATGATGCGCCTAACTCTCTCAACATATTGCATTCTAGGGGTGTCATGATGCACCTAATGTGTATCATGATATACTGCAATACTCTCTCAATATATTGCAATATATACCACAATATATTGTGATACTCAACATATTGCAATACACACCACAATATATTGCGATACTCAACATATTGCAATACACACCACAATATATTGCAATACTCAACATATTGCAATACACACCACAATATATTGCAATATACACCACAACATATTGCAATACACACCACAATATATTGCAATATACACCACAATATATTGCAATACATACCACAATATATTGCAATACACACCACAATATATTGCAATACACACCACAATATATTGCAATATACACCACAACATATTGCAATACACACCACAATATATTGCAATACACACCACAATATATTGCAATATACACCACAATATATTGCAATACACACCACAATATATTGCAATACATACCACAATATATTGCGATAATCAACATATTGCAATACACACCACAATATATTGCAATACATACCACAATGTATTGCGATAATCAACATATTGCAATACACACCACAATATATTGCAACTCAACATATTGCAATACACACCACAGCATATTGCAATATACACCACAATATATTGCGGTACTCAACATATTGCAATATACACCACAACATATTGCAATACACACCACAATATATTGCAATATACACCACAATATATTGCAATACATACCACAATATATTGCAATACACACCACAATATATTGCAATACATACCACAATATATTGCGATAATCAACATATTGCAATACACACCACAATATATTGCAATACATACCACAATGTATTGCGATAATCAACATATTGCAATACATACCACAATATATTGCAATACATACCACAATATATTGCGATAATCAACATATTGCAATACACACCACAATATATTGCAATACACACCACAATATATTGCAATATACACCATAATATATTGCAATACATACCACAATATATTGCAATACACACCACAATATATTGCAATACATACCACAATATATTGCGATAATCAACATATTGCAATATACACCACAATATATTGCAATACACACCACAATATATTGCAATACACACCACAATATATTGCAATACACACCACAATATATTGCAATGCACACCACAATATATTGCAATACACACCACAATATATTGCAATGCACACCACAATATATTGCAATACACACCACAATATATTGCATTAGATGACAGTTTAGCCACGCGACTTCAATGGTGTGCAGATAGTTAAGCCCCAAGTGTCTGTTAGATGACAGTTTAGCCACATGACTTCAATGGTGTGCAGATAGTTAAGCCCCAAGTGTGCATTATATGAGAGTTTAGCCACCTGACTTCAATGGTTTGCAAATAGATAAACCCCAAGTGTGCATTAGATGACAGTTTAGCCACATGACTTCAATGGTGTGCAAATAGTTACGCCCCAAGTGTGCATTAGATGACAGTTTAGCCACCTGACTTCAATGGTGTGCAGATAGTTAAGTGCCAAGTGTGCATTAGATGACAGTTTAGCCACCTGACTTCAATGGTGTGCAGATAGTTAAGCCCCAAGTGTGCATTAGATGACAATTTTCGCCACCTGCATTCAATGGTGTGTAGATAGTCACGCCCCAAGTGTGCGCTAGATGACAGTTTAGCCACATGACTTCAATGGTGTGCAGATAGTTACGCCCCAAGTGTGCGTTAGATGACAGATTAGCCAAGCAACTTCAGTGGTGTGCAGATAGTTACGCCCCAAGTGTGCATTAGATTACAGTTTAGCCACCTGACTTCAATGGTGTGCAGATAGTTATGCCCCAAGTGTGCGTTAGATGACAGTTTAGCCACGCGACTTCAATGGTGTGCAAATAGTTAAGCCCCAAGTGTGCGTTAGATGACAGTTTAGTCACGCTACTTCAATGGTGTGCAGATAGTTAAGCCCCAAGTGTGCGTTAGATGACAGTTTAGTCACGCTACTTCAATGGTGTGCAGATAGTTAAGCCCCAAGTGTGCGTTAGATGACAGTTTAGTTACACGACTTCAATGATGTGCAGAAGGTTACGCCCCAAGTGTGCGTTAGATGACAGTTTAGCCACGCGACTTCAATGGTGTGCAGATAGTTACGCCCCAAGTGTGCGTTAGATGACAGTTTAGCCATGCGACTTCAATGGTGTGCAGATAGTTAAGCCCCAAGTGTGCGTTAGATGACAGTTTAGTCACGCTACTTCAATGGTGTGCAGATAGTTAAGCCCCAAGTGTGCGTTAGATGACAGTTTAGTCACGCTACTTCAATGGTGTGCAGATAGTTAAGCCCCAAGTGTGCGTTAGATGACAGTTTAGTTACACGACTTCAATGATGTGCAGAAGGTTACGCCCCAAGTGTCCGTTAGATGACAGTTTAGCCACGCGACTTCAATGGTGTGCAGATAGTTAAGCCCCAAGTGTGAGTTAGATGACAGTTTAGCCATGCGACTTCAATGGTGTGCAGATAGTTACGCCCCAAGTGTGCGTTAGATGACAGTTTAGCCACATGACTTCAATGGTGTGCAGATAGTTACGCCCCAAGTGTGCATTAGATGACAGTTTAGCCACGCGACTTCAATGGTGTGCAGATAGTTACGCCACAAGTGTGCATTAGATGACAGTTTAGCCAACTGACTTCAATGGTGTGCAGATAGTTACGCCCCAAGTGTGCGCTAGATGACAGTTTAGCCACATGGCTTCAATGGTGTGCAGATAGTTAAGCCCCAAGTGTGCGTTAGATGACAGTTTAGCCACGCGACTTCAATGGTGTGCAGATAGTTAAGCCCCAAGTGTGCGTTAGATGACAGTTTAGCCACGCGACTTCAATGGTGTGCAGATAGTTACGCCCCAAATGTGCATTAGATTACAGTATAGCCACCTGACTTCAATGGTGTGCAGATAGTTACGCCCCAAGTGTGCGTTAGATGACAGTTTAGCCACATGACTTCAATGGTGTGCAGATAGATACGCCCCAAGTGTGCATTAGATGACAGTTTAGCCACGCGACTTCAATGATGTGCAGAAGGTTACGCCCCAAGTGTGCGTTAGATGACAGTTTAGCCATGCGACTTCAATGGTGTGCAGATATTTAAGCCCCAAGTGTGCATTAGATGACAGTTTAGCAAACTGACTTCAATTGTGTGCAGATAGTTTCGCTCCAAGTGTGCATTAGAAGACAGTTTAGCCACCTGACTTCAATGGTGTGCATATAGTTATGCCCCAAGTGTGCATTAGAATACAGTTTAGCCACCTGACTTCAATGGTGTGCAGATAGTTACGCCCTAAGTGTGCACTATGTGATAGTTTAGCCACCTGCCTTCAATGGTGTGCAGATAGTTAAGCCCAAATTGTGCGTTAGATGACAGTTTAGCCACCTGACTTCAATGGTGTGCAGATTGTTAAACCCCAAGTATTCCCTAGATGACCGTTTAGCCACAGGACTTCAATGGTTAGCAGATAGTTAAGCCCCAAGTGTGCATTAGATGACAGTTTAGCCACCAGACTTCAATGATGTGCAGATAGATACGCCCCAAGTGTGCATTAGATGACAGTTTAGCCAAGCGACTTCAATGGTGTGCAGCTAGTTACACCTCAAGTGTGCGTTAGATGACAGTTTAGTCACGCGACTTCAATGGTATGCAGAAGGTTAAGCCCCAAGTGTGCGTTAGATGACAGTTTAGCCACACGACTTCAATGGTGTGCAGATAGTTAAGCCCCAAGTGTGCGTTAGATGCCAGTTTAGCCATGCGACTTCAATGGTGTGCAGATAGTTAAACCCCAAGTGTGCATTAGATGACAGTTTAGCCACCCAACTTCAATGGTGTGGAGATAGTTGCACCCCACGTGTGCATTAGATGACAGGTTAGCCACCTGACTTCAATGGTGTGCAGATAGTTAAGCCCCAAGTGTGCGTTAGATGCCAGTTTAGCCATGCGACTTCAATGGTGTGCAGATAGTTACGCCCCAAGTGTGCACTAGATGACAGTTTAGCCACCTGACTTCAATGTTGTGCAGATAATTTCGCCCACGTGTGCATTAGATGACAGTTTAGCCACCTGACTTCAATGGTGTGCAGATAGTTGCGCCCCAAGTGTGCATTATATGACAGTTTAGCCACCTGACTTCAATTGTGTGCAGACAGTTAAGCACCAAGTGTGCGTTAGATGACAGTTTAGCCAAATGACCTCAATGGTGTGCAGATAGTTGAGCCCCAAATGTGCATTAGATGACAGTTTAGCAACCAGACTTCAATTGTGTGCAGACAGTTACGCCCCAAGTGTGCGTTAGATGACAGTTTAGCCACATGACCTCAATTGTGTGCAGATAGTTACGCCCCAAGTGTGCGTTAGATGACAGTTTAGCCACATGACTTCTATGGTGTGCAGATAGTTACGCCCCAAGTGTGCATTAGATGCCAGTTTAGCCACGCGACTTCAATGGTGTGCAGATAGTTACGCCACAAGTGTGCATTAGATGACAGTTTAGCCACCTGACTTCAATGGTGTGCAGATAATTACGCCCTAAATGTGCACTATTAGACAGTTTAGCCACCTGCCTTCAATGGTGTGCAGATAGTTAAGCCCCAAGTGTGCGTTAGATGACAGTTTAGCCACCTGACTTCAATGGTGTGCAGATTGGTAAACCTCAAGTATTCCCTAGATGACCGTTTAGCCACATGACTTCAATGGTTAGCAGATAGTTAAGCCCCAAGTGTGCATTAGATGACAGTTTAGCCACCAGACTTCAATGATGTGCAGATAGATAAGCCCCAAGTGTGCATTAGATGACAGTTTAGCCACGCGACTTCAATGGTGTGCAGATAGTTAAGCCCCAAGTGTGCATTAGATGACAGTTTAACCACATGACTTCAATGGTGTGCAGATAGATACGCCCCAAGTGTGCATTAGATGACAGTTTAGCCACGCGACTTCAATGGTGTGCAGATAGTTACGCCCCAAGTGTGCATTAGATTACAGTTTAGCCAAGCTACTTCAATGATGTGCAGATGGTTACGCCCCAAGTGTGCGTTAGATGACAGTTTAGCCACGCGACTTCAATGGTGTGCAGATAGTTAAGCCCCAAGTGTGAGTTAGATGACAATTTAGCAATGCGACTTCAATGATGTGCAGATATTTAGGCACCAAGTGTACACTAGATGACAGTTTAGCCACCTGAATTCAATGGTCTGCAGATAGTTAAGCCCCAAGTGTGCATTAGATGACAGTTTAGCAACCTGACTTCAATTGTGTTCAGATAGTTTCGCCCCAAGTGTGCATTATATGACAGTTTAGCAACCTGACTTCAATGGTGTGCAGGTAGTTACGCCCCAAGTGTGCATTAGATGACAGTTTAGCAACCTGACTTCAATGGTGTGCATATAGTTACGCCCCAAGTGTGCATTATAATACAGTTTAGCCACCTGACTTCAATGGTGTGCAGATAGTTACGCCCTAAGTGTGCACTATTAGACAGTTTAGCCACCTGCCTTCAATGGTGTGTAGATAGTTAAGCCCCAAGTGTGTGTTAGATGACAGTTTAGCCACCTGACTTCAATGGTGTGCAGATTGTTAAACCTAAAGTATTCCCTAGATGACCGGTTAGCCATATGACTTCAATGGTTAGCAGATAGTTAAGCCCCAAGTGTGCATTAGATAACAGTTTAGCCACCAGACTTCAATGATGTGCAGATAGATAAGCCCCAAGTGTGCATTAGATGACAGTTTAGCCACGCGACTTCAATGGTGTGCAGATAGTTAAGCCCCAAGTGTGCGTTAGATGACAGTTTAGCCACGCGATTTCAATGGTGTGCAGATAGGTAAGCCCCAAGTGTGCGTTAGATGCCAGTTTAGCCAGGCGACTTCAATGGTGTGCAGATAGTTAAGCCCCAAGTGTGCACTAGATGACAGTTTAGCCACCTGAATTCAATGGTGTGCAAATACTTAAGCCCCAAGTGTACACTAAATGACAGTTTAGCCAGCTGACTTCAATTGTGTGCAGATAGTTAAGACCCAAGTGTGCATTAGATGACAGTTTAGCCACCTGACTTCAATGGTGTGCAGATAGTTACGCCCCAAGTGTGCATTAGATGACAGTTTAGCCACGCTACTTCAATGGTGTGCAGATAGTTACGCCCCAAGTGTGCGTTAGATGACAGTTTAGTCACGCGACTTCAATGATGTGCAGAAGGTTACGCCCCAAGTGTGCGTTAGATGACAGTTTAGCCACATGACTTCAATGGTGTGCAGATAGTTACGCCCCAAGTGTGCATTAGATGACAGTTTAGCCACGCGACTTCAATGGTGTGCAGATAGTTACGCCCCAAGTATGCATTAGATGACAGTTTAGCCACCTGACTTCAATTGTGTGCAGATAGTTACGCCCCAAGTGTGCGTTAGATGACAGTTTAGCCACATGACTTCAATGGTGTGCAGATAGTTACGCCCCAAGTGTGCATTAGATGACAGTTTAGCCACGCGACTTCAATGGTGTGCAGATAGTTACGCCACAAGTTTGCATTAGATGACAGTTTAGCCTAGTTACCCCCCAAGTGTGCATTAGATGACAGTTTAGCCTAGTTACCCCCCAAGTGTGCATTAGATGACAGTTTAGCCACGCGACTTCAATGGTGTGCAGATAGTTACGCCCCAAGTGTGCGTTAGATGACAGTTTAGCCACGCGACTTCAATGGTGTGCAGATAGTTACACCCCAAGTGTGCATTAGATGACAGTTTAGCCACCTCACTTCAATTGTGTGCAGATAGTTACGCCCCAAGTGTGCTTTAGATAACAGTTTAGCCACATGACTTCAATGGTGTGCAGATAGTTACGCCCCAAGTGTGCATTAGATGACAGTTTAGCCACGCGACTTCAATGGTGTGCAGATAGTTACGCCACAAGTTTGCATTAGATGACAGTTTAGCCTAGTTACGCCCCAAGTGTGCATTAGATGACAGTTTAGCCACGCGACTTCAATGGTGTGCAGATAGTTACGCCACAAGTGTGCATTAGATGACAGTTTAGCCAACTGACTTCAATGGTGTGCAGATAGTTACGCCCCAAGTGTGCGCTAGATGACAGTTTAGCCACATGACTTCAATGGTGTGCAGATAGTTAAGCCCCAAGTGTGCGTTAGATGACAGTTTAGCCACGCGACTTCAATGGTGTGCAGATAGTTAAGCCCCAAGTGTGCGTTAGATGACAGTTTAGCCACGCGACTTCAATGGTGTGCAGATAGTTACGCCCCAAGTGTGCATTAGATTACAGTATAGCCACCTGACTTCAATGGTGTGCAGATAGTTACGCCCCAAGTGTGCGTTAGATGACAGTTTAGCCACATGACTTCAATGGTGTGCAGATAGATACGCCCCAAGTGTGCATTTGATGACAGTTTAGCCACGCGACTTCAATGGTGTGCAGATAGTTAAGCCCCAAATGTGCGTTAGATGACAGTTTAGTCACGCTACTTCAATGGTGTGCAGATAGTTAAGCCCCAAGTGTGCGTTAGATGACAGTTTAGTCACGCGACTTCAATGATGTGCGGAAGGTTACGCCCCAAGTGTGCGTTAGATGACAGTTTAGCCATGCGACTTCAATGGTGTGCAGATATTTAAGCCCCAAGTGTACACTAGATGACAGTTTAGCCACCTGACTTCAATGGTCTGCAGATAGTTAAGCCCCAAGTGTGCATTAGATGATAGTTTAGCAACCTGACTTCAATTGTGTGCAGATAGTTTCGCCCCAAGTGTGCATTAGAAGACAGTTTAGCCACCTGACTTCAATGGTGTGCATATAGTTACGCCCCAAGTGTGCATTAGAATACAGTTTAGCCACCTGACTTCAATGGTTTGCAGATTGTTAAACCCCAAGTATTCCCTAGATGACCGTTTAGCCACAGGACTTCAATGGTTAGCAGATAGTTAAGCCCCAAGTGTGCATTAGATGACAGTTTAGCCACCAGACTTCAATGATGTGCAGATAGATAAGCCCCAAGTGTGCATTAGATGACAGTTTAGCCACGCGACTTCAATGGTGTGCAGCTAGTTAAGC
>CM026396.1:10313997-10337934 GCA_014843695.1 Archivesica marissinica | reverse complement strand
TGCAATGTAAGTAGGTCATATTACACGTGTGATAGGTAAACACTCTATGTGCAATGTTAGTAGGTCAAATTACATGTGTGGTAGGTAAGCACTCTATGTGCAATGTAAGTAGGTCATATTACACGTGTGGTAGGTAAGCACTCTATATGCAATGTTAGTAGGTCATATTACACGTGTGTTGGTAAACACTCTATATGCAATGTTAGTATGTCATGTTACACGTGTGGTTGGTAAGCACTATGTGTAATGTTAGTAGGTCATATTACACTGTGGTTGGTAAGCACTCTATGGTAATGTTAGTATGTCATGTTACACGTGTGGTAGGTATGCACTCTATGTGTAATGTTAGTGGTCATATTACACGTGTGGCAGGTAAGCACTCTATGTGTAATGTTAGTAGGTCATATTACACTTGGTAGGTAAACACTCTATCTGCAATGTTAGTATGTCATGTTACAGTGTGGTTGGTAAGCACTATGTGTAATGTTAGTAGGTCATATTACACGTGTGGTTGGTAAGCACTCTATGTGTAATGTTAGTAGGTCATATTACACGTGTGGTAGGTAAGCACTTATGTGTAATGTAGTAGGTCAATTACACGTGTGGTAGGTAGGCACTCTATCTACAATGTTAGTAGGTCATATTACACGTGTGGTAGGTAAGCACTCTATGTGTAATGTTAGTAGGTCATATTACACGTGTGGAAGGTAAGCACTCTATGTGCAATGTAAGTAAATCATGTTACACGTGTGGTTGGTAAGCACTCTATGTGTAATGTTAGTAGGTCATATTACACGTGTGGTTGTTAAGCACTCTATGTGTAATGTTAGTAGGTCATATTACACGTGTGGTTGGTAAGCACTCTATGTGTAATGTTAGTAGGTCATATTACATGTGTGGTAGGTAAGCACTATATGTGTAATGTTAGTAGGTCATATTACACGTGTGGTAGGTAAGCACTATATGTGCAATGTAAGTAGGTCATATTACACGTGTGGTAGGTAAGCACTCTATGTGTAATGTTAGTAGGTCATATTACACGTGTGGTAGGTAAGCACTCTATGTGCAATGTCAGTAGGTCATATTACACGTGTGGTACGTAAGCACACTATGTGCAATGTCAGTAGGTCATATTACACGTGTTGTTGGTACAATGTAAGTAGGTCATATTATACGTGTAGTTGGTACAATGTTAGTAGGTCATATTACACGTGTGGTTGGTACAATGTAAGTAGGTCATATTACACTTGTGGTTGGTACAATGTAAGTAGGTCATATTACACGTGTGGTTGGTACAGTGTTAGTAGGTCAATTACACGTGTGGTAGGTACAATGTAAGTAGGTCATATTACACGTGTGGTTGGTACAATGTAAGTAGGTCATATTACACGTGTGGTTGGTATATGTAAGTAGGTCATATTACACGTGTGGTTGGTACAATGTTATAGGTCATATTACACGTGTGGTAGATACAATGTCAGTAGGTCATATTACACGTGTGGTAGGACAATGTAAGTAGGTATAATACACGTGTGGTAGGTACAAGTTGTAGGTCATATTACAGTGGTTGGTACAATGTAAGTAGGTCATATTACAGTGTGGTGGTACAATGTAAGTAGGTCATATTACACGTGTGGTTGGTAAGCACTCTATGTGTAATGTAGGTCATATTACACGTGTGGTTGGTAAGCACTCTATGTGCAATGTCAGTAGGTCATATTACACGTGTGGTTGGCAAGCACTCTATGTGCAATATTAGTAGGTCATATTACACGTGTGGTAGGTAAGCACTCTATGTGTAATGTTAGTAGGTCATATTACACGTGTGGTAGGTAAGCACTATATGTGCAATGTAAGTAGGTCATATTACACGTGTGGTAGGTAAGCACTCTATGTGCAATGTAAGTAGGTCATATTACACGTGTGATAGGTAAGCACTCTATGTGCAATGTCAGTAGGTCATATTACACGTGTGGTACGTAAGCACACTATGTGCAATGTCAGTAGGTCATATTACACGTGCGGTAGGTAAGCACTCTATCTGCAATGTAAGTAGGTCATGTTACACGTGTTGAAGGTAAGCACTCTATTTACTCTATCTGCAATGTAGTTAGGTCATATTACACGTGTGGAAGGTATAATGTTAGTAGTTCATATTACACGTGTGGTTGGTACAAGGTTAGTAGGTCATATTACACGTGTGGTTGGTACAATGTTAGTAGGTCATATTACACGTGTGGTAGGTACAATGAAATCATAACACAACAATGTTAGTAGGTCATATTACACGTGTGGTAGGTACAATGTTAGTAGGTCATATTACACGTGTGGTAGGTACAATGTTAGTAGGTCATATTACACGTGTGGTAGGTACAATGTTAGTAGGTCATATTACACGTTTGGTAGGTACAATGTAAGTAGGTCATATTACACGTGTGGTTGGTAAAATGTAAGTAGGTCATATTACACGTGTTGTTGGTACAATGTAAGTAGGTCATATTATACGTGTAGTTGGTACAATGTTAGTAGGTCATATTACACGTGTGGTTGGTACAATGTAAGTAGGTCATATTACACTTGTGGTTGGTACAATGTAAGTAGGTCATATTACACGTGTGGTTGGTACAGTGTTAGTAGGTCATATTACACGTGTGGTAGGTACAATGTAAGTAGGTCATATTACACGTGTGGTTGGTACAATGTAAGTAGGTCATATTACACGTGTGGTTGGTATAATGTAAGTAGGTCATATTACACGTGTGGTTGGTACAATGTTATTAGGTCATATTACACGTGTGGTAGGTACAATGTCAGTAGGTCATATTACACGTGTGGTAGGTACAATGTAAGTAGGTCATATTACACGTGTGGTAGGTACAATGTTAGTAGGTCATATTACACGTGTGGTTGGTACAATGTAAGTAGGTCATATTACACGTGTGGTTGGTACAATGTAAGTAGGTCATATTACACGTGTGGTTGGTAAGCACTCTATGTGTAATGTAGGTCATATTACACGTGTGGTTGGTAAGCACTCTATGTGCAATGTCAGTAGGTCATATTACACGTGTGGTTGGCAAGCACTCTATGTGCAATATTAGTAGGTCATATTACACGTGTGGTAGGTAAGCACTCTATGTGTAATGTTAGTAGGTCATATTACACGTGTGGTAGGTAAGCACTATATGTGCAATGTAAGTAGGTCATATTACACGTGTGGTAGGTAAGCACTCTATGTGCAATGTAAGTAGGTCATATTACACGTGTGATAGGTAAGCACTCTATGTGCAATGTCAGTAGGTCATATTACACGTGTGGTAGATAAGCACTCTATGTGCAATGTAAGTAGGTCATATTACACGTGTGGTAGGTAAGCACTCTATGTGCAATGTAAGTAGGTCATATTACACGTGTGATAGGTAAACACTCTATGTGCAATGTTAGTAGGTCAAATTACATGTGTGGTAGGTAAGCACTCTATGTGCAATGTAAGTAGGTCATATTACACGTGTGGTAGGTAAGCACTCTATATGCAATGTTAGTAGGTCATATTACACGTGTGGTTGGTAAACACTCTATATGCAATGTTAGTATGTCATGTTACACGTGTGGTTGGTAAGCACTATGTGTAATGTTAGTAGGTCATATTACACGTGTGGTTGGTAAGCACTCTATGTGTAATGTTAGTATGTCATGTTACACGTGTGGTAGGTATGCACTCTATGTGTAATGTTAGTAGGTCATATTACACGTGTGGCAGGTAAGCACTCTATGTGTAATGTTAGTAGGTCATATTACACCTTGGTAGGTAAACACTCTATCTGCAATGTTAGTATGTCATGTTACACGTGTGGTTGGTAAGCACTATGTGTAATGTTAGTAGGTCATATTACACGTGTGGTTGGTAAGCACTCTATGTGTAATGTTAGTAGGTCATATTACACGTGTGGTAGGTAAGCACTCTATGTGTAATGTTAGTAGGTCATATTACACGTGTGGTAGGTAGGCACTCTATCTACAATGTTAGTAGGTCATATTACACGTGTGGTAGGTAAGCACTCTATGTGTAATGTTAGTAGGTCATATTACACGTGTGGAAGGTAAGCACTCTATGTGCAATGTAAGTAAATCATGTTACACGTGTGGTTGGTAAGCACTCTATGTGTAATGTTAGTAGGTCATATTACACGTGTGGTTGGTAAGCACTCTATGTGTAATGTTAGTAGGTCATATTACACGTGTGGTTGGTAAGCACTCTATGTGTAATGTTAGTAGGTCATATTACATGTGTGGTAGGTAAGCACTATATGTGTAATGTTAGTAGGTCATATTACACGTGTGGTAGGTAAGCACTATATGTGCAATGTAAGTAGGTCATATTACACGTGTGGTAGGTAAGCACTCTATGTGTAATGTTAGTAGGTCATATTACACGTGTGGTAGGTAAGCACTCTATGTGCAATGTCAGTAGGTCATATTACACGTGTGGTACGTAAGCACACTATGTGCAATGTCAGTAGGTCATATTACACGTGTTGTTGGTACAATGTAAGTAGGTCATATTATACGTGTAGTTGGTACAATGTTAGTAGGTCATATTACACGTGTGGTTGGTACAATGTAAGTAGGTCATATTACACTTGTGGTTGGTACAATGTAAGTAGGTCATATTACACGTGTGGTTGGTACAGTGTTAGTAGGTCATATTACACGTGTGGTAGGTACAATGTAAGTAGGTCATATTACACGTGTGGTTGGTACAATGTAAGTAGGTCATATTACACGTGTGGTTGGTATAATGTAAGTAGGTCATATTACACGTGTGGTTGGTACAATGTTATTAGGTCATATTACACGTGTGGTAGATACAATGTCAGTAGGTCATATTACACGTGTGGTAGGTACAATGTAAGTAGGTCATATTACACGTGTGGTAGGTACAATGTTAGTAGGTCATATTACACGTGTGGTTGGTACAATGTAAGTAGGTCATATTACACGTGTGGTTGGTACAATGTAAGTAGGTCATATTACACGTGTGGTTGGTAAGCACTCTATGTGTAATGTAGGTCATATTACACGTGTGGTTGGTAAGCACTCTATGTGCAATGTCAGTAGGTCATATTACACGTGTGGTTGGCAAGCACTCTATGTGCAATATTAGTAGGTCATATTACACGTGTGGTAGGTAAGCACTCTATGTGTAATGTTAGTAGGTCATATTACACGTGTGGTAGGTAAGCACTATATGTGCAATGTAAGTAGGTCATATTACACGTGTGGTAGGTAAGCACTCTATGTGCAATGTAAGTAGGTCATATTACACGTGTGATAGGTAAGCACTCTATGTGCAATGTCAGTAGGTCATATTACACGTGTGGTAGATAAGCACTCTATGTGCAATGTAAGTAGGTCATATTACACGTGTGGTAGGTAAGCACTCTATGTGCAATGTAAGTAGGTCATATTACACGTGTGATAGGTAAACACTCTATGTGCAATGTCAGTAGGTAATATTACACGTGTGGTAGGTAAGCACTCTATGTGCAATGTAAGTAGGTCATATTACACGTGTGGTGGGTAAGCACTCTATGTGCAATGTAATTAGGTCATATTACACGTGTGGTAGGTAAGCACTCTATCTGCAATGTAAGTAGGTCATGTTACACGTGTGGAAGGTACAATGATAGTAGTTCATATTACACGTGTGGTTGGTACAATGTTAGTAGGTCATAATACACGTGTGGAAGGTAGGCACTCTATCTGCAATGTAAGTAGGTCATATTACACGTGTGGTAGGTAAGCACTCTATGTGCAATGTTAGTAGGTCATATTACATGTGTGGTAGGTAAGCACTCTATGTGCAATGTAAGTAGGTCATATTACACGTGTGGTAGGTAAGCACTCTATATGCAATGTTAGTAGGTCATATTACACGTGTGGTTGGTAAACACTCTATGTGCAATGTCAGTAGGTCATATTACACGTGTGGTAGGTAAGCACACTATGTGCAATGTCAGTAGGTCATATTACACGTGCGGTAGGTAAGCATTCTATCTGCAATGTAAGTAGGTCATGTTACACGTGTGGAAGGTAAGCACTCTATCTACTCTATCTGCAATGTAGGTAGGTCATATTACACGTGTGGAAGGTATAATGTTAGTAGTTCATATTACACGTGTGGTTGGTACAAGGTTAGTATGTCATATTACACGTGTGGTTGGTACAATGTTAGTAGGTCATATTACACGTGTGGTAGGTACAATGTTATTAGGTCATATTACACGTGTGGTAAGTACAATGTTAGTAGGTCATATTACACGTGTGGTAGGTACAATGTTAGTAGGTCATATTACACGTGTGGTAGGTACACTGTTAGTAGGTCATATTACACGTTTGGTAGGTACAATGTAAGTAGGTCATATTACACGTGTGGTTGGTAAAATGTAAGTAGGTCATATTACACGTGTGGTTGGTACAATGTAAGTAGGTGATATTACACGTGTGGTTGGTACAATGTAAGTAGGTCATTATACACGTGTGGTTGGTACAATGTTAGTAGGTCATATTACACGTGTGGTAGGTACAATGTAAGTAGGTCATATTACACGTGTGATTGGTACAACGTAAGTAGATCATATTACACGTGTTGTTGGTACAATGTAAGTAGGTCATATTATACGTGTAGTTGGTACAATTTTAGTAGGTCATATTACACGTGTGGTTGGTACAATATAAGTAGGTCATATTACACGTGTGGTTGGTACAATGTAAGTAGGTCATATTACACGTGTGGTTGGTACAATGTAAGTAGGTCATATTACACATGTGGTTGGTATAATGTAAGTAGGTCATATTACACGTGTGGTTGGTACAATGTTAGTAGGTCATAGTACACGTGTGGTAGGTACAATGTATGTAGGTCATATTACACGTGTTGTAGGTACAATGTTAGTCGGTCATATTACACGTGTGGTAGGTACAATGTTAGTAGGTCATATTACACGTGTGGTAGGTGCAATGTAAGTAGGTCATATTACACGTGTGGTTGGTACAATGTCAGTAGGACATATTACACGTGTGGTAGGTAAGCACTCAATGTGTAATGTTAGTAGGTCATATTACACGTGTGGTAGGTAAGCACTCTATGTATAATGTTAGTAGGTCATATTACACGTGTGGTAGGTAAGCACTCTATGTACAATGTTAGTAGGTCATATTACACGTGTGGTAGGTAAGCACTCTATGTACAATGTTAGTAGGTCATGCTACACGTGTTGTAGGTAACCACTATATGTACAATGTTAGTAGGTCATGTTACACGTGTGGTAGGTAAGCACTATCTGTGCAATGTTAGTAGGTCATATTACACGTGTGGTAGGTAGGCACTCTATGTGTAATGTTAGTAGGTCATATTACACGTGTGGTTGGTACAATGTAAGTAGGTCATATTACACGTGTGGTAGGGAAGCACTATAATTATGTACAATGTAAGTAGGCCATATTACACGTGTGGTAGGGAAGCACTATAATTATGTACAATGTAAGTAGGTCATAATACACGTGTGGTAGGGAAGCACTATAATTATGTACAATGTAAGTAGGTCATATTACACGTGTGTTTGGTACAATGTAAGTAGGTCATATTACACGTGATGTAGGGAAGCACTATAATTATGTACAATGTAAGTAGGTCATATTACACGTGATGTAGGGAAGCACTATACTTATGTACAATGTAAGTAGGTCATATTACACGTGATGTAGTTAGGCACTCTATCTGAATGTTAGTATGTCATATTACACGTGTGGTTGGTACAATGTAAGTAGGTCATATTACACGTGTGGTTGGTGCAATGTTAGTAGGTCATATTACACGTGTGGTTGGTGCAATGTTAGTAGGTCATATTACACGTGTGGTTGGTACATTGTTAGTAGGTCATATTACACATGTGGTTAGTACAATGTTAGTAGGTCATATTACACATGTGGTAGGTAATCATTCGATGTGTAATGTTAGTAGGTCATATTACACGTGTGGTAGGTAGGCACTCTATGTGTAATGTTAGTAGGTCATATTACACGTTTGTTAGGTAAGCACTATATGTGTAATGTTAGTAGGTCATAATACACATGTGGTAGGTAAGCACTCTATCTGCAATGTTAGTAGGTCATGTTACACGTGTGGTAGGTAAGCACTATATGTGCAATGTTAGTAGGTCATATTACACGTGTGGTTAGTAAGCACTCTATGTGTAATGTAGGTCATATTACACGTGTGTTAGGTAAGCACTCTATGTGCAATGTTAGTAGGTCATATTACACGTGTGGTAGGTAAACACTATATCTGCAATGTAAGTAAGTCATATTACACGTGTGGTTGGTAAGCACTCTATGTGTAATGTAGGTCATATTACACGTGTGGTAGGTAAGCGCTCTATCTGCAATGTTAGTAGGTCATATTACACGTGTGGTAGGTAAGCACTATATGTGCAATGTTAGTAGGTCATATTACACGTGTGGTAGGTAAACACTATATCTGCAATGTAAGTAGGTCATATTACACGTGTGGTTGGTAAGCACTCTATGTGTAATGTAGGTCATATTACACGTGTGGTAGGTAAGCACACTATGTGCAATATAAGTAGGTCATATTACACGTGTGGTATGTAAGCACTCTATGTGCAATGTTAGTAGGTCATATTACACGTGTGGTAGGTAAGCACTCTATGTGCAATGATAGTAGGTCATATTACACGTGTGGTAGGAAAATACTCTATGTGCAATGTAAGTAGGTCATATTACACGTGTGGTAGGTAAGCACTATATGTGTAATGTTAGTAGGTCATATTACACGTGTTGTAGGTAAGCACTCTATGTACAATGTTAGTAGGTCATATTACACGTGTGGTAGGTAAGCACTATATGTGTAATGTAGGTCATATTACACGTGTGGTAGGTAAGCACTATATGTGTAATGTAGGTCATATTACACGTGTGGTAGGTAAGCACTATATGTGTAATGTAGGTCATATTACACGTGTGTTAGGTAAGCACTATATGTGTAATGTAGGTCATATTACACGTGTGGTAGGTAAGCATTATATGTGTAATGTAGGTCATATTACACGTGTGGTAGGTAAGCACTATATGTGAAATGTAGGTCATATTACACGTGTGGTAGGTAAGCACTATATGTGTAATGTTAGTAGGTCATATTACACGTGTGGTAGGTAAGCACTATATGTGTAATGTTAGTAGGTCATATTACACGTGTAGTAGGTACAATGTAAGTAGGTCTTATCACACGTGTGGTTGGTACAATGTAGGTAGGTCATATTACACGTTTGGTTAGTATAATGTAAGTAGGTCATATTACAGGTGTAGTAGGTACAATGTTAGTAGGTCATATTACACGTGTGGTTGGTAAAATGTAAGTTGGTCATATTACACGTGTGGTAGGTACAATGTAAGTAGGTCATATTACACGTGTGGTTGGTACAATGTAAGTAGGTCATATTATACGTGTGGTTGGTAAGCACTATATGTGTAATGTTAGTAGGTCATATTACACGTGTGGTTGGTACAATGTAAGTAGGTCATATCACACGTGTGGTTGGTACAATGTAGGTAGGTCATATTACACGTGTGGTAGGTAAGCACTCTATGTTTAATGTTCGTAGATCATATTACACGTGTGGTAGGTACAATGTAAGTAGGTCATAGTACACGTGTGGTAGGTACAATGTTAGTAGGTCATATTACACGTGTGGTTGGTACAATGTAAGTAGGTCTTATTACACGTGTGGTTGGTACAATGTAAGTAGGTCATATTACACGTGTGGTTGGTACAATGTCAGTAGGACATATTACACTTGTGGTAGGTAACCACTCAATTTGTAATGTTAGTAGGTCATATTACACGTGTGGTAGGTAAGCACTCTATGTATAATGTTAGTAGGTCATATTACACGTGTTGTAGGTAAACACTATATCTGCAATGTAAGAAGGTCATATTACACGTGTGGTTGGTAAGCACTCTTTGTGTAATGTAGGTCATA
This sequence comes from Archivesica marissinica, assembly GCA_014843695.1. Lineage (NCBI taxonomy): Eukaryota > Metazoa > Mollusca > Bivalvia > Venerida > Vesicomyidae > Archivesica > Archivesica marissinica. Next base: position 10,327,873 of record CM026396.1, on the reverse strand, counting down.
TTACACGTGTGGTAGGTAAGCACTCTATGTGCAATGTAAGTAGGTCATATTACACGTGTGGTAGGTAAGCACTCTATGTGCAATGTTAGTAGGTCATATTACACGTGTGGTAGGTAAGCACTCTATGTGCAATGATAGTAGGTCATATTACACTTGTGGTAGGAAAACACTCTATGTGCAATGTAAGTAGGTCATATTACACGTGTGGTAGGTAAGCACTATATGTGTAATGTTAGTAGGTCATATTACACGTGTGGTAGGTAAGCACTCTATGTACAATGTTAGTAGGTCATATTACACGTGTGGTAGGTAAGCACTATATGTGCAATGTAGGTCATATTACACGTGTGGTAGGTAAGCACTATATGTGTAATGTAGGTCATATTACACGTGTGGTAGGTAAGCACTATATGTGTAATGTAGGTCATATTACACGTGTGTTAGGTAAGCACTATATGTGTAATGTAGGTCATATTACACGTGTGGTAGGTAAGGACTATATGTGTAATGTAGGTCATATTACACGTGTGGTAGTTAAGCACTCTATGTGTAATGTTAGTAGGTCATATTACACGTGTGGTAGGTAAGCACTATATGTGTAATGTTAGTAGGTCATATTACACGTGTGGTAGGTACAATGTAAGTAGGTCATATCACACGTGTGGTTGGTACAATGTAGGTAGGTCATATTACACGTTTGGTTGGTACAATGTAAGTAGGTCATATTACAGGTGTGGTAGGTACAATGTTAGTAGGTCATATTACACGTGTGGTTGGTAAAATGTAAGTAGGTCATATTACACGTGTGGTTGGTACAATGTAAGTAGGTCATATTACACGTGTGGTAGGTACAATGTAAGTAGGTCATATTACACGTGTGGTTGGTACAATGTAAGTAGGTCATATTACACGTCTGGTAGGTAAGTACTCTATCTGTAATGTTATTAGGTCATATTACACGTGTGGTTGGTACAATGTAAGTAGGTCATATTACACGCGTGGTTGGTACAATGTAAGTAGGTCATATTACACGTGTGGTTAGTACAATGTAAGTAGGTCATATTACACGTGTGGTTGGTACAATGTAAGATGGTCATATTATACGTGTGGTAGGTACACTGTAAGTAGGTCATATTACACGTGTGGTTGGTATAATGTAAGTAGGTCATATTACACGTGTGGTTGGTAAGCACTCTATGTGTAATGTAGGTCATGTTACACGTGTGGTAGGTAAGCGCTCTATCTGCAATGTTAGTAGGTCATATTACACGTGTGGTAGGTAAGCACTATATGTGCAATGTTAGTAGGTCATATTACACGTGTGGTAGGTAAACACTATATCTGCAATGTAAGTAGGTCATGTTACACGTGTGGAAGGTAAGCACTCTATTTACTCTATCTGCAATGTAGGTAGGTCATATTACACGTGTGGAAGGTATAATGTTAGTAGTTCATATGACACGTGTTGTTTGCACAAGGTTAGTAGGTCATATTACACGTTTGGTAGTACAATGTTAGTAGGTCATATTACACGTGTGGTTGGTACAATGTTAGTAGATCATATTACACGTTTGGTAGTACAATGTTAGTAGGTCATATTACACGTGTGGTAGGTACAATGTTAGTAGGTCATATTACACGTGTGGTAGGTACAATGTTAGTAGGTCATATTACACGTGTGGTAGGTACAATGTTAGTAGGTCATATTACACGTTTGGTAGGTACAATGTAAGTAGGTCATATTACACGTGTGGTTGGTAAAATGTAAGTAGGTCATATTACACGTGTGGTTGGTACAATGTAAGTAGGTGATATTACACGTGTGGTAGGTACAATGTAAGTAGGTCATATTACACGTGTGGTTGGTACAATGTAAGTAGGTCATATTACACGTCTGGTAGGTAAGCACTCTATCTGTAATGTTATTAGGTCATATTACACGTGTGGTTGGTACAATGTAAGTAGGTCATATTACACGTGTGGTTGGTACAATGTAAGTAGGTCATATTACACGTGTGGTTGGTACAATGTAAGTAGATCATATTACACGTGTGGTTGGGAAACACTATTATTATGTACACAGTAAGTAGGCCATATTACACGTGTGGTAGGGAAGCACTATAATTATTTACAATGTAAGTAGGCCATATTACACGTGTGGTAGGGAAGCAATATAATTATTATTATAAGCACTCTATGTGTAATGTAGGTCATGTTACACGTGTGGTAGGTAAGCGCTATATGTGTAATGTAGGTCATATTACACGTGTGGTAGGTAAGCATTATATGTGTAATGTAGGTCATATTACACGTGTGGTAGGTAAGCACTATATGTGTAATGTAGGTCATATTACACGTGTGGTAGGTAAGCACTATATGTGTAATGTTAGTAGGTCATATTACACGTGTGGTAGGTAAGCACTATATGTGTAATGTTAGTAGGTCATATTACACGTGTAGTAGGTACAATGTAAGTAGGTCATATCACACGTGTGGTTGGTACAATGCAGGTAGGTCATATTACACGTTTGGTTAGTACAATGTAAGTAGGTCATATTACAGGTGTAGTAGGTACAATGTTAGTAGGTCATATTACACGTGTGGTTGGTAAAATGTAAGTTGGTCATATTACACGTGTGGTAGGTACAATGTAAGTAGGTCATAATACACGTGTGGTTGGTACAATGTTAGTAGGTCATATTACACGTGTGGTAGGTACAATGTAAGTAGGTCATATTACACGTGTGATTGGTACAACGTAAGTAGATCATATTACACGTGTTGTTGGTACAATGTAAGTAGGTCATATTATACGTGTAGTTGGTACAATTTTAGTAGGTCATATTACACGTGTGGTTGGTACAATATAAGTAGGTCATATTACACGTGTGGTTGGTACAATGTAAGTAGGTCATATTACACGTGTGGTTGGTACAATGTAAGTAGGTCATATTACACATGTGGTTGGTATAATGTAAGTAGGTCATATTACACGTGTGGTTGGTACAATGTTAGTAGGTCATAGTACACGTGTGGTAGGTACAATGTATGTAGGTCATATTACACGTGTTGTAGGTACAATGTTAGTCGGTCATATTACACGTGTGGTAGGTACAATGTTAGTAGGTCATATTACACGTGTGGTAGGTGCAATGTAAGTAGGTCATATTACACGTGTGGTTGGTACAATGTCAGTAGGACATATTACACGTGTGGTAGGTAAGCACTCAATGTGTAATGTTAGTAGGTCATATTACACGTGTGGTAGGTAAGCACTCTATGTATAATGTTAGTAGGTCATATTACACGTGTGGTAGGTAAGCACTCTATGTACAATGTTAGTAGGTCATATTACACGTGTGGTAGGTAAGCACTCTATGTACAATGTTAGTAGGTCATGCTACACGTGTTGTAGGTAACCACTATATGTACAATGTTAGTAGGTCATGTTACACGTGTGGTAGGTAAGCACTATCTGTGCAATGTTAGTAGGTCATATTACACGTGTGGTAGGTAGGCACTCTATGTGTAATGTTAGTAGGTCATATTACACGTGTGGTTGGTACAATGTAAGTAGGTCATATTACACGTGTGGTAGGGAAGCACTATAATTATGTACAATGTAAGTAGGCCATATTACACGTGTGGTAGGGAAGCACTATAATTATGTACAATGTAAGTAGGTCATAATACACGTGTGGTAGGGAAGCACTATAATTATGTACAATGTAAGTAGGTCATATTACACGTGTGTTTGGTACAATGTAAGTAGGTCATATTACACGTGATGTAGGGAAGCACTATAATTATGTACAATGTAAGTAGGTCATATTACACGTGATGTAGGGAAGCACTATACTTATGTACAATGTAAGTAGGTCATATTACACGTGATGTAGTTAGGCACTCTATCTGAATGTTAGTATGTCATATTACACGTGTGGTTGGTACAATGTAAGTAGGTCATATTACACGTGTGGTTGGTGCAATGTTAGTAGGTCATATTACACGTGTGGTTGGTGCAATGTTAGTAGGTCATATTACACGTGTGGTTGGTACATTGTTAGTAGGTCATATTACACATGTGGTTAGTACAATGTTAGTAGGTCATATTACACATGTGGTAGGTAATCATTCGATGTGTAATGTTAGTAGGTCATATTACACGTGTGGTAGGTAGGCACTCTATGTGTAATGTTAGTAGGTCATATTACACGTTTGTTAGGTAAGCACTATATGTGTAATGTTAGTAGGTCATAATACACATGTGGTAGGTAAGCACTCTATCTGCAATGTTAGTAGGTCATGTTACACGTGTGGTAGGTAAGCACTATATGTGCAATGTTAGTAGGTCATATTACACGTGTGGTTAGTAAGCACTCTATGTGTAATGTAGGTCATATTACACGTGTGTTAGGTAAGCACTCTATGTGCAATGTTAGTAGGTCATATTACACGTGTGGTAGGTAAACACTATATCTGCAATGTAAGTAAGTCATATTACACGTGTGGTTGGTAAGCACTCTATGTGTAATGTAGGTCATATTACACGTGTGGTAGGTAAGCGCTCTATCTGCAATGTTAGTAGGTCATATTACACGTGTGGTAGGTAAGCACTATATGTGCAATGTTAGTAGGTCATATTACACGTGTGGTAGGTAAACACTATATCTGCAATGTAAGTAGGTCATATTACACGTGTGGTTGGTAAGCACTCTATGTGTAATGTAGGTCATATTACACGTGTGGTAGGTAAGCACACTATGTGCAATATAAGTAGGTCATATTACACGTGTGGTATGTAAGCACTCTATGTGCAATGTTAGTAGGTCATATTACACGTGTGGTAGGTAAGCACTCTATGTGCAATGATAGTAGGTCATATTACACGTGTGGTAGGAAAATACTCTATGTGCAATGTAAGTAGGTCATATTACACGTGTGGTAGGTAAGCACTATATGTGTAATGTTAGTAGGTCATATTACACGTGTTGTAGGTAAGCACTCTATGTACAATGTTAGTAGGTCATATTACACGTGTGGTAGGTAAGCACTATATGTGTAATGTAGGTCATATTACACGTGTGGTAGGTAAGCACTATATGTGTAATGTAGGTCATATTACACGTGTGGTAGGTAAGCACTATATGTGTAATGTAGGTCATATTACACGTGTGTTAGGTAAGCACTATATGTGTAATGTAGGTCATATTACACGTGTGGTAGGTAAGCATTATATGTGTAATGTAGGTCATATTACACGTGTGGTAGGTAAGCACTATATGTGAAATGTAGGTCATATTACACGTGTGGTAGGTAAGCACTATATGTGTAATGTTAGTAGGTCATATTACACGTGTGGTAGGTAAGCACTATATGTGTAATGTTAGTAGGTCATATTACACGTGTAGTAGGTACAATGTAAGTAGGTCTTATCACACGTGTGGTTGGTACAATGTAGGTAGGTCATATTACACGTTTGGTTAGTATAATGTAAGTAGGTCATATTACAGGTGTAGTAGGTACAATGTTAGTAGGTCATATTACACGTGTGGTTGGTAAAATGTAAGTTGGTCATATTACACGTGTGGTAGGTACAATGTAAGTAGGTCATATTACACGTGTGGTTGGTACAATGTAAGTAGGTCATATTATACGTGTGGTTGGTAAGCACTATATGTGTAATGTTAGTAGGTCATATTACACGTGTGGTTGGTACAATGTAAGTAGGTCATATCACACGTGTGGTTGGTACAATGTAGGTAGGTCATATTACACGTGTGGTAGGTAAGCACTCTATGTTTAATGTTCGTAGATCATATTACACGTGTGGTAGGTACAATGTAAGTAGGTCATAGTACACGTGTGGTAGGTACAATGTTAGTAGGTCATATTACACGTGTGGTTGGTACAATGTAAGTAGGTCTTATTACACGTGTGGTTGGTACAATGTAAGTAGGTCATATTACACGTGTGGTTGGTACAATGTCAGTAGGACATATTACACTTGTGGTAGGTAACCACTCAATTTGTAATGTTAGTAGGTCATATTACACGTGTGGTAGGTAAGCACTCTATGTATAATGTTAGTAGGTCATATTACACGTGTTGTAGGTAAACACTATATCTGCAATGTAAGAAGGTCATATTACACGTGTGGTTGGTAAGCACTCTTTGTGTAATGTAGGTCATATTACACGTGTGGTAGGTAAGCACTCTATGTGCAATGTAAGTAGGTCATATTACACGTGTGGTAGGTAAGCACTCTATGTGCAATGTTAGTAGGTCATATTACACGTGTGGTAGGTAAGCACTCTATGTGCAATGATAGTAGGTCATAGTACACTTGTGGTAGGAAAATACTCTATGTGCAATGTAAGTAGGTCATATTACACGTGTGGTAGGTAAGCACTATATGTGTCATGTTAGTAGGTCATATTACACGTGTGGTAGGTAAGCACTCTATGTACAATGTTAGTAGGTCATATTACACGTGTGGTAGGTAAGCACTATATGTGTAATGTAGGTCATATTACACGTGTGGTAGGTAAGCACTATATGTGTAATGTAGGTCATATTACACGTGTGGTAGGTAAGCACTATATGTGTAATGTAGGTCATATTACACGTGTGTTAGGTAAGCACTATATGTGTAATGTAGGTCATATTACACGTGTGGTAGGTAAGGACTATATGTGTAATGTAGGTCATATTACACGTGTGGTAGTTAAGCACTCTATGTGTAATGTTAGTAGGTCATATTACACGTGTGGTAGGTAAGCACTATATGTGTAATGTTAGTAGGTCATATTACACGTGTGGTAGGTACAATGTAAGTAGGTCATATCACACGTGTGGTTGGTACAATGTAGGTAGGTCATATTACACGTTTGGTTGGTACAATGTAAGTAGGTCATATTACAGGTGTGGTAGGTACAATGTTAGTAGGTCATATTACACGTGTGGTTGGTAAAATGTAAGTAGGTCATATTACACGTGTGGTTGGTACAATGTAAGTAGGTCATATTACACGTGTGGTAGGTACAATGTAAGTAGGTCATATTACACGTGTGGTTGGTACAATGTAAGTAGGTCATATTACGCGTCTGGTAGGTAAGTACTCTATCTGTAATGTTATTAGGTCATATTACACGTGTGGTTGGTACAATGTAAGTAGGTCATATTACACGCGTGGTTGGTACAATGTAAGTAGGTCATATTACACGTGTGGTTAGTACAATGTAAGTAGGTCATATTACACGTGTGGTTGGTACAATGTAAGATGGTCATATTATACGTGTGGTAGGTACACTGTAAGTAGGTCATATTACACGTGTGGTTGGTATAATGTAAGTAGGTCATATTACACGTGTGGTTGGTAAGCACTCTATGTGTAATGTAGGTCATGTTACACGTGTGGTAGGTAAGCGCTCTATCTGCAATGTTAGTAGGTCATATTACACGTGTGGTAGGTAAGCACTATATGTGCAATGTTAGTAGGTCATATTACACGTGTGGTAGGTAAACACTATATCTGCAATGTAAGTAGGTCATGTTACACGTGTGGAAGGTAAGCACTCTATTTACTCTATCTGCAATGTAGGTAGGTCATATTACACGTGTGGAAGGTATAATGTTAGTAGTTCATATGACACGTGTTGTTTGCACAAGGTTAGTAGGTCATATTACACGTTTGGTAGTACAATGTTAGTAGGTCATATTACACGTGTGGTTGGTACAATGTTAGTAGATCATATTACACGTTTGGTAGTACAATGTTAGTAGGTCATATTACACGTGTGGTAGGTACAATGTTAGTAGGTCATATTACACGTGTGGTAGGTACAATGTTAGTAGGTCATATTACACGTGTGGTAGGTACAATGTTAGTAGGTCATATTACACGTTAGGTAGGTACAATGTAAGTAGGTCATATTACACGTGTGGTTGGTAAAATGTAAGTAGGTCATATTACACGTGTGGTTGGTACAATGTAAGTAGGTGATATTACACGTGTGGTAGGTACAATGTAAGTAGGTCATATTACACGTGTGGTTGGTACAATGTAAGTAGGTCATATTACACGTGTGGTTGGTATAATGTAAGTAGGTCATATTACACGTGTGGTTGGTACAATGTTAGTAGGTCATAGTACACGTGTGGTAGGTACAATGTAAGTAGGTCATATTACACGTGTTGTAGGTACAATGTTAGTAGGTCATATTACACGTGTGGTAGGTACAATGTTAGTAGGTCATATTACACGTGTTGTAGGTACAATGTAAGTAGGTCTCATATTACACGTGTGGTTGGTACAATGTAAGTAGGTCATATTACACGTGTGGTTGGTACAATGTAAGTTGGTCATATTACACGTGTGGTTGGTACAATGTCAGTAGGACATATTACACGTGTGGTAGGTAAGCACTCAATGTGTAATGTTAGTAGGTCATATTACACGTGTGGTATGTAAGCACTCTATGTATAATGTTAGTAGGTCATATTACACGTGTGGTAGGTAAGCACTCTATGTACAATGTTAGTATGTCATATTACACGTGTGGTAGGTAAGCACTCTATGTACAATGTTAGTAGGTCATGTTACACGTGTTGTAGGTAAACACTATATGTACAATGTTAGTAGGTCATGTTACACGTGTGGTAGGTAAGCACTATATGTGCAATGGTAGTAGGTCATATTACACGTGTGGTAGGTAGGCACTCTATGTGTAATGTTAGTAGGTCATATTACACGTGTGGTTGGTACAATGTAAGTAGGTCATATTACACGTGTGGTTGGTACAATGTAAGTAGGTCATATTACACGTGTGGTTGGTACAATGTAAGTAGGTCATATTACACGTGTGGTTGGTACAATGTAAGTAGATCATATTACACGTGTGGTTGGGAAACACTATTATTATGTACACAGTAAGTAGGCCATATTACACGTGTGGTAGGGAAGCACTATAATTATTTACAATGTAAGTAGGCCATATTACACGTGTGGTAGGGAAGCAATATAATTATTATTATTAAGCACTCTATGTGTAATGTAGGTCATGTTACACGTGTGGTAGGTAAGCGCTATATGTGTAATGTAGGTCGTATTACACGTGTGGTAGGTAAGCATTATATGTGTAATGTAGGTCATATTACACGTGTGGTAGGTAAGCACTATATGTGTAATGTAGGTCATATTACACGTGTGGTAGGTAAGCACTATATGTGTAATGTTAGTAGGTCATATTACACGTGTGGTAGGTAAGCACTATATGTGTAATGTTAGTAGGTCATATTACACGTGTAGTAGGTACAATGTAAGTAGGTCATATCACACGTGTGGTTGGTACAATGCAGGTAGGTCATATTACACGTTTGGTTAGTACAATGTAAGTAGGTCATATTACAGGTGTAGTAGGTACAATGTTAGTAGGTCATATTACACGTGTGGTTGGTAAAATGTAAGTTGGTCATATTACACGTGTGGTAGGTACAATGTAAGTAGGTCATATTACACGTGTGGTTGGTACAATGTAAGTAGGTCATATTATACGTGTGGTTGGTAAGCACTATATGTGTAATGTTAGTAGGTCATATTACACGTGTGGTTGGTACAATGTAAGTAGGTCATATCACACGTGTGGTTGGTACAATGTAGGTAGGTCATATTACACGTGTGGTAGGTAAGCACTCTATGTTTAATGTTCGTAGGTCATATTACACGTGTGGTAGGTACAATGTAAGTAGGTCATAGTACACGTGTGGTAGGTACAATGTTAGTAGGTCATATTACACGTGTGGTTGGTACAATGTAAGTAGGTCTTATTACACGTGTGGTTGGTACAATGTAAGTAGGTCATATTACACGTGTGGTTGGTACAATGTCAGTAGGACATATTACACTTGTGGTAGGTAACCACTCAATTTGTAATGTTAGTAGGTCATATTACACGTGTGGTAGGTAAGCACTCTATGTATAATGTTAGTAGGTCATATTACACGTGTGGTAGGTAAACACTATATCTGCAATGTAAGAAGGTCATATTACACGTGTGGTTGGTAAGCACTCTTTGTGTAATGTAGGTCATATTACACGTGTGGTAGGTAAGCACTCTATGTGCAATGTAAGTAGGTCATATTACACGTGTGGTAGGTAAGCACTCTATGTGCAATGTTAGTAGGTCATATTACACGTTTGGTAGGTAAGCACTCTATGTGCAATGATAGTAGGTCATAGTACACTTGTTGTAGGAAAATACTCTATGTGCAATGTAAGTAGGTCATATTACACGTGTGGTAGGTAAGCACTATATGTGTCATGTTAGTAGGTCATATTACACGTGTGGTAGGTAAGCACTCTATGTACAATGTTAGTAGGTCATATTACACGTGTGGTAGGTAAGCACTATATGTGTAATGTAGGTCATATTACACGTGTGGTAGGTAAGCACTATATGTGTAATGTAGGTCATATTACACGTGTGGTAGGTAAGCACTATATGTGTAATGTAGGTCATATTACACGTGTGTTAGGTAAGCACTATATGTGTAATGTAGGTCATATTACACGTGTGGTAGGTAAGCACTATATGTGTAATGTTAGTAGGTCATATTACACGTGTGGTAGGTACAATGTAAGTAGGTCATATCACACGTGTGGTTGGTACAATGTAGGTAGGTCATATTACACGTTTGATTGGTACAATGTAAGTAGGTCATATTACAGGTGTGGTAGGTACAATGTTAGTAGGTCATATTACACGTGTGGTTGGTAAAATGTAAGTAGGTCATATTACACGTGTGGTTGGTACAATGTAAGTAGGTCATATTACACGTGTGGTAGGTACAATGTAAGTAGGTCATATTACACGTGTGGTTGGTACAATGTAAGTAGGTCATATTACACGTCTGGTAGGTAAGTACTCTATCTGTAATGTTATTAGGTCATATTACACGTGTGGTTGGTACAATGTAAGTAGGTCATATTACACGTGTGGTTGGTACAATGTAAGTAGGTCATATTACACGTGTGGTTGGTACAATGTAAGTAGATCATATTACACGTGTGGTTGGGAAACACTATTATTATGTACACAGTAAGTAGGCCATATTACACGTGTGGTAGGGAAGCACTATAATTATTTACAATGTAAGTAGGCCATATTACACGTGTGGTAGGGAAGCAATATAATTATTATTATTAAGCACTCTATGTGTAATGTAGGTCATGTTACACGTGTGGTAGGTAAGCGCTATATGTGTAATGTAGGTCATATTACACGTGTGGTAGGTAAGCATTATATGTGTAATGTAGGTCATATTACACGTGTGGTAGGTAAGCACTATATGTGTAATGTAGGTCATATTACACGTGTGTTAGGTAAGCACTATATGTGTAATGTAGGTCATATTACACGTGTAGTAGGTAAGCACTATATGTGTAATGTTAGTAGGTCATATTACACGTGTGGTAGGTACAATGTAAGTAGGTCATATCACACGTGTGGTTGGTACAATGTAGGTAGGTCATATTACACGTTTGGTTGGTACAATGTAAGTAGGTCATATTACAGGTGTGGTAGGTACAATGTTAGTAGGTCATATTACACGTGTGGTTGGTAAAATGTAAGTAGGTCATATTACACGTGTGGTTGGTACAATGTAAGTAGGTCATATTACACGTGTGGTAGGTACAATGTAAGTAGGTCATATTACACGTGTGGTTGGTACAATGTAAGTAGGTCATATTACACGTCTGGTAGGTAAGTACTCTATCTGTAATGTTATTAGGTCATATTACACGTGTGGTTGGTACAATGTAAGTAGGTCATATTACACGTGTGGTTGGTACAATGTAAGTAGGTCATATTACACGTGTGGTTGGTACAATGTAAGTAGATCATATTACACGTGTGGTTGGGAAACACTATTATTATGTACACAGTAAGTAGGCCATATTACACGTGTGGTAGGGAAGCACTATAATTATTTACAATGTAAGTAGGCCATATTACACGTGTGGTAGGGAAGCAATATAATTATTATTAGTAAGCACTCTATGTGTAATGTAGGTCATGTTACACGTGTGGTAGGTAAGCGCTATATGTGTAATGTAGGTCATATTACACGTGTGGTAGGTAAGCATTATATGTGTAATGTAGGTCATATTACACGTGTGGTAGGTAAGCACTATATGTGTAATGTAGGTCATATTACACGTGTGGTAGGTAAGCACTATATGTGTAATGTTAGTAGGTCATATTACACGTGTGGTAGGTAAGCACTATATGTGTAATGTTAGTAGGTCATATTACACGTGTAGTAGGTACAATGTAAGTAGGTCATATCACACGTGTGGTTGGTACAATGTAGGTAGGTCATATTACACGTTTGGTTAGTACAATGTAAGTAGGTCATATTACAGGTGTAGTAGGTACAATGTTAGTAGGTCATATTACACGTGTGGTTGGTAAAATGTAAGTTGGTCATATTACACGTGTGGTAGGTACAATGTAAGTAGGTCATATTACACGTGTGGTTGGTACAATGTAAGTAGGTCATATTATACGTGTGGTTGGTAAGCACTATATGTGTAATGTTAGTAGATCATATTACACGTGTGGTTGGTACAATGTAAGTAGGTCATATCACACGTGTGGTTGGTACAATGTAGGTAGGTCATATTACACGTGTGGTAGGTAAGCACTCTATGTTTAATGTTCGTAGGTCATATTACACGTGTGGTAGGTACAATGTAAGTAGGTCATAGTACACGTGTGGTAGGTACAATGTTAGTAGGTCATATTACACGTGTGGTTGGTACAATGTAAGTAGGTCTTATTACACGTGTGGTTGGTACAATGTAAGTAGGTCATATTACACGTGTGGTTGGTACAATGTCAGTAGGACATATTACACTTGTGGTAGGTAACCACTCAATTTGTAATGTTAGTAGGTCATATTACACGTGTGGTAGGTAAGCACTCTATGTATAATGTTAGTAGGTCATATTACACGTGTGGTAGGTAAACACTATATCTGCAATGTAAGAAGGTCATATTACACGTGTGGTTGGTAAGCACTCTTTGTGTAATGTAGGTCATATTACACGTGTGGTAGGTAAGCACTCTATGTGCAATGTAAGTAGGTCATATTACACGTGTGGTAGGTAAGCACTCTATGTGCAATGTTAGTAGGTCATATTACACGTGTGGTAGGTAAGCACTCTATGTGCAATGATAGTAGGTCATAGTACACTTGTGGTAGGAAAATACTCTATGTGCAATGTAAGTAGGTCATATTACACGTGTGGTAGGTAAGCACTATATGTGCAATGTTAGTAGGTCATATTACACGTGTGGTAGGTAAGCACTCTATGTACAATGTTAGTAGGTCATATTACACGTGTGGTAGGTAAGCACTATATGTGTAATGTAGGTCATATTACACGTGTGGTAGGTAAGCACTATATGTGTAATGTAGGTCATATTACACGTGTGGTAGGTAAGCACTATATGTGTAATGTAGGTCATATTACACGTGTGTTAGGTAAGCACTATATGTGTAATGTAGGTCATATTACACGTGTGGTAGGTAAGGACTATATGTGTAATGTAGGTCATATTACACATGTGGTAGTTAAGCACACTATGTGTAATGTTAGTAGGTCATATTACACGTGTGGTAGGTAAGCACTATATGTGTAATGTTAGTAGGTCATATTACACGTGTGGTAGGTACAATGTAAGTAGGTCATATCACACGTGTGGTTGGTACAATGTAAGTAGGTCATATTACACGTTTGGTTGGTACAATGTAAGTAGGTCATATTACACGTGTGGTAGGTACAATGTTAGTAGGTCATATTACACGT
>CM026396.1:10263167-10312997 GCA_014843695.1 Archivesica marissinica | reverse complement strand
TTACCCATTGCATGATTGTGTTACCCGTGACCGATTGCATGATTGTGTTACCCATTGCATGATTGTGTTACCTGTGACACATTGCATGATTGTGTTACCTGTGACCCATTGCATGATTGTGTTACCCATTGCATGATTGTGTTACCTGTGACCCATTGCATGATTGTGTTACCTGTGACCCATTGCATGATTGTGTTACCTGTGACCCATTGCATGATTGTGTTACCTGTGACCCATTGCATGATTGTGTTACCTGTGACCCATTGCATGATTGTGTTACCTGTGACCAATTGCATGATTGTGTTATCTGTGACCCATTGCATGATTGTGTTACCCCTGTGACCCATTGCATGATTGTGTTACCTGTGACCCATTGCATGATTGTGTTACTGTGACCCATTGCATGATTGTGTTACCTGTGACCAATTGCATGATTGTGTTACCTGTGACCATTGCATGATTGTGTTATTGACCATTGCACGATTGTGTTACCTGTGACCATTGCATGATTGTGTTACCTGTGACCATTGCATGATTGTGTTATGTTACCCATTGCACGATTGTGTTACCTGTGACCCATTGCATGATGTGTTACCTGTGACCCATTGCATGATTGTGTACCTGTGACCATTGCATGATTGTGTTATCTGTTACCTTGCAGATTGTGTCATTGCATGATTGTGTTACCTGTGACCCATTGCATGATTGTGTTACCAATTGCATGATTGTGTTACCTGTGACACATTGCATGATTGTGTTATCTGTTACCCATTGCATGATTGTGTTACCTGTGACCCATTGCATGATTGTGTTACCTGTGACCCATTGCATGATTGTGTTACCTGTGACCAATTGCATGATTGTGTTACCTGTGACCCATTGCATGATTGTGTTACCTGTTACCCATTGCATGATTGTGTTACCTGTGACCCATTGCATGATTGTGTTACCTGTGACCCATTGCATGATTGTGTTACCTGTGACCAATTGCATGATTGTGTTACCTGTGACCCATTGCATGATTGTGTTATCTGTTACCCATTGCACGATTGTGTTACCTGTGACCCATTGCATGATTGTGTTACCTGTGACCCATTGCATGATTGTGTTACCTGTGACCAATTGCATGATTGTGTTACCTGTGACCCATTGCATGATTGTGTTACCTGTGACCCATTGCATGATTGTGTTACCTGTGACACATTGCATGATTGTGTTACCTGTGACCCATTGCATGATTGTGTTACCCATGACCATTGTATGATTGTGTTACCCATTGCATGATTGTGTTACCTGTGACCCATTGCATGATTGTGTTACCTGTGACCCATTGCATGATTGTGTTACCCATTGCATGATTGTGTTACCTGTGACACATTGCATGATTGTGTTACCTGTGACCCATTGCATGATTGTGTTACCTGTGACACATTGCATGATTGTGTTACCTGTGACCCATTGCATGATTGTGTTACCCATTGCATGATTGTGTTACCTGTGACACATTGCATGATTGTGTTAGCTGTGACCCATTGCATGATTGTGTTACCTGTGACACATTGCATGATTGTGTTACCTGTGACCCATTGCATGATTGTGTTACCTTGTGATTGTGTTACCTGTGACACATTGCATGATTGTGTTAGCTGTGACCCATTGCATGATTGTGTTACCTGTGACACATTGCATGATTGTGTTACCTGTGACACATTGCATGATTGTGTTTTGACCCATTGCATGATTGTGTTACCTGTGACCCATTGCATGATTGTGTTACCTGTGACCATTGCATGATTGTGTTACTGTGACCCATTGCATGATTGTGTTACCTGTGACCCATTGCATGATTGTGTTACTGTGACCCATTGCATGATTGTGTTACCTGTGACATTGCAGATTGTGTTACTGTGCCATTGCACGATTGTGTTACCCATTGCATGATTGTGTTACCTGTGACACATTGCATGATTGTGTTAGCTGTGACCCATTGCATGATTGTGTTACCTGTGACCCATTGCATGATTGTGTTAGCTGTGACCCATTGCACGATTGTGTTACCTGTGACCCATTGCACGATTGTGTTACCTGTGCATTGCATGATTGTGTTACCCATTGCATGATTGTGTTACCTGTGACACATTGCATGATTGTGTTAGCTGTGACACATTGCATGATTGTGTTACCTGTGACACATTGCATGATTGTGTTAGCTGTGACCCATTGCATGATTGTGTTACCTGTGACCCATTGCATGATTGTGTTACCTGTGACCCATTGCATGATTGTGTTAGCTGTGACACATTGCATGATTGTGTTACCTGTGACCCATTGCATGATTGTGTTACCTGTGACCCATTGCATGATTGTGTTACCTGTGACCCATTGCATGATTGTGTTACCTGTGACCCATTGCACGATTGTGTTACCTGTGACCCATTGCACGATTGTGTTACCTGTGACCCATTGCACGATTGTGTTACCTGTGACCCATTGCACGATTGTGTTACCTGTGACCCATTGCATGATTGTGTTACCTGTGACCCATTGCATGATTGTGTTACCTGTGACCCATTGCACGATTGTGTTACCTGTGACCCATTGCACGATTGTGTTACCCATTGCATGATTGTGTTACCTGTGACACATTGCATGATTGTGTTAGCTGTGACCCATTGCACGATTGTGTTACCCATTGCATGATTGTGTTACCTGTGACCCATTGCATGATTGTGTTACCCATTGCATGATTGTGTTACCTGTGACACATTGCATGATTGTGTTACCTGTGACCCATTGCTTGATTGTGTTACCCATTGCATGATTGTGTTACCTGTGACCCATTGCTTGATTGTGTTACCAATTGCATGATTGTGTTACCTGTGACCCATTGCATGATTGTGTTACCTGTGACCCATTGCTTGATTGTGTTACCCATTTGCATGATTGTGTTACCTGTGACCAATTGCTTGATTGTGTTACCTGTGACCCATTGCTTGATTGTGTTACCCATTGCATGATTGTGTTACCTGTGACCCATTGCTTGATTGTGTTACCCGTTGCATGATTGTGTTACCTGTGACCCATTGCTTGATTGTGTTACCAATTGCATGATTGTGTTACCTGTGACCCATTGCATGATTGTGTTACCCATTGCACGATTGTGTTACCTGTGACCCATTGCATGATTGTGTTACCCATGACACATTGCATGATTGTGTTACCTGTGACCAATTGCACGATTGTGTTATCTGTTACCCATTGCATGATTGTGTTACCCATTGCATGATTGTGTTACCTGTGACCCATTGCTTGATTGTGTTACCAATTGCATGATTGTGTTACCTGTGACCCATTGCATGATTGTGTTACCCATTGCACGATTGTGTTACCTGTGACCCATTGCATGATTGTGTTACCTGTGACCAATTGCACGATTGTGTTATCTGTTACCCATTGCACGATTGTGTTATCTGTTACCCATTGCATGATTGTGTTACCTGTGACCATTGCACGATTGTGTTATGTTACCCATTGCACGATTGTGTTACCTGTGACCAATTGCATGATTGTGTTACCTGTACCCATTGCACGATTGTGTTACCTGTGACCCATTGCATGATTGTGTTATCTGTTACCCATTGCATGATTGTGTTACCTGTGACCAATTGCACGATTGTGTTATCTGTTACCCATTGCACGATTGTGTTACCTGTGACCCATTGCATGATTGTGTTACCTGTGACCCATTGCATGATTGTGTTACCTGTGACCAATTGCATGATTGTGTTACCTGTGACACATTGCATGATTGTGTTATCTGTTACCCATTGCACGATTGTGTTACCTGTGACCCATTGCATGATTGTGTTACCTGTGACCCATTGCATGATTGTGTTACCTGTGACCAATTGCATGATTGTGTTACCTGTGACACATTGCATGATTGTGTTATCTGTTACCCATTGCACGATTGTGTTACCTGTGACCCATTGCATGATTGTGTTACCTGTGACCCATTGCATGATTGTGTTACCTGTGACCAATTGCATGATTGTGTTACCTGTGACACATTGCATGATTGTGTTATCTGTTACCCATTGCACGATTGTGTTACCTGTGACCCATTGCATGATTGTGTTACCTGTGACCCATTGCATGATTGTGTTACCTGTGACCAATTGCATGATTGTGTTACCTGTGACCAATTGTATGATTGTGTTACCTGTGACACATTGCATGATTGTGTTACCTGTGACACATTGCATGATTGTGTTACCTGTGACCAATTGCATGATTGTGTTACCCATGACCCATTGTATGATTGTGTTACCCATGACACATTGCATGATTGTGTTACCTGTGACCCATTGCACGATTGTGTTACCCATTGCATGATTGTGTTACCTGTGACACATTGCATGATTGTGTTAGCTGTGACCCATTGCATGATTGTGCTACCTGTGACACATTGCATGATTGTGTTACCTGTGACCCATTGCACGATTGTGTTACCCATTGCATGATTGTGTTACCTGTGACACATTGCATGATTGTGTTACCCATTGCATGATTGTGTTACCGTTGCATGATTGTGTTACCCATTGCATGATTGTGTTACCTGTGACACATTGCATGATTGTGTTACCTGTGACACATTGCATGATTGTGTTAGCTGTGACACATTGCATGATTGTGTTAGCTGTGACACATTGCATGATTGTGTTAGCTGTGACACATTGCACGATTGTGTTACCTGTGACACATTGCATGATTGTGTTAGCTGTGACCAATTGCATGATTGTGTTAGCTGTGACCCATTGCATGATTGTGTTAGCTGTGACCCATTGCATGATTGTGTTAGCTGTGACCCATTGCATGATTGTGTTAGCTGTGACCCATTGCATGATTGTGTTAGCTGTGACCCATTGCACGATTGTGTTACCTGTGACCTATTGCACGATTGTGTTACCTGTGACCCATTGCACGATTGTGTTACCCATTGCATGATTGTGTTACCCGTGACACATTGCATGATTGTGTTAGCTGTGACCAATTGCATGATTGTGTTAGCTGTGACCCATTGCATGATTGTGTTAGCTGTGACCCATTGCACGATTGTGTTACCTGTGACCCATTGCACGATTGTGTTACCTGTGACACATTGCATGATTGTGTTACCCATTGCATGATTGTGTTACCTGTGACACATTGCATGATTGTGTTAGCTGTGACACATTGCATGATTGTGTTACCTGTGACACATTGCATGCTTGTGTTAGCTGTGACCCATTGCATGATTGTGTTACCTGTGACCCATTGCATGATTGTGTTACCTGTGACCCATTGCATGATTGTGTTAGCTGTGACACATTGCATGATTGTGTTACCTGTGACCCATTGCATGATTGTGCTACCTGTGACCCATTGCATGATTGTGTTACCTGTGACCCATTGCATGATTGTGTTACCTGTGACCCATTGCACGATTGTGTTACCTGTGACCCATTGCACGATTGTGTTACCTGTGACCCATTGCACGATTGTGTTACCTGTGACCCATTGCACGATTGTGTTACCTGTGACCCATTGCATGATTGTGTTACCTGTGACCCATTGCATGATTGTGTTACCTGTGACCCATTGCACGATTGTGTTACCTGTGACCCATTGCACGATTGTGTTACCCATTGCATGATTGTGTTACCTGTGACACATTGCATGATTGTGTTAGCTGTGACCCATTGCACGATTGTGTTACCCATTGCATGATTGTGTTACCTGTGACCCATTGCATGATTGTGTTACCCATTGCATGATTGTGTTACCTGTGACACATTGCATGATTGTGTTACCTGTGACCCATTGCTTGATTGTGTTACCCATTGCATGATTGTGTTACCTGTGACCCATTGCTTGATTGTGTTACCAATTGCATGATTGTGTTACCTGTGACCCATTGCATGATTGTGTTACCTGTGACCCATTGCTTGATTGTGTTACCCATTTGCATGATTGTGTTACCTGTGACCAATTGCTTGATTGTGTTACCTGTGACCCATTGCTTGATTGTGTTACCCATTGCATGATTGTGTTACCTGTGACCCATTGCTTGATTGTGTTACCCGTTGCATGATTGTGTTACCTGTGACCCATTGCTTGATTGTGTTACCAATTGCATGATTGTGTTACCTGTGACCCATTGCATGATTGTGTTACCCATTGCACGATTGTGTTACCTGTGACCCATTGCATGATTGTGTTACCATGACACATTGCATGATTGTGTTACCTGTGACCAATTGCACGATTGTGTTATCTGTTACCCATTGCATGATTGTGTTACCCATTGCATGATTGTGTTACCTGTGACCCATTGCTTGATTGTGTTACCAATTGCATGATTGTGTTACCTGTGACCCATTGCATGATTGTGTTACCCATTGCACGATTGTGTTACCTGTGACCCATTGCATGATTGTGTTACCTGTGACCCATTGCACGATTGTGTTACCTGTGACCCATTGCATGATTGTGTTACCTGTGACCCATTGCATGATTGTGTTACCTGTGACCAATTGCATGATTGTGTTACCTGTGACCCATTGCACGATTGTGTTATCTGTTACCCATTGCACGATTGTGTTACCTGTGACCCATTGCATGATTGTGTTACCTGTGACCCATTGCATGATTGTGTTACCTGTGACCAATTGCATGATTGTGTTACCTGTGACACATTGCATGATTGTGTTATCTGTTACCCATTGCACGATTGTGTTACCTGTGACCCATTGCATGATTGTGTTACCTGTGACCCATTGCATGATTGTGTTACCTGTGACCAATTGCATGATTGTGTTACCTGTGACACATTGCATGATTGTGTTATCTGTTACCCATTGCACGATTGTGTTACCTGTGACCCATTGCATGATTGTGTTACCTGTGACCCATTGCATGATTGTGTTACCTGTGACCAATTGCATGATTGTGTTACCTGTGACCAATTGTATGATTGTGTTACCTGTGACACATTGCATTATTGTGTTACCTGTGACACATTGCATGATTGTGTTACCTGTGACCAATTGCATGATTGTGTTACCCATGACCCATTGTATGATTGTGTTACCCATGACACATTGCATGATTGTGTTACCTGTGACCCATTGCACGATTGTGTTACCCATTGCATGATTGTGTTACCTGTGACACATTGCATGATTGTGTTAGCTGTGACCCATTGCATGATTGTGCTACCTGTGACACATTGCATGATTGTGTTACCTGTGACCCATTGCACGATTGTGTTACCCATTGCATGATTGTGTTACCTGTGACACATTGCATGATTGTGTTACCCATTGCATGATTGTGTTACCGTTGCATGATTGTGTTACCCATTGCATGATTGTGTTACCTGTGACACATTGCATGATTGTGTTACCTGTGACACATTGCATGATTGTGTTAGCTGTGACACATTGCATGATTGTGTTAGCTGTGACACATTGCATGATTGTGTTAGCTGTGACACATTGCACGATTGTGTTACCTGTGACACATTGCATGATTGTGTTAGCTGTGACCAATTGCATGATTGTGTTAGCTGTGACCCATTGCATGATTGTGTTAGCTGTGACCCATTGCATGATTGTGTTAGCTGTGACCCATTGCATGATTGTGTTAGCTGTGACCCATTGCATGATTGTGTTAGCTGTGACCCATTGCACGATTGTGTTACCTGTGACATATTGCACGATTGTGTTACCTGTGACCCATTGCACGATTGTGTTACCCATTGCATGATTGTGTTACCCGTGACACATTGCATGATTGTGTTAGCTGTGACCAATTGCATGATTGTGTTAGCTGTGACCCATTGCATGATTGTGTTAGCTGTGACCCATTGCACGATTGTGTTACCTGTGACCCATTGCACGATTGTGTTACCTGTGACACATTGCATGATTGTGTTACCCATTGCATGATTGTGTTACCTGTGACACATTGCATGATTGTGTTAGCTGTGACACATTGCATGATTGTGTTACCTGTGACACATTGCATGCTTGTGTTAGCTGTGACCCATTGCATGATTGTGTTACCTGTGACCCATTGCATGATTGTGTTACCTGTGACCCATTGCATGATTGTGTTAGCTGTGACACATTGCATGATTGTGTTACCTGTGACCCATTGCATGATTGTGCTACCTGTGACCCATTGCATGATTGTGTTACCTGTGATCCATTGCATGATTGTGTTACCTGTGACCCATTGCACGATTGTGTTACCTGTGACCCATTGCACGATTGTGTTACCTGTGACCCATTGCACGATTGTGTTACCTGTGACCCATTGCACGATTGTGTTACCTGTGACCCATTGCATGATTGTGTTACCTGTGACCCATTGCATGATTGTGTTACCTGTGACCCATTGCACGATTGTGTTACCTGTGACCCATTGCACGATTGTGTTACCCATTGCATGATTGTGTTACCTGTGACACATTGCATGATTGTGTTAGCTGTGACCCATTGCACGATTGTGTTACCCATTGCATGATTGTGTTACCTGTGACCCATTGCATGATTGTGTTACCCATTGCATGATTGTGTTACCTGTGACACATTGCATGATTGTGTTACCTGTGACCCATTGCTTGATTGTGTTACCCATTGCATGATTGTGTTACCTGTGACCCATTGCTTGATTGTGTTACCAATTGCATGATTGTGTTACCTGTGACCCATTGCATGATTGTGTTACCTGTGACCCATTGCTTGATTGTGTTACCCATTTGCATGATTGTGTTACCTGTGACCAATTGCTTGATTGTGTTACCTGTGACCCATTGCTTGATTGTGTTACCCATTGCATGATTGTGTTACCTGTGACCCATTGCTTGATTGTGTTACCCGTTGCATGATTGTGTTACCTGTGACCCATTGCTTGATTGTGTTACCAATTGCATGATTGTGTTACCTGTGACCCATTGCATGATTGTGTTACCCATTGCACGATTGTGTTACCTGTGACCCATTGCATGATTGTGTTACCCATGACACATTGCATGATTGTGTTACCTGTGACCAATTGCACGATTGTGTTATCTGTTACCCATTGCATGATTGTGTTACCCATTGCATGATTGTGTTACCTGTGACCCATTGCTTGATTGTGTTACCAATTGCATGATTGTGTTACCTGTGACCCATTGCATGATTGTGTTACCCATTGCACGATTGTGTTACCTGTGACCCATTGCATGATTGTGTTACCTGTGACCAATTGCACGATTGTGTTATCTGTTACCCATTGCACGATTGTGTTATCTGTTACCCATTGCATGATTGTGTTACCTGTGACCAATTGCACGATTGTGTTATATGTTACCCATTGCACGATTGTGTTACCTGTGACCAATTGCATGATTGTGTTACCTGTTACCCATTGCACGATTGTGTTACCAGTGACCCATTGCATGATTGTGTTATCTGTTACCCATTGCATGATTGTGTTACCTGTGACCAATTGCACGATTGTGTTATCTGTTACCCATTGCACGATTGTGTTACCTGTGACCCATTGCATGATTGTGTTACCTGTGACCCATTGCATGATTGTGTTACCTGTGACCAATTGCATGATTGTGTTACCTGTGACACATTGCATGATTGTGTTATCTGTTACCCATTGCACGATTGTGTTACCTGTGACCCATTGCATGATTGTGTTACCTGTGACCCATTGCATGATTGTGTTACCTGTGACCAATTGCATGATTGTGTTACCTGTGACACATTGCATGATTGTGTTATCTGTTACCCATTGCACGATTGTGTTACCTGTGACCCATTGCATGATTGTGTTACCTGTGACCCATTGCATGATTGTGTTACCTGTGACCAATTGCATGATTGTGTTACCTGTGACACATTGCATGATTGTGTTATCTGTTACCCATTGCACGATTGTGTTACCTGTGACCCATTGCATGATTGTGTTACCTGTGACCCATTGCATGATTGTGTTACCTGTGACCAATTGCATGATTGTGTTACCTGTGACCAATTGTATGATTGTGTTACCTGTGACACATTGCATTATTGTGTTACCTGTGACACATTGCATGATTGTGTTACCTGTGACCAATTGCATGATTGTGTTACCCATGACCCATTGTATGATTGTGTTACCCATGACACATTGCATGATTGTGTTACCTGTGACCCATTGCACGATTGTGTTACCCATTGCATGATTGTGTTACCTGTGACACATTGCATGATTGTGTTAGCTGTGACCCATTGCATGATTGTGCTACCTGTGACACATTGCATGATTGTGTTACCTGTGACCCATTGCACGATTGTGTTACCCATTGCATGATTGTGTTACCTGTGACACATTGCATGATTGTGTTACCCATTGCATGATTGTGTTACCGTTGCATGATTGTGTTACCCATTGCATGATTGTGTTACCTGTGACACATTGCATGATTGTGTTACCTGTGACACATTGCATGATTGTGTTAGCTGTGACACATTGCATGATTGTGTTAGCTGTGACACATTGCATGATTGTGTTAGCTGTGACACATTGCACGATTGTGTTACCTGTGACACATTGCATGATTGTGTTAGCTGTGACCAATTGCATGATTGTGTTAGCTGTGACCCATTGCATGATTGTGTTAGCTGTGACCCATTGCATGATTGTGTTAGCTGTGACCCATTGCATGATTGTGTTAGCTGTGACCCATTGCATGATTGTGTTAGCTGTGACCCATTGCACGATTGTGTTACCTGTGACATATTGCACGATTGTGTTACCTGTGACCCATTGCACGATTGTGTTACCCATTGCATGATTGTGTTACCCGTGACACATTGCATGATTGTGTTAGCTGTGACCAATTGCATGATTGTGTTAGCTGTGACCCATTGCATGATTGTGTTAGCTGTGACCCATTGCACGATTGTGTTACCTGTGACCCATTGCACGATTGTGTTACCTGTGACACATTGCATGATTGTGTTACCCATTGCATGATTGTGTTACCTGTGACACATTGCATGATTGTGTTAGCTGTGACACATTGCATGATTGTGTTACCTGTGACACATTGCATGCTTGTGTTAGCTGTGACCCATTGCATGATTGTGTTACCTGTGACCCATTGCATGATTGTGTTACCTGTGACCCATTGCATGATTGTGTTAGCTGTGACACATTGCATGATTGTGTTACCTGTGACCCATTGCATGATTGTGCTACCTGTGACCCATTGCATGATTGTGTTACCTGTGACCCATTGCATGATTGTGTTACCTGTGACCCATTGCACGATTGTGTTACCTGTGACCCATTGCACGATTGTGTTACCTGTGACCCATTGCACGATTGTGTTACCTGTGACCCATTGCACGATTGTGTTACCTGTGACCCATTGCATGATTGTGTTACCTGTGACCCATTGCATGATTGTGTTACCTGTGACCCATTGCACGATTGTGTTACCTGTGACCCATTGCACGATTGTGTTACCCATTGCATGATTGTGTTACCTGTGACACATTGCATGATTGTGTTAGCTGTGACCCATTGCACGATTGTGTTACCCATTGCATGATTGTGTTACCTGTGACCCATTGCATGATTGTGTTACCCATTGCATGATTGTGTTACCTGTGACACATTGCATGATTGTGTTACCTGTGACCCATTGCTTGATTGTGTTACCCATTGCATGATTGTGTTACCTGTGACCCATTGCTTGATTGTGTTACCAATTGCATGATTGTGTTACCTGTGACCCATTGCATGATTGTGTTACCTGTGACCCATTGCTTGATTGTGTTACCCATTTGCATGATTGTGTTACCTGTGACCAATTGCTTGATTGTGTTACCTGTGACCCATTGCTTGATTGTGTTACCCATTGCATGATTGTGTTACCTGTGACCCATTGCATGATTGTGTTACCCGTTGCATGATTGTGTTACCTGTGACCCATTGCTTGATTGTGTTACCAATTGCATGATTGTGTTACCTGTGACCCATTGCATGATTGTGTTACCCATTGCACGATTGTGTTACCTGTGACCCATTGCATGATTGTGTTACCCATGACACATTGCATGATTGTGTTACCTGTGACCAATTGCACGATTGTGTTATCTGTTACCCATTGCATGATTGTGTTACCCATTGCATGATTGTGTTACCTGTGACCCATTGCTGACCATTGCATGATTGTGTTACCTGTGACCCATTGCATGATTGTGTTACCCATTGCATGATTGTGTTACCTGTGACCCATTGCATGATTGTGTTACCTGTTACCCATTGCACGATTGTGTTATCTGTGACCCATTGCATGATTGTGTTACCTGTGACCCATTGCATGATTGTGTTACCTGTGACCAATTGCATGATTGTGTTACCTGTGACCCATTGCATGATTGTGTTATCTGTTACCCATTGCACGATTGTGTTACCTGTGACCCATTGCATGATTGTGTTACCTGTGACCCATTGCATGATTGTGTTACCTGTGACCCATTGCATGATTGTGTTACCTGTGACCCATTGCATGATTGTGTTATCTGTTACCCATTGCATGATTGTGTTACCTGTGACCCATTGCATGATTGTGTTACCTGTGACCCATTGCATGATTGTGTTACCTGTGACCAATTGCATGATTGTGTTACCTGTGACACATTGCATGATTGTGTTATCTGTTACCCATTGCATGATTGTGTTACCTGTGACCCATTGCATGATTGTGTTACCTGTGACCCATTGCATGATTGTGTTACCTGTGACCAATTGCATGATTGTGTTACCTGTGACCCATTGCATGATTGTGTTACCTGTGACACATTGCATGATTGTGTTACCTGTGACACATTGCATGATTGTGTTACCTGTGACCAATTGCATGATTGTGTTACCCATGACCATTGCATGATTGTGTTACCTGACCATTGCATGATTGTGTTACCTGTGACCCATTGCATGATTGTGTTACCCATTGCATGATTGTGTTACCTGTGACCCATTGCATGATTGTGTTACCTGTGACACATTGCATGATTGTGTTAGCTGTGACCAATTGCATGATTGTGTTAGCTGTGACCCATTGCATGATTTGTTACTGTGACCCATTGCATGATTGTGTTAGCTGTGACCCATTGCATGATTGTGTTAGCTGTGACCCATTGCATGATTGTGTTAGCTGTGACCCATTGCACGATTGTGTTACCTGTGACCCATTGCACGATTGTGTTACCTGTGACCCATTGCACGATTGTGTTACCCATTGCATGATTGTGTTACCCGTGACACATTGCATGATTGTGTTACCTGTGACCCATTGCATGATTGTGTTACCCATTGCATGATTGTGTTAGCTGTGACCAATTGCATGATTGTGTTAGCTGTGACCCATTGCATGATTGTGTTAGCTGTGACCCATTGCAGATTGTGTTACCTGTGACCCATTGAGATTGTGTTACCTGTGACCATTGCATGATTGTGTTACCTTGCATGATTGTGTTACTGTGACCCATTGCATGATTGTGTTACCTGTGACCCATTGCATGATTGTGTTACCCATTGCATGATTGTGTTACCCATTGCATGATTGTGTTACCCATTGCATGATTGTGTTACCCATTGCACGATTGTGTTACCTGTGACCCATTGCATGATTATGTTACCTGTGACCCATTGCTTGATTGTGTTACCCATTGCATGATTGTGTTACCTGTGACCCATTGCATGATTGTGTTACCTGTGACCCATTGCACGATTGTGTTACCTGTGATCCATTGCACGATTGTGTTACCCATTGCATGATTGTGTTACCTGTGACCCATTGCATGATTGTGTTACCTGTGACCAATTGCATGATTGTGTTACCTGTGACCAATTGCATGATTGTGTTACCTGTGACCAATTGTATGATTGTGTTACCTGTGACACATTGCATGATTGTGTTACCTGTGACCCATTGCATGATTGTGTTACCTGTGACCCATTGTATGATTGTGTTACCTGTGACCCATTGCACGATTGTGTTACCCATTGCATGATTGTGTTACCTGTGACACATTGCATGATTGTGTTAGCTGTGACCCATTGCATGATTGTGTTACCCATTGCATGATTGTGTTACCTGTGACCCATTGCACGATTGTGTTACCTGTGACCCATTGCACGATTGTGTTACCCATTGCACGATTGTGTTACCTGTGACACATTGCATGATTGTGTTAGCTGTGACACATTGCATGATTGTGTTAGCTGTGACACATTGCATGATTGTGTTACCTGTGACACATTGCATGATTGTGTTACCTGTGACCCATTGCTTGATTGTGTTACCCATTGCATGATTGTGTTACCTGTGACCAATTGCATGATTGTGCTACCCGTGACCCATTGCCCAATTGTGTTACCTGTGACCCATTGCATGATTGTGTTACCTGTGACCCATTGCTTGATTGTGTTACCCATTTGCATGATTGTGTTACCTGTGACCCATTGCTTGATTGTGTTACCTGTGACTCATTGCATGATTGTGTTACCTGTGACCCATTGCATGATTGTGTTACCTGTGACCCATTGCTTGATTGTGTTACCCATTGCATGATTGTGTTACCTGTGACCCATTGCTTGATTGTGTTACCAATTGCATGATTGTGTTACCTGTGACCCATTGCTTGATTGTGTTACCTGTGACCCATTGCATGATTGTGTTACCTGTGACCCATTGCATGATTGTGTTACCTGTGACCCATTTTGCATGATTGTGTTACCTGTGACCAATTGCATGATTGTGTTACCTGTTACCCATTGCACGATTGTGTTACCTGTGACCAATTACATGATTGTGTTACCTGTTACCCATTGCACGATTGTGTTACCTGTGACCAATTGCATGATTGTGTTATCTGTTACCCATTGCATGATTGTGTTACCCATTGCACGATTGTGTTACCCATTGCACGATTGTGTTACCTGTGACCAATTGCATGATTGTGTTATCTGTTACCCATTGCATGATTGTGTTACCTGTGACCAATTGCACGATTGTGTTATATGTTACCCATTGCACGATTGTGTTACCTGTTACCCATTGCACGATTGTGTTACCTGTGACCAATTACATGATTGTGTTACCTGTTACCCATTGCACGATTGTGTTATCTGTTACCCATTGCATGATTGTGTTACCTGTGACCAATTGCACGATTGTGTTATCTGTTACCCATTGCACGATTGTGTTACCTGTGACCAATTGCACGATTGTGTTATCTGTTACCCATTGCACTATTGTCTTACCTGTTACCCATTGCACGATTGTGTTACCTGTGACCAATTGCATGATTGTGTTACCCATGACCCATTGCATGATTGTGTTAGCTGTGACCCATTGCATGATTGTGTTATCTGTTACCCATTGCATGATTGTGTTACCCATTGCACGATTGTGTTATCTGTTACCCATTGCATGATTGTGTTACCTGTGACCCATTGCATGATTGTGTTACCCATGACACATTGCATGATTGTGTTACCTGTGACACATTGCATGGTTGTGTTACCTGTGACCCATTGCATGATTGTGTTACCTGTGACCCATTGCACGATTGTGTTACCTGTGACCCATTGCATGATTGTGTTACCTGTGACCCATTGCATGATTGTGCTACCTGTGACCCATTGCACGATTGTGTTACCTGTGACCCATTGCACGATTGTGTTACCTGTGATCCATTGCACGATTGTGTTACCTGTGACCCATTGCATGATTGTGTTACCTGTGACCCATTGCACGATTGTGTTACCTGTGACCCATTGCATGATTGTGTTACCTGTGACCCATTGCATGATTGTGTTACCTGTGACCCATTGCATGATTGTGTTACCTGTGACCCATTGCATGATTGTGTTACCTGTGACCCATTGCACGATTGTGTTACCTGTGACACATTGCATGATTGTGTTACCTGTGACCCATTGCATGATTGTGTTACCTGTGACCCATTGCACGATTGTGTTACCTGTGACCCATTGCACGATTGTGTTACCCGTGACACATTGCATGATTGTGTTAGCTGTGACACATTGCATGATTGTGTTACCCATTGCATGATTGTGTTACCTGTGACCCATTGCATGATTGTGTTACCTGTGACCCATTGCACGATTGTGTTATCTGTTACCCATTGCACGATTGTGTTACCTGTTACCCATTGTATGATTGTGTTACCCATGACACATTGCATGATTGTGTTACCTGTGACCAATTGCATGATTGTGTTACCTGTGACCAATTGCATGATTGTGTTACCCATGACCCATTGCATGATTGTGTTATCTGTTACCCATTGCACGATTGTGTTACCTGTGACCCATTGCATGGTTGTGTTACCTGTGACCAATTGCATGATTGTGTTACCCATTGCATGATTGTGTTACCTGTGACCCATTGCATGATTGTGTTACCCATTGCATGATTGTGTTACCCATTGCATGATTGTGTTACCCATTGCATGATTGTGTTACCTGTGACACATTGCATGATTGTGTTAGCTGTGACACATTGCATGATTGTGTTACCTGTGACACATTGCATGATTGTGTTACCTGTGACACATTGCATGATTGTGTTACCTGTGACCCATTGCATGATTGTGTTACCCATTGCATGATTGTGTTACCTGTGACACATTGCATGATTGTGTTACCTGTGACCCATTGCACGATTGTGTTACCCATTGCATGATTGTGTTACCTGTGACCCATTGCATGATTGTGTTACCTGTGACCATTGCATGATTGTGTTACCTGTGACCCATTGCACGATTGTGTTACCCATTGCATGATTGTGTTACCTGTGACCCATTGCATGATTGTGTTACCCATTGCATGATTGTGTTACCTGTGACCCATTGCTTGATTGTGTTACCATTGCATGATTGTGTTACCTGTGACCCATTGCATGATTGTGTTACCTGTGACCCATTGCATGATTGTGTTACCTGTGACCCATTGCTTGATTGTGTTACCCATTGCATGATTGTGTTACCTGTGACCCATTGCATGATTGTGTTACCCATTGCATGATTGTGTTACCTGTGACCCATTGCATGATTGTGTTACCTGTGACCCATTGCATGATTGTGTTACCCATTGCATGATTGTGTTACCTGTGACCCATTGCATGATGGTGTTACCCATTGCACGATTGTGTTACCTGTGACCCATTGCACGATTGTGTTACCTGTGACCAAATGCACGATTGTGTTATCTGTTACCCATTGCATGATTGTGTTACCCATTGCACGATTGTGTTATATGTTACCCATTGCACGATTGTGTTACCTGTTACCCATTGCAGCTTTGTGTTACCTGTGACCAATTGCATGATTGTGTTACCTGTTACCCATTGCACGATTGTGTTACCTGTTACCCATTGCAGGATTGTGTTACCTGTGACCAATTGTATGATTGTGTTACCTGTTACCCATTGCACGATTGTGTTATCTGTTACCCATTGCATGATTGTGTTACCTGTGACCAATTGCACGATTGTGTTATCTGTTACCCATTGCACGATTGTGTTACCTGTGACCATTTGCACGATTGTGTTATCTGTTACCCATTGCACGATTGTGTTACCTGTTACCCATTGTATGATTGTGTTACCCATGACACATTGCATGATTGTGTTACCTGTGACCCATTGTATGATTGTGTTACCTGTTACCCATTGTATGATTGTGTTACCCATGACACATTGCATGATTGTGTTACCCATGACCCATTGTATGATTGTGTTACCCATGACACATTGGATGATTGTGTTACCTGTGACCCATTGTATGATTGTGTTACCTGTGACACATTGCATGATTGTGTTAGCTGTGACCAATTGCATGATTGTGTTAGCTGTGACCCATTGCATGATTATGTTAGCTGTGACCCATTGCATGATTGTGTTACCTGTGACCCATTGCATGATTGTGTTACCTGTGACCCATTGCATGATTGTGTTACCCATTGCATGATTGTGTTACCTGTGACCCATTGCATGATTGTGTTACCTGTGACCCATTGCACGATTGTGTTACCCATTGCATGATTGTGTTAGCTGTGACACATTGCATGATTGTGTTACCTGTGACACATTGCATGATTGTGTTAGCTGTGACACATTGCATGATTGTGTTACCTGTGACCCATTGCATGATTGTGTTACCTGTGACACATTGCATGATTGTGTTACCTGTGACCCATTGCATGATTGTGTTACCTGTGACCATTGCATGATTGTGTTACCCATTGCATGATTGTGTTACCTGTGACCCATTGCATGATTGTGTTACCTGTGACCCATTGCATGATTGTGTTACCCATTGCATGATTGTGTTACCTGTGACCCATTGCATGATTGTGTTACCCATTGCATGATTGTGTTACCCATTGCATGATTGTGTTACCTGTGACCCATTGCATGATTGTGTTACCTGTGACCCATTGCATGATTGTGTTACCTGTGACCCATTGCATGATTGTGTTACCTGTGACCCATTGCATGATTGTGTTACCTGTGACCCATTGCATGATTGTGTTACCTGTGACACATTGCATGATTGTGTTACCTGTGACCCATTGCATGATTGTGTTACCTGTGACCCATTGCATGATTGTGTTACCCATTGCATGATTGTGTTACCTGTGACACATTGCATGATTGTGTTACTGTGACCCATTGCACGATTGTGTTACCCATTGCATGATTGTGTTACCTGTGACCCATTGCACGATTGTGTTACCTGTGACCCATTGCACGATTGTGTTACCCATTGCACGATTGTGTTACCTGTGACACATTGCATGATTGTGTTAGCTGTGACACATTGCATGATTGTGTTAGCTGTGACACATTGCATGATTGTGTTACCTGTGACACATTGCATGATTGTGTTACCTGTGACCCATTGCTTGATTGTGTTACCCATTGCATGATTGTGTTACCTGTGACCAATTGCATGATTGTGCTACCCGTGACCCATTGCCCAATTGTGTTACCTGTGACCCATTGCATGATTGTGTTACCTGTGACCCATTGCTTGATTGTGTTACCCATTTGCATGATTGTGTTACCTGTGACCCATTGCTTGATTGTGTTACCTGTGACTCATTGCATGATTGTGTTACCTGTGACCCATTGCATGATTGTGTTACCTGTGACCCATTGCTTGATTGTGTTACCCATTGCATGATTGTGTTACCTGTGACCCATTGCTTGATTGTGTTACCAATTGCATGATTGTGTTACCTGTGACCCATTGCTTGATTGTGTTACCTGTGACCCATTGCATGATTGTGTTACCCATGACCCATTGCATGATTGTGTTACCTGTGACCCATTTTGCATGATTGTGTTACCTGTGACCAATTGCATGATTGTGTTACCTGTTACCCATTGCACGATTGTGTTACCTGTGACCAATTACATGATTGTGTTACCTGTTACCCATTGCACGATTGTGTTACCTGTGACCAATTGCATGATTGTGTTATCTGTTACCCATTGCATGATTGTGTTACCTGTGACCAATTGCACGATTGTGTTATCTGTTACCCATTGCATGATTGTGTTACCTGTTACCCATTGCACGATTGTGTTACCTGTACCATTGCATGATTGTGTTACCTGTTACCCATTGCACGATTGTGTTACCTGTTACCCATTGCATGATTGTGTTACCTGTGACCAATTGCACGATTGTGTTATCTGTTACCCATTGCATGATTGTGTTACCTGTGACCAATTGCACGATTGTGTTATCTGTTACCCATTGCACGATTGTGTTACCTGTGACCAATTGCACGATTGTGTTATCTGTGACCCATTGCATGATTGTGTTATCTGTTACCCATTGCATGATTGTGTTACCCATTGCATGATTGTGTTATCTGTTACCCATTGCATGATTGTGTTACCTGTGACCCATTGCATGATTGTGTTACCCATTGCATGATTGTGTTACCTGTGACCATTGCATGATTGTGTTACCTGTGACCCATTGCATGATTGTGTTACCTGTGACCCATTGCATGATTGTGTTACCCATTGCACGATTGTGTTACCTGTGACCCATTGCATGATTGTGTTACCTGTGACCCATTGCATGATTGTGTTACCTGTGACCAATTGCATGATTGTGTTACCTGTGACCCATTGCACGATTGTGTTACCTGTGACCCATTGCACGATTGTGTTACCTGTGACCCATTGCATGATTGTGTTACCTGTGACCCATTGCATGATTGTGTTACCTGTGACCCATTGCATGATTGTGTTACCTGTGACCCATTGCACGATTGTGTTATCTGTTACCCATTGCACGATTGTGTTACCTGTGACCCATTGCATGATTGTGTTACCTGTGACCCATTGCATGATTGTGTTACCTGTGACCAATTGCATGATTGTGTTACCTGTGACCCATTGCATGATTGTGTTATCTGTTACCCATTGCACGATTGTGTTACCTGTGACCCATTGCATGATTGTGTTACCTGTGACCCATTGCATGATTGTGTTACCTGTGACCCATTGCATGATTGTGTTACCTGTGACCCATTGCATGATTGTGTTACCTGTGACCCATTGCATGATTGTGTTACCTGTGACCCATTGCATGATTGTGTTACCTGTGACACATTGCATGATTGTGTTACCTGTGACCCATTGCATGATTGTGTTACCCATTGCATGATTGTGTTACCTGTGACACATTGCATGATTGTGTTACCTGTGACCCATTGCACGATTGTGTTACCCATTGCATGATTGTGTTACCTGTGACACATTGCATGATTGTGTTAGCTGTGACCCATTGCATGATTGTGCTACCTGTGACACATTGCATGATTGTGTTACCTGTGACCCATTGCACGATTGTGTTACCCATTGCATGATTGTGTTACCTGTGACACATTGCATGATTGTGTTACCCATTGCATGATTGTGTTACCCGTTGCATGATTGTGTTACCCATTGCATGATTGTGTTACCTGTGACACATTGCATGATTGTGTTACCTGTGACACATTGCATGATTGTGTTAGCTGTGACACATTGCATGATTGTGTTAGCTGTGACACATTGCATGATTGTGTTACCTGTGACCCATTGCACGATTGTGTTACCTGTGACCCATTGCATGATTGTGTTACCCATTGCATGATTGTGTTACCTGTGACACATTGCATGATTGTGTTAGCTGTGACCCATTGCACGATTGTGTTACCCATTGCATGATTGTGTTACCTGTGACCCATTGCATGATTGTGTTACCCATTGCATGATTGTGTTACCTGTGACACATTGCATGATTGTGTTACCTGTGACCCATTGCTTGATTGTGTTACCCATTGCATGATTGTGTTACCTGTGACCCATTGCTTGATTGTGTTACCAATTGCATGATTGTGTTACCTGTGACCCATTGCATGATTGTGTTACCCATTGCACGATTGTGTTACCTGTGACCCATTGCATGATTGTGTTACCTGTGACCAATTGCACGATTGTGTTATCTGTTACCCATTGCACGATTGTGTTATCTGTTACCCATTGCATGATTGTGTTACCTGTGACCAATTGCACGATTGTGTTATTGTTACCCATTGCACGATTGTGTTACCTGTGACCCATTGCATGATTGTGTTACCCATGACACATTGCATGATTGTGTTACCTGTGACCAATTGCACGATTGTGTTATCTGTTACCCATTGCATGATTGTGTTACCCATTGCATGATTGTGTTACCTGTGACCCATTGCTTGATTGTGTTACCAATTGCATGATTGTGTTACCTGTGACCCATTGCATGATTGTGTTACCCATTGCACGATTGTGTTACCTGTGACCCATTGCATGATTGTGTTACCTGTGACACATTGCATGATTGTGTTACCTGTGACCAATTGCACGATTGTGTTACTGTTACCCATTGCTGATTGTGTTACCCATTGCATGATTGTGTTACCTGTGACCCATTGCTTGATTGTGTTACCCATTGCATGATTGTGTTACCTGTGACCCATTGCTTGATTGTGTTACCAATTGCATGATTGTGTTACCTGTGACCCATTGCATGATTGTGTTACCTGTGACCCATTGCATGATTGTGTTACCCATTGCATGATTGTGTTACCTGTGACCCATTGCATGATGGTGTTACCCATTGCACGATTGTGTTACCTGTGACCCATTGCACGATTGTGTTACCTGTGACCAAATGCACGATTGTGTTATCTGTTACCCATTGCATGATTGTGTTACCCATTGCACGATTGTGTTATATGTTACCCATTGCACGATTGTGTTACCTGTTACCCATTGCAGGATTGTGTTACCTGTGACCAATTGCATGATTGTGTTACCTGTTACCCATTGCACGATTGTGTTACCTGTTACCCATTACAGGATTGTGTTACCTGTGACCAATTGTATGATTGTGTTACCTGTTACCCATTGCACGATTGTGTTATCTGTTACCCATTGCATGATTGTGTTACCTGTGACCAATTGCACGATTGTGTTATCTGTTACCCATTGCACGATTGTGTTACCTGTGACCAATTGCACGATTGTGTTATCTGTTACCCATTGCACGATTGTGTTACCTGTGACCCATTGTATGATTGTGTTACCCATGACACATTGCATGATTGTGTTACCTGTGACCCATTGTATGATTGTGTTACCCATGACACATTGCATGATTGTGTTACCTGTGACCCATTGTATGATTGTGTTACCCATGACACATTGCATGATTGTGTTACCTGTTACCCATTGCATGATTGTGTTAGCTGTGACCCATTGCATGATTGTGTTAGCTGTGACCCATTGCATGATTGTGTTAGCTGTGACCAATTGCATGATTGTGTTATCTGTGACCCATTGCATGGTTGTGTTACCTGTGACCCATTGCATGGTTGTGTTACCTGTGACACATTGCATGATTGTGTTACCTGTGACCCATTGCATGGTTGTGTTACCTGTGACCCATTGCATGATTGTGTTACCTGTGACCAATTGCATGATTGTGTTACCTGTGACCATTATGGGTTTTACGCCTGTATCAGTACCATTTTGGGCTATATCGCCGGCGGGCAGTTTACCTAACAACACCTTTCCTGGGCAGGCTCCAGCGGTTAACCAGTACCTGGGTGCACCAACCTCCATAAGAAACTGCCAACTTGTTCATATAAATGAGACACGGTCTGAGTGGGCTCGAACCCATGACCATCAGTGATGATAGGTTACAGTGGTATACAAGTCAGCGACCTTAACCACGGAGGTGGACTTGATTTTTTTATTATTTAAATCTCTAAATTTTGGGCAAATAAGAAGAAGCTGATACTCACTTTCGATCATTCTATAATTACAATATATACACGTTTGTTCATTCCGTGGTAAACTAGTATTGGTGCATAATGAATACAATCTCACGTTCCTGTGCTGGGACAATGTTGGCTCGATGTTTGATTGTTGTCTCTGATATTGTCGAGCATTACCGTCAAATACAACCATACACTATTGTGAAGCCATGCATTATTTCTTTAAATGGCTGTCGTTTGCATGGAGATATAATAGTATATTAACATAAATCTCTATGAAGGAAAGGGTTAAATGGCTGTCGTTTGCATGGAGATATAATAGTATATTAACATAAATCTCTATGAAGGAAAGGGTTAAATGGCTGTCGTTTGTGTGGAGATATAATAGTATATTAACCTAAATCTCTATGAAGGAAAGGGTTAAATGGCTGTCGTTTGTATGGAGATATAATAGTATATTAACATAAATCTCTATGAAGGAAAGGGTTAAATGGCTGTCGTTTGTATGGAGATATAATAGTATATTAACCTAAATCTCTATGAAGGAAAGGGTTAAATGGCTGTCGTTTGTATGGAGATATAATAGTATATTAACATAAATCTCTATGAAGGAAAGGGTTAAATGGCTGTCGTTTGTATGGAGATATAATAGTATATTAACCTAAATCTCTATGAAGGAAAGGGTTAAATGGCTGTCGTTTGTATGGAGATATAATAGTATATTAACCTAAATCTCTATGAAGGAAAGGGTTAAATGGCTGTCGTTTGTATGGAGATATAATAGTATATTAACCTAAATCTCTATGAAGGAAAGGGTTAAATGGCTGTCGTTTGTATGGAGATATAATAGTATATTAACCTAACTCTCTATGAAGGAAAGGGTTAAATGGCTGTCGTTTGTATGGAGATATAATAGTATATTAACCTAAATCTCTATGAAGGAAAGGGTTAAATGGCTGTCGTTTGTATGGAGATATAATAGTATATTAACCTAACTCTCTGTGAAGGAAAGGGTTAAATGGCTGTCGTTTGTATGGAGATATAATAGTATATTAACCTAACTCTCTGTGAAGGAAAGGATTAAATGGCTGTCGTTTGTATGGAGATATAATAGTATATTAACATAAATCTCTATGAAGGAAAGGGTTAAATGGCTGTCGTTTGTATGTATAAACAAACAAAATGTGCCTACACTGAATGACTTTAACAGCGCACCACTTCTGTCGATGTATATTTTTGGTAAGACCCGTTTTCAAAAATGCATGGGCATAACCTACCATAAAGTTGATCGAAATACATTTTATAAGGACGTCCTATATTATTAAGTTTATTATACCTTGCCTATATGAGCGACAGACAGATTACCTAACAACAGCTTTCCTAGGCAGGCTTGGGTGGTTAACCAGTACTTGGTGCACAAACCTCCGTAAGAAACTGCCAACGCTTTCATATAAAGAGACACGGTCTGAGCGAGGCTCGAACCCATGATCATCAGTGTTGATAGGTTACAGTAGCATACAGGTTAGCGACCGTAACCACTCGACCACGGAAGCGGATATAGGGACGTCAAGAGCAGTAGTCAGTGTTAGTCTGTATCAAATGTGCAACAGACGGATCTGTAGTCCAGTGGTAACACGCTGGACTGGTAATCTATGGACGTAGGTTCGATCCCCCGTCTGACCCTAATAAAATTAAGTCTTTCAGATGGGACTTTAAACCGAGGTCTCGTGTCGGTGCTTGACATCGTGCACGTGAAAGTACCAGAGGACTTTGGAATGGGTTTCTGTCTGTATCATTGCACTATCCTCCAACATTCTAAAATGACTAATCTCTTCAGGGGGCGTCGCTCATATGGGCAACCGGTAGCGACGATAAATAAACATAAAACACACCCAGACACTCAACTGTGCATTCATCTCTCCCATATAGGTAGCTGCGTTTTAAACGTTGTTCAGTGTAGTGTACGATTGTTTTGGGACATGTACAAACCTTAGTAAAATGTGCTAGCAGTGCATCGTTTGTCATCAAACCCTTGTAGAAGCATGGCGTAACAACTAGCACCGCCTTAGCTCCTGCATCCGCCATTTTCTTACACATGGCAATCGTTTCCATGGTTGCTAAAATGAAGACGCCGGGTAATCTCTTTAAAATTTCAAATTAATATAGATCTAGAGCTACCGCCAAAATATGTGAGATTATTAATATATTATAACGTCTGCCCCATCTTACTCGCGATTTTGTAAATCATTAATCCTAAAACAAAATACTTGTTTATTGATCTATCAAGAAGTCACCGTTCCGATTTTCAAGTGCACTATATTATGTAGCTTAGTTACACGCGTGACTCTGGTAACAACAGGCTCGTTTTGATTGAATTCTATCTAGGTTCCTGGTAACACGAGCTACGTCCCTTACTTGATTCATATTCATAGTCACCCCTATTTAAAGAGCCAGCCATTTCTGACCTATGAGACACCTCTTTTTATGAACATCAGTACTTCCCGAATCCTATGCTATGCCCCTGCATCCATGGTCATTGCACGGGGCGATCTTCGATCGGTCCACATTGTGTTCAAATATCTATCTATCTTCCTATTAGTCAAACCCCTGATGGGGACCTTAGACTTTTCATATCAACACAGTTTACAGTGAAATACTTTTTAAATACGACTAAGTTATCCGCTTGAAGTCACAGATTTAGTTGAATGGACGGATGTTTTTGTAATTAAATATAAAGCTTTCATGGTAAATTGTGCTGTAATTTAAATCGCAGGAACTTGAAATTTTATCCATAAGCCACCAACGTAGTGTAAACATTTTTTTAATAGAGGGGGTGTCCTAGGATAGAGGTACGAGACCGTTGGTGGCTTATAGATAAAATGTCAAGTTCCTGTGTTTAAATACACTTATTAACACATTTATTCAAATGAAAATAGTCCCATACAATGACAGGGTTGTATCTATGCATTGCAATCAGCTGTCTGTGGATAATATGTTTAGCAAGTATAATGCGGTATTGCATAATTCAAATATAACAACGTACATCCTCGGACCGGGAAGTATGTGAGATGGTACGGTGGTCGCCATATCAGACAGGTGGGTTTTTCTCCGGGTATTCCGGTTTCCTCCCACACGAATGACCACATACACGCTTTCATCCGCGCCAACGAGAGTGATTAATATAAGTTGTTAAAACTTGCTTCGTAATCGTTGTAAAATAAATAAAATTAAACTTACATTCACAACCAGCACCAGCAATAATAAGCTTGTCTTTCGCGGCCATCTCGGAGACCCTGCGCACGAGCTCGATTCGTTCCTCATCTCTTAGGAACACGTATTCACCATTGGAACCTTGTATAACGTAGCCTAAAATGGCAACAAGCTTAAGAGCATCAGTCGCTGGACAATGTTGAGGTAGGAAGTTGAAATATATAAAGAGACAACACGATTATTAAAAAAAGTAAAATATCCTTATTTTATCATATTGTATAGTGAACATACCGCACTACACCTCCTGTGAACATACCGCACTACACCTCCTGTGAACATACCTCACTACACCTCCTGTGAACATACCGCACTACACCTCCTGTGAACATACCGCACTACACCTCCTGTGAACATACCTCACTACACCTCCTGTGAACAAACCGTACTACACCTCCAGTGAACATACCTCACTACACATCCAGTGAACATACCTCACTACACCTCCAGTGAACATCCCGCACTACACCTCATGTGAACAAACCGTACTACACCTCCAGTGAACATACCTCACTACACCTCCTGTGAACATACCTCACCACACCTCCTGTGAACATACCTCACTACACCTCCTGTGAACATACCGTACTACACCTCCTGTGAACATACCTCACTACACCTCCTGTGAACATACCGCACTACACCTCCTGTGAACATACCGCACTACACCTCCTGTGAACATACCTCACCACACCTCCTGTGAACATATCGCACTACACCTCCTGTGAACATACTTCACTACACCTCCTGTGAACATACCGCATTACACCTCCTGTGAACATACCGCACTACACCTCCTGTGAACATACCTCACTACACCTCCTGTGAACTACACCTCCTGTGAACATACCGCACTACACCTACTGTGAACATACCTCACTACACCTCCTGTGAACTACACCTCCTGTGAACATACCTCACTACACCTACAGTGAGCATACCTCACTACACCTCCAGTGAGCATACCGCACTACACCTCCTGTGAACATACCTCACTACACCTCCTGTGAACATACCTCACTACACCTCCTGTGAACATACCGCACTACACCTCCTGTGAACATAACGCACTACACCTACTGTGAACATACCTCACTACACCTCCTGTGAACTACACCTCCTGTGAGCATACCTCACTACACCTACAGTGAACATACTTCACTACACCTCCTGTGAACATACCTCACTACACCTCCTGTGAACATACCGCACTACACCTCCTGTGAACTACACCTCCTGTGAACATACCTCACTACACCTACAGTGAGCATACCTCACTACACCTACAGTGAGCATACCTCACTACACCTCCTGTGAACATACCGCACTACACCTCATGTGAACATACATCACTACACCTCCTGTGAACTACACCTCCTGTGAACATACCTCACTACACCTCCAGTGACAATACCTCACTACACCTCCTGTGAGCATACCGCACTACACCTCCAGTGAGCATACCGCACTACACCTCCTGTGAACATACCGCACTACACATCCTGTGAACATACCGCACTACACCTCCAGTGAGCATACCGCACTACACCTCCAGTGAACATACCGCACTACACCTCCAGTGAGCATACCGCACTACACCTCCTGTGAACATACCGCACTACACCTCCAGTGAACATACCGCACTACACCTCCAGTGAGCATACCGCACTACACCTCCAGTGAACATACCGCACTACACCTCCAGTGAACATACCGCACTACACCTCCTGTGAACATACCGCACTACACCTCCAGTGAGCATACCGCACTACACCTCCAGTGAACATACCGCAATACACCTCCAGTGAGCATACCGCACTACACCTCCAGTGAACATACCGCACTACACCTCCAGTGAACATACCGCACTACACCTCCTGTGAGCATACCGCACTACACCTCCAGTGAACATACCGCACTACACCTCCATTGAGCATACCGCACTACACCTCATGTGAGCATACCGCACTACACCTCCTGTGAACATACCGCACTACACCTCCTGTGAACATACCGCACTACACCTCCAGTGAACATACCGCACTACACCTCCTGTGAACATACCGCACTACACCTCCTGTGAACATACCTCACTACACCTCCAGTGAGCATACCGCACTACACCTCCTGTGAACATACCGCACTACACCTCCTGTGAATACCTCACTACACCTCCAGTGAGCATACCGCACTACACCTCCAGTGAGCATACCGCACTACACCTCCAGTGAGCATACCGCACTACACCTCCAGTGAGCATACCGCACTACACCTCCTGTGAACAAACCGTACTACACCTCCAGTGAACATACCGCACTACACCTCCTGTGAACATACCGCACTACACCTCCTGTGAACATACCTCACTACACCTCCAGTGAGCATACCGCATTACACATCCTGTGAACATACCGCACTACTCCTCCTGTGGACATACCTCACTACACATCCAGTGAACATACCTCACTACACCTCCAGTGAGCATACCGCACTACACCTCCAGTGAGCATACCGCACTACACCTCCTGTGAACATACATCACTACACCTCCAGTGAACATACCGCACTACACCTCCTGTGAATATACCTCACTACACCTCCAGTGAACATACCTCACTACACCTCCAGTGAGCATACCGCACTACACATCCTGTGAACATACATCACTACACATTCAGTGAACATACGTCACTACACATTCAGTGAACATACGTCACTACACATCCAGTGAACAAACCGTACTATAATGTGAACATACCTCTGAACGGTATTTTATTCCACTTGTCCATATTGTGTTGAAGTTTGTCGTAAGCGATAGTTTCGTCAGTATTGAAAGGCGTTGCGATCGGCGGGTAGATACCGCTCAGATCTATCTGCATCTTGACTCCTAAGTGTACTGCTGCTAGGTATGACGATGGTGATGATGATGAAAAAGTTGCAACTTTAGTCCAACCCGATATTACACTGTGGCACAACACACGTGTCCTAATAACGCGAACGGATAATGTTGCCATAACAATAAAGACTCCCTCATACACACCAATATTTTGTTTTTACGTTAATACAGCGTTGCTCATAAACACAGCACAATAGAACCAGATAGGCGATAATATAAAATGTCCACAGGGTCCGGTAAACATCTATAAAGTTTATATTATTATCCGGTTATTTTACACAGATGGACGTAAACCACAGTGATAATATAATTGGAGCTGAAGACAGTCAAAACATTAACACATTTGATAGTAGATCTCTAATTGGGAGGCTGAAAAATAAAATAAAAATAGTGTTTATGAAGTTTTTGTTTTACTTTTTTCAGCCCCAATTATAATATATCAAAGTACTGTTATACATCCGCCTGTGGTATTCTTATTAAGAAAACCAATGGTGCGTAACTAGAGTCAGTGTGGCTAATCTGCGTCACAACTACACTGATAAGATTCGGTAAATCATGTAAGATGTTTTCATATTTGACTCGCATTTTATATAGCATATCTTTGGATTTCGTAAACAAATTTTACTGAAATATAGCGCACGGACCGACACACGTTGATTACACCTCCCCATTATATCACTCGGGATTTTATCCATAAGAGACGAAATGCATTCTACCCCAGGACGGTCCGACCCCCTCTCCCTCTAGTGTAGATATATAGTTTATACTTCAGTGTGGGTCCTAGGGTAGAGGTTCACGGCTGTTGGTGCATTAATTATGGGTACATGTGCATGTGAGTATA
This sequence comes from Archivesica marissinica, assembly GCA_014843695.1. NCBI lineage: Eukaryota > Metazoa > Mollusca > Bivalvia > Venerida > Vesicomyidae > Archivesica > Archivesica marissinica. Next base: position 10,282,536 of record CM026396.1, on the reverse strand, counting down.
TCCAACTGTAGCCCAGGCCTTATTTATATGTTGGTAGAAAAAGTATATTGTGTATTACTGCAAGCAATGCTCTCTTATCTGTATATGTACGGTAGCTGTTCCTTCCTCTTCCATGACAGTTACCCATGTGTGTCCAGTCTATTGTGTTATCTACTGTGGTGTAACGTCATGTAATTATGTCCAAGTGATAGTACGGGAGACTGACGTATGCGAGGTCAAGTCCCTAATCCACTAAATATAACCCTAACTAAACCGGTGTTGCCGCCCTTTCTATACAATGGAGAAAAAGAAGTCGACATGTACACATCGACATTGTCGCATTGTATACTTGCTTTGTTTAGATCTACCTCTGATCTTTTAAATACATATTTGTAAGAGCAAATACTATACAGTCGATTCTGGTAAGAAACCATTTATTAGTAATCTATGGAATTTATAATATGATATGAACTCTGTGATAGCGGCTGTGATATTTTCCGGTGCATTACTGTATATATTTCATATACGTGTTTCTATTTGTTGTTATTGTTATTACGATGTATAAGCTACGTTGAAACTCGGATACGGGTTCTGGTTGAATTATTGACTCCCATAATACCCGGTGACACAACTCTACCCAAAACGTACGTTTCATGAATGTCAAACACTGTCATAGGCAATGTTAGCAATACATTGTCCGCCTCCGTTGTCGAGTGGTCAAGATCGCTGACTTGTATACCACTGTAACCTATAATCACCGATGGTCACTGGTTCGATCCCGTTCACCGTGTCTCTTTATATGAAAAAAATGGCAGTTTCTTATGGAAGTGGGTGCACCAAGTACTGGTTAACCGCTGGAGCCTGCCCAGGAAAGGTGTTGTTGGGTAAGCTGCCCGTCGCTCAAATGGGAAACCGGTAGAGACGTTAAATAAACGTCAAACATCGGTTAGGTTCGTATAAATTTATTTCATGTATCCGTTTGTTATAATTTATGTGTTCCAGTAATTGTATAGGAGACATTCGGCAATGTACGTCAACGACGGAAATAGCCGATGTTACCCATTCAATTTCGAGCAAATTGTCCGTGAACACATATCACATATTAAAGTTGGAGTTGTTTTGTATATATACAATGGTTGTGTATGCTTTTGTGTATGACTGTATAATAGTATGGAATAATTGCATGCATTGGTTGTTTAATAATAATCATCTAACTGGTGGGTATTTCGAATATCTTCCATGGCAGTCAGGACAGGATTCTCTTACCAGATACTCATTGAAATATTAATTAATAGAGATTAATCTGAAATACAACATACGCTGTGGTAAGAAATTGTAAATGTATTATATGTATTACTTATATTTCCCCTTACGCGTCGATTGTTTTATTGAGTACTGTGATATGTTGTATTGTTTTTATAACCAATGTCACCATGGTTACGCTTAGCACAATTCTGGGGACGTGATTGTGTAGTTGTGGAGATTTGGTCGTTGATGGTTTGTACTTGTGTCGATTGGTCTGCCACCGTGGTCGAGTGGTTAAGGTCGCTGACGTGTATACCACTGTAACCTATCATCACTGATGGTCACGGGTTCGAGCCCCGCTCAGACCGTGTCTCATTTATATGAAAATGTTGGCAGTTTCTTACGGAGGTTGGTGCACCCAAGTACTGGTTAACCGTTGGAGCCTGCCCAGGAAAGGTGTTGTTAGGTAAACTGCCCGCCGGCGATATAGCCCAAAATGGTGCTGATGCAGGCGTAAAACCCGAAATATAACATAACATAACTTGTGTCAGGGCCGTCGCTGGAGCTATTTTTATGATACGCACGGCCAAATATGCTTGTTTGTCGAGTGATCATAGCGAGCGAGTACGCTAGGGGGGTCCGGGGGCATGCCCATCCCCTGAAATTGTTTTAAATGAGGAAGCAATTTCCTGCATTTCACTGCATTTTGTAACGTACAATTGCAGGACTAAAGTTCTTACGACAATCCGTATAAAGGTATAAATTAAGGCTAGATGTATAATATACATGATCTATCGCCCTTATCAATTAAACAAGCACGTAAAATAGCACACACTAAATTTCGAGATGCACCATATTTGCAATGGGCTCAATTATTCCACCACTCCACACATCACGGCGCCTATGTATCCCTACTGTAACCCTGGGGTTTTATTGCATTTTTGGATATTTTCATTTTTTTCATTTTCTGAGACCAATGATACGCACGTGCGTACTTGCGTATGCCCAGCGACGGGCCTGTGTGTCATTGTATGTGCCCAAGGTTATCCAGAATGAAATGGGTTAAAGAACACCATTTAAGGAAGCGATCACGCGCTTTCTCACTTCTCCCAACAATTCTGACCTAGAATGAACACTGCCCTAGGGTGACTATTTTGCCCCAGTCACTCTCTAGAATGAGTCCTGATTGCTTGAAATGGGAGGGGGGGGGGAATGAAAGCACAACGTTTGACAGTAAGGACAAGCTGTTGTAGCATGTTGAATAGGCTGCAGTGGTGGTTAAAGTATTTTACTTGAAATATCTTGCACCTCAATGCTGCTGGTTCAAATCCGACTTTGGTTAGCAAATTTTTTCATTAGTTTATACATTATAGCATTAATTTTAGCTGGATTGCGAAACAAATTCTTACAACTTTCTGATGGAATCCATCGCCACGAGGGAGAGACAAGAGGCATGTGCAATTTAAATGCCTTGCCTAAGGGCACAATCATAACAGCTCTAGCGGGGCTTGAACTCCGGGCCTTTCTCACCTGAAGTGAAAGCACTACCACAGCGCTATCACGACTTCCATGAATTATTTCATTGTGTGGAAACTATTCAGCTGGCTTGCTGAAAGTAGATGGTTCTACCTGGGTGCCCATCCATTCCTGAAATACTGCTTGCTGAAAGTAGATGGTTCTACCTGGGTACCCATCCATTCCTGAAATACTGCTCAGTGGTGCGCCCGGTGTCTTCCTCCGCCAATAATAGCTCGAGTGTCGCCATATCACCTACGTTGTTGGCGCGACTTTAAACTCCAAAAACAAAACACGACTGCTATCTTTTTCTTACACATTACCGGGTTCGAGCCCCGCTCAGGCCGTGACTCATTTATATGAAAGAGTTGGCAGTTTCTTACGGAGGTAGGTGCACCCAAGTACTGGTTAACCGCTGGAGCCTGCCCAGGAAAGGTGTTGTTAGGTAAACTGCCCACCGGCGATATAGCCCAAAATGGTGCTGATGCAGGCGTAAAACCCGAAATATAACATAACATAACTTGTGTCATTGTATGTGCCCAAGGTTATAAAACTGTTCTCATAATACAAACTCAATGTTTGATTCTGAGTGTTACTGTCAGCTGAACCAATCAGAAGCCTGAGACTGAGTTGGAGATTGGAGAAAAGTTTTATAACCTCGAAGCATGGTGTTGCTATTGTCATGACTCGCATTTGTGGAGACGAATTTAAATAGTAATGGCACCCACGTACACCCACCCACACCACTTTCAGCCGGTACACTCTCTCAACCACCAAGAAGAAAAACCACTAGTCTGTCTGACTAGCGCAGTGGTTAGCGTGCTCGCTTCTCACCAATACAACCCGGGTACGAATGATCACTTATACACTTTCATCCGCGCCAACGAGAATGATTAATATCAGTTTGGGACAACTACTCGTGGCAAGAATAATCCTTGTAAATATAAATAATGATTAGCAACCGTAAATAAAAAAAAGCTAGAGAGGACCACATATATTTATATTACTGGTAGGCTACCCTGTTGGGAACAACCAACAAATAATATATAAAAATAAGCTAGAGTTCAGAATTGCAGTCGAGCGTGTTTAATTATTGAATAACTGACGATGTTTGAAAATGAAATAAACCGATAAATATATTCGATTTCCGATGTATAAATCAATAAAACTCGGTAGTTAGCTTACATTATACATCACCAATGCAACCCGGGTTCGATCCTCGGACCGGGAAGTATGTTGGTCGCCAGATCGGACAGTGGTGTTTCTCCTGGTACTCCAGTTTCCTACCACATGAATTACCACACTTATGCTTTCATCCGCATGCATCTTCGGTGTATTTATTTTGGTATCATTTCACACACAGACGCTTGGGGTCTTGACAAATGTTTTCGGGTTCAAAACTAAAAAAAACAGTTAGGGTTGTCACTATACATACCTTTTTTAGGCCAGTCCAAGGAAGTTTAAAAATGACATCACATCACTATCAATGAGTATATATCATTGATAGTGACGGGGTGTCATTTTTAAACATTCATGGTCTAAAAAATATCGTATGTATAGTGTTAAAAACAAAACAAAAATAATTTAGTTTTGTGGTTTTGAACCAAGAGTATACAAGGACAGTAATTTAGTGTTGCATAGCCCTAATTCTGGGGGGCACGATTCACCCAAATCCTCCCCAAATCCTCATGTTCCCCCCAAATCCTCATGTAATAAATAAGTTATCAAATTAATATGTCTCAAAACCTTTTAATATGCTTCTTAAGAAGTTATTGAACCCGATTTGAAGACGTTTTTATGGTAAAAAGAGTCTTATTTCGATGTTTTAATTTAACTTCGGCATTCTAGCAGCCAAGGGAGATCATCCAAAATAAATTATAAGATAAATTCAAGGGAGATAAATGTTGTTTGACCCATATAGCTTGAAAATATGAGCACGTCCGTAAATGGCAAGTGTCTATGTAGTACGCAAGGGCGGCTTCATGGGGGGCGGGGTACAAATCCTGGATCCGCGCCTGGTACGGGCCCGATATGCAGCAAATCATCCCCAGATCTTCCCCAAATCGTCTTAATTACTGACTTTGTGATGTAAATACCAGCTTAAATTGTTACTAATCATTGAATAATACTATTTTCAGGTACCTGGCTGATGCAATGAGTTTGCCTAAGAACGTGATATTAAAACGAAGCTCGCCAGAAAATGCCAATATAAATGGTCTTAATTTTCAGAATTGTCTTTCTTGTATATATGTCCCTACAACCATTTTAAATAAACGGATTAAAATTGGCTTTATAATGTTAAAAAATTATTGTGTGAAAATGGATTTGCAGATATCTGGAGTAATCCTCATGTTGTAAATAGAAACAGCTTTTTATGTATATTGAAACAACGTCTGATTGATTGCTTCGTACAGGGTTGGTTTACTAATAAGGCGTCTAGTAGTGTACTTGAACTGTATAATGATTGTAAATATGATTTTGGATATGAAACCTACTTGGACATTTTACCATATACATTGCGACTATATATAACCAGAATAAGAATATGTGCACATTCGCTTAGAATACAAACTGGTCGATATGCATCAAATAGAATACAGAGAAACGAAAGATACTGTCAATGCTGTAATACTCTGGATGTGGAAGATGAGTTTCATTTTATCTTAACATGTTCATGCTATATAGATTTGAGGAAACGTTACATTACTAAAAGATTTTATACAAGACCAAGTATGTATACATTTTTGAAATTGTTAAGCTCTGATAACAGAAGTGACCTGTATAATTTGGCTCTTTACATTAAACATGCTTTAAACAAACGAAATAATATATTAAATACCTTGACTTCTTAGATTTAAATATGATATTAGAGTTTATCCTCCGTGCTACATGACATAATTCGTAGCACTTGTATATAATGGCTATTACATTGATTGATTGTGATATGTAATTATGTTTTTATGTGTGGATATATATATATATATATATATTTATATATATATATATATATATATATATTATATATATGTATATATATCTATATGCATGTATGTATATTTCTATTAATGACTATGTACTTATGTATACGTCAAAATAAACATATGTTCTGTTCTGTTCTATAAATGTTTGTTTGTTTAACAGCATATTATATATCAACATCTAAGGTCGTACTAAAGTGGTTATTGTTTGTGTCTGTCCGTCCGGCTTTGTCACATTTTTGATAGTAAATTATACAAATGATCTCTCTATTTCTCCTCCAATGACCGTTCAACTGATCAGAACCGTCTCGACGAGATACTTGAAATGGTGATCACAGCATACACTTTGGGCGAGAAATGAAGAAAAAAATATCAAAACCTGCGGATGTACATTTGAAACATTTTGGTCCCGTTTATTCTATAATAATAATGATATAATTCAATCATTATAATACAGTACCGGGTTGAACATGCAATTAAAACACATTAATATTAAGTTCGTAAAACATATATCTATAAGTTTTTAAGTCATCCAATGTTGTTGTTTTTTGTAACAATAAGACATTAGCAGTAAATGCATGTTTGCCAAAATATTTCACACCCAATTTGCGGAAAGTTAAAAGTTAAACGTTCCGTTTGATGAATAATATTTCACATCGTCAATATTGTGTTGTGCCCCAGTTGATAATCATGTCGTACGTGATTAATAATTACATTAGCGATTAGTCTTTGATCGCCTTGTATTCAGATCAAATTAATTGAAAATAAAACGGCTATTATTATCAGTAATTGGTGATAATTGTGAGTAGCTAGAGAAGTTTGAGAACATTGAGGGTATAAGTATGGCATGATTCTGTTACTCTGTCCTTCTAGTTTTCTAGATTTCCGTTATTGCGTCAATAAGTGTTTTTACTTGTAGTTGGTGTGTTACACTCGTGTTGCTAATTAAAAGTGATTAAATCAGATTTCAATTTGGAATTATGGCTAGTCGTCAACGGTCCGGTCGTTACCCATGTGGTGTCTGTAGAAGCAATTGCTTCAGTGACTGTCTAATGTGTGGAACTTGCATCATGTGGTTCCATGCTAAGTGTGAAGGACTTGTAAAAAACGGTATCCAAAGCTGGTCAGACGTGGAAGGAGATTACATCTGCCAATCCTGTCGGACTGTTGATGGAACGGCGTTTGACTACCTGGCAGGCATTCATCGTCTAGAAGAGGTATGTATGTTCACCGCACATTTCACATCAATCAAAATAACAGATGCAAAGAAGGTAACACAAGATTATTTTAATTCATTATGTCCACGTTTTAATCATCGTGTAATTGTGTTCTTTAAAACACATTGGCCAGGCAATAATTTCGTCTTTATTCTATGTTTTTAAGAATATCATGTGTATTCGCGATCTGTTCCTTTTATTGATTTATGGTCAGACACCGCTATTGCAATTTCCATAGACCACCATTATAACACACAGTGTCATTAGAGTTCCCCCAAAAATAGTTTGGCACAAAAGAGAGTAGTTTTCAACAGAATGGCCTTTGAGCCACACGAAAATGTAAAATTTCAACAATCAATGGGGTTGACCAATTGCGTTTTTTTATATTTCCCAGTAAAGGCACCCACCCCCTACTCTGAAGGTAATTTGGTGGTGAATGTTGCACTGACACCTGCATTTATAATATGCTGTTTATTTGTCACCAAATAGTCTGCAAATATTTTTAAATATTCCAAAATGCAGCTCATATATTGTATTTTAATATTTAGAAGTCATTTTCAATATTTGTGACAATACCTACTCGGCCAATCAGTTCATGTATCAATAACTCTTAAGGGCTTCACTTTTTCAACCAATCCCAGACCACTATATCAATAACACCGTCTGACCTTGTGGTCGGACAGCGCTATTGAAATCTCCATAGGCCACCATTACAATATGCAGTGTCATTATCCACAGTGATTAGTAATGAATGTTTATATCGGAATAAAACCATATGAACCGTACATTCTCATTTTGTGTTTACTATTCATTTATTGATTTCCGCACATGTCCATGGCAAAAATAAGCTGAAATTTAATTTCTATGGATAAATTCATTTATTCAACGTTTTTTTTTTTTTGGTTATCACTTGTAAGTTTTCGCTATGTCAATATTAGGTGAATTTGTTATCAATAATTCTATTGGCTGCATTTGACATGTGTAAGGTGCCCACTACTCATGTATGTTCCATTAATGTCAAACCCCTTGCGGTCAAACCCCTTGCGGGGACCTAGACATGTTTTCCTGGGCAGGCTCATGTGACGTCACATGATTGATTGCCTTATGTTGCATGTATTGATACTGATATAATCTTATGAGGAAAAATTTGCATTGCCACCGATCATTGGTATCACCGCCTAAATAAACGATGGAGGTCAATGCTGTTGCTATTGTTGTTTATTTAGTTATTATTTATTTCTTACTAACAGATATTGCATACAATAAAATAAATATCATTATGCTTAATTGAGTGAACATTATTTGTACAGCCTCTTTTTGAAACACAAATACACAGGTTATTGCATCACCGGTTATCTGTATACCCAGAATAAATGGTCCCCAAAAATAGTTTGGAACAAATGACTGTATATTTCAACAGGCTGACCGTTGTTTTTTTAAAATTCCCCATTAAAGGCACCCACCCATACTCTGAAGGTAAATTGGTGGTGAATGTTGCAATGACACCTGCATTTATAATATGTTATTTATTTTTCACCAAATATGCAAATATTCCAAAATGCACCTCATAGATTTTAATTTAAGTCACTCACTATTAGTAACAATACCTACTCGGCCAATCAGTTCACATACCTGCCTACTTCTTGCGACCCCCAAATAGGGAGATTTGACTTACCTAAGAGGGATATTTCGCAATTGTTTTCTCATCTAAACTAGAATGTTCATGAGCCAAGACCAAGGTATGGCTGGGGACAGGTCGCTACCATGGTCACTATTGGCAATATTACCGAATTGCAATGTCCACGATATATCATCACGTGATCTTAAAAATACTTCTCCATCTTAATAAATAGGGAACGTGAAGTGTATGACTTAACCCCCCCTTTTTTTTAAATAAATTGTAATAACTAATTTAATTATATTAATATTTTATATATGAAATATAATAATACTAAACTAATAATTACAACTTGCATAATTTTTCTATATATCCAATTTCAGCTCAATGGACGTAAAGTCCCAATGGAAATTTACCTACTAAGCAATGTGGCAGATTTAGCGGGAAGTGCATGCATCAAAATGCTAGACTGGGTAGGTGTAGGTGACATATGCTACATCATCATGGAACGAGTGGAAGAAGCAAAGGATTTGTCCAATGTCATAATCGAAAATGGTCATTTAGATGAATCCACATCAAAAAACTTCTTCAGACAAATATTGGATTCCTTGGCAAATAAGGCAGGAATTGTTCACCGAGACATAAAGCCATTAAACATACTCGTGATTACCAAATCCAGTCTCCTAAAGCTCATTGACTTTGGAGCTGGAATATTCCTGACCGATAAAGCATATCACACATCCAACGGTTAGTATCGTTTTCTCTCATTTTCTCCTATTGGGTTTCAAATAATCTGGTGAGGAATTAATATAAGTTTTCTGAAAACTTCTTTTCCAATCCAAACCATTCACAATTTATGTAATTTGTAACATAATAATAAATACTGTTTAAACCAAATAATCAAAAGGGAGCGTTAATTTTTGGGCCGTGCTTAAAGCAGCATTACATCGTATGAAATAAAAGATATTTGAAAAATTCAATTTTTACATATGGGTAGCAATGCTGCTACACAATCTAACATTATACTTTGTATGCTTATGTTCATTTGGTAATCAGTGTTTTCTTGCGATAAAACAAACATGAAACCAAAAGTAGGACTTTCCGAGTCGGTCGGTCACGCACTTGTTTACAACCGGAACACATCGTCCGCACTTGTTTACATTCTGAATGCATCATCCCCATTTTCCCCACGTTGTCTTTTGTAATTAAATTACTTGATATGTTGATTCATACCGCTGTTAGCTAGCTAAGTTTTTAGGGACATTTCTACATCCCCGCGAGGGGTTCGACATTAGAGGAAGATAGATAGATAGTCTTTCATGTTCAAAATATATACGTTGTTTTCTACATCCTCTGTTGTTTCATGCATGCCTCTGTTGTTTCATGCATGCGCGCTGTGCGTGTTTACATTTCGTGTGTTGATAAACAAATTCGCGTATACGACGGTTTATATTTATTGGAATTTTATCGTTCATGAGCGACTTTTTTCGATTTTTGTAAACACACACATTAGTATTTATATTTTACCCAAAACATCCTATATTACGATGTAAAGCTGCTTTAATGTTTTGTCTGTTATTTGTTTTCTATGTCTATTTTGCTAACACAAATCCAATGTTACAAGTCCTTGGAAAGCAAGCAAGGTCAATAGGTAATTTTTATGTAATTTTGTGGGTACAATTTTCTCAAAGTGCTAAATGTGCATATATAAAGCATTTGAATGAATGGGAGAAAATTGTGTTCAAGAAAATAAATTATCTGAAAATCTCAACTTTTTTTATTAATAATTGTGAATTTTATAAAACATATCTATTTTTTTTATATTGTTTGCATGCCATGTACATGACAACACAATATTTTACTGGAAATTATCTGAATATCTAGAAAGTATAATAATACGGGTAATGCCCGAGAAGGCCAATAGTGGCTAGCTGAAGCGTGTACGAGTCATGTTTTCACAAAATATATATGAACAGAACAGAAAACTTACAAATCAATTATCCATATCTACAATACAGTCCACCTGTCTTAAGCAGCCAGCCAAGGAAATTACAGAAAGTTGCTGCTTAGCACAGGTGGTTGCTTAATAGAGGTCAGATGTATTAATACAACAGCATATTGGTAATCTGGAAACTGGCTGCTCAATGGCTGCTTAATAGAGGTGACCACTAACACACGTTTGTCTGTACTAGCAAATAATTTCATTGACCGATCATTTCTCACAGTTGATATAAATGATACGGTTTCACCGCTTGGACTTGTTCACAAAAATCCGATCGATCACAACTTGCAGACACGCTCTATGAAATAATACAATAATTATTTATCAAACACTTTAATAATTTTAATTCTCGGTGATATAAGAAAATAATTCCAGTCTATAGCCCAGTGCGATTATTCAATTCTTATTTTGGAAGTAATTCTGGTTGTTCGATTTGAACATTTCTCTTCTCAGAATTAGTTCTTTCTCTTCCGGATTTCGAGCAGAAGAGGCAATTATTATTTTGCTACAGTCACGTATTAGTGAATGTATACACCAGTTATGTATTAGTGACTGTATACACTACGGTTATGTATTAGTGACTGTATACACTACGGTTATGTATTAGTGAATGTATACACCAGTTAGGTATTAGTGAATGTATACACCAGTTATGTATTAGTGAATGTATACACCAGTTATGTATTAGTGACTGTATACACTACGGTTATGTATTAGTGACTGTATACACTACGGTTATGTATTAGTGAATGTATACACCAGTTAGGTATTAGTGAATGTATACACCAGTTATGTATTAGTGAATGTATACACCAGTTATGTATTAGTGACTGTATACACTACGGTTATGTATTAGTGACTGTATACACTACGGTTATGTATTAGTGAATGTATACACCAGTTAGGTATTAGTGAATGTATACACCAGTTATGTATTAGTGAATGTATACACCAGTTATGTATTAGTGACTGTATACACTACGGTTATGTATTAGTGACTGTATACACTACGGTTATGTATTAGTGAATGTATACACCAGTTAGGTATTAGTGAATGTATACACCAGTTATGTATTAGTGAATGTATACACCAGTTATGTATTAGTGACTGTATACACTACGGTTATGTATTAGTGACTGTATACACTAGGTTATGTATTAGTGAATGTATACACCAGTTATGTATTAGTGAATGTATACACCAGTTATGTATTAGTGAATGTATACACCAGTTATGTATTATGATGTATACACAGTTGTATGTGTGTACACATTTGTATTGTGATTGTTTGTTTGTACACTAGTTATGTATTAGTGACTGTATACACCAGTTATGTATTATGCTGTATACACTACGTTATGTATTAGTAATGTATACACCATTATGTATTAGTGACTGTATACACTACAGTTATGTATTAGTGAATGTATGCACCAGTTACGTATTAGTGAATGTATACACCCACGGGTTCGAGCCCCGCTCAGGCCGTGTCTCATTTATATGAAAAAGTTGGCAGTTTCTTACGGAGGTTGGTGCACCCAAGTACTGGTTAACCGCTGGAGCCTGCCCAGGAAAGGTGTTGTTAAGTAAACTGCCCGCCGGCGATATAGCCCAAAATGGTGCTGATGCAGGCGTAAAACCCGAAATATAACATAATAACATATGAATGTATACACCAGTTATGTATTAGTGAATGTATACACCAGTTATGTATTAGTGAATGTATACACCAGTTATGTATTAGTGAATGTATACACCAGTTATGTATTAGTGAATGTATACACCAGTCACGTATTAGTGAATGTATACACCAGTTATGTGTAAGCAGGAATATAACACTAGATACAGGTTTTATGCGTAAAAAAGTAATAATTTGAACTACAGAGTGTCAGTTGTAGTGTTATGGGTCCAGTCATTTTGAATTTCGGGGTTGTGGGAGTAGTCAGTTTGATTTCCTCCTTTGTGAAGAGCTTTTCACAATCCGGACAGAACGCTGCTCGATTTAGAAGTAATTCTGTCAAATGACTTTCTTATTCTGGAATAGAATGTTATAGCTTAATCGCACCGGGCTCATGTATAATGTTTAATGTCTACAAGAAAAGTCCAATCGTTGTCGTCATTCTATCTATCTAACTTAGATGACACCCCCTCGAGGGGATGTAGTCATATTCCTATTATAATGTCTAGTTCAGTAATTGATTTTGGTTTAACCCTTTGATAAGTTGTGCCTATTTCATATTATTTGAATATGACCCACCCGGTATAAATTGAAATTCAAAAGTTCTGAATAATAAATGCATCATTTATCATTTAAACATTTCAGGAACTCAAGTCTACAACCCGCCAGAGTGGATTCTGTATGGCCGGTATAATGGCACTCAAGCAGCCGTGTGGTCATTAGGGATCACTCTGTACGAAATGCTGACTGGGCATCTTCCATTTTTCATAGAGGAGGAGATTGCAAGGGCAGAGCTCAACATACTAGACTTACACACTTAATAATATTTATCATTTTATCTAATAGGCATTACAATGTATATCGTCAAACTACAGCAAAACCAAGTTGTCGCAAGTAGAAAAATTAAATTTATTTTGCAACTCATGTGTGTGTTTTACGTTTATTTATCGTCGCTACCAGTTGCCCACATGAGCAACGCCTCCTGAAGAGATTAGTCATTTTAGATTTTTGGAGAATAGTGCAATGATACAGAATGAAACCCATTCCAGAGTCTCCTCTGGTTCTTTTACGTGCTCAGCACCGACACAAGACCTTGGTTTAAAGTCCCATCTGAAAGACTGTTAATTTTATTAGGGTCAGACGGGGGGGTCGAACCTGCGATCCCTGGATTACCATTTGCAACTCAAAACATGATTTCTATATATATATATCCCCCCCCCCAGCTGGGCAGGGGTTAGAATATCCCAGCTGTCGCACTACAGAGGGGTACAACCCCCCCAAATGTGCCTGCCTGTTTGCCGTGGGCGGAGACCTGTGTCGCCTGATGAGAGGATCCTGGTGGTTGAGTAGAATCAGTGTTGGCAAATAATACCCTGTTTCCACAACACACCACTTCGGCCTTAAGTTGGGTTAAACGGGAGGTCAGGAAAGCCCGTCCTTGATCAATCGGCTGGTCATGCCGAGCCCTAGGGCATCTTTAATCTTAAACACATATTTTCAAAATTTGTCTTGAAAACAAATATTGATTCTCTAAATATTTATACTCTTTCATTGTCTTCTTTTTGATGCCCTAGAAGGCGGTGGCTCATGGGCTAATCGGGTGAAAGTTTGATGTTTGATTGACTTTTGTAACCTCCCAAGGATAGTCTAAACTTGGTAGGACCTTCTGTGGGAATACACTTGTCCAGTCTAGTCCTTTCATTCTGAGTATATCATTGATGTATCCCTGTCATGATCTGTGATGGATTTCCCCAGATCATGTCCCCTTGTTGGGCTCTGAGACGGGTGGGGAGCATTGACGATGAACTATATATTACTATTATGAGTTCCACCCAAAACAAAGCCAAGCGTGCACTAAGTGAATCTGATGATGATCCTGTTGAACAACAGAGAGTGAACTTCCCTCGCTTCATTCTCATTGAGGCTGTAGACAGTTCAAAACCTATCACAAAAATGTCCCCTTTCGTCATTGAAAAGCAAATGAAATCTATCCTAGGTACACCTAAATCTGTTAAAAGTCTTCGAAATGGAAGTCTTTTGGTTGAAATTACTTCAAAAGCTCAATCTCAGAATTTATTATCAACAAACACCTTCTTTGGACATTCTGTGAAGGTCAGTCCCCACAAATCTTTGAACTCATCCAAAGGTGTCATCAGGTGCAGGGAATTATCTCCCTGCTCTTTGGATGAGATCAAAGAAGGTTTGTCAAGTCAAGGGATCATTGACGTGAAGAGAATATCAATAAAACGTAACAACGAAATAAAAACAACAAACACATATATAATTACATGTGACACACCAGTCATCCCGTCACGTATCAAAGTCGGCTACCAGATTGTCACCGTCGATATATATATATGTACCTAACCCTCTTAGATGCTTTAAATGCCAGAAGTATGGTCATCATGAGGATAGGTGTCGGAACGAGTCTGTATGCTCCAAGTGTGCTGAGACTGCTCCACAACATCAAGAGAACAACTGCCCCAACACAAATAAATGCGCCAATTGTGGCGCTGATCATATATCCAATTCTAAAGACTGTCTCCTGGAAAAAAGAAAAAGAAATTGTTAAGATCAAATATTCGGAAAACATTTCATTCCAGGATGCAAGAAAGATTTATGAATCTCGATACAAAAATCCGAAAATCAGCCAAGCTATGCAATTGTTGCTAAAACAGCTTCTGTTGAATTCAAAACTTGCAAAAACTTGTTAACCAAACTTTGCAAAATCTTTCCAGACAAAAAACAGAAATAATGCAGTTATTCCCTGGTTCTGATAGTTCTCATCTTGACCAACTTACAAATAAAAATATACCACAAACACCTAAACCTACAACAGACAAAACAAAAACAAGCAAAAACAAGCAAAAACAAACATACACAAGAATCCAACAACAAAAAACACACGAAACAGCAATACACAAGAAAAACACATTCAACCAAAAACAACATCAACTTCATCAAAACCAAAACAACTAAAGAACCTACAACTCAACAAGCATCAACTTCAACAAAAAAGCAATCTGCTGTCACTTCCAGAGAGCAGAAAAATAAACCTATGCAATCGGATAAACACACAGTGTCCAGTCCAGTGTCTACAAGCAATAGATACTCGGATTTGGACACGGACGATGACAATCTGGAGGGCGAGGCATCAGACTCGGACAAGTCCGAGTCTATGACCTGGCAAGATGGCGAGGGTGGCTGGAACAAGAACCTCCAGTCGTTGCAGGATGCCACTTAATATAGTTTTAACTTTATTATATTTTATCTATGAATAATAATTATGTAAATATCGGTATAGTATTTTTAATAATTAATCTCTCCATAATGGCCAATGGAATTATCCAGTGGAATTGTCGAGGTTTAAAATCTAATTTTGCAGAGCTTTCTCTTTTAGTGCAAGAACATAAACCTGCTGCGTTATGCCTTCAAGAAACATTTTTGAAACGAAATGATACAATTTCTATAAAACATCACACCATTTTCAATAAAATATACAGTGAAGGTGATAAAGCCCAGGGTGGGGTATCTATCATCGTCAATAATAGTGTTCCACATAAGGAATTACTGTTAATTACAAACTTACAAGCTGTTGCTGTAAGACTGTCATTACATAGCACTATCACACTGTTCACTATATCTTCCCCCAAGTAAACCAATTGAAGAACATAGGCTGAATGATCTTATAATACAATTACCCACTCCATATATTCTAATGGTGATTTCAATGCACATAACATCATCTGGGGTTGTAATAATACAAATCAAAGAGGTCTCCAGATAGAGAATTTCATCTCTGATAATTCTCTTTCTTACATGAACGATCCATCTTCCAAAACATATTTACACCCAGGAACAGGATCCTATTCTGCAATAGATCTTACACTATGTAGCCCAGTCATACTTCCAGATTTCTTATGGAAAGTCGATGATGATCTCCACGGAAGCGACCACTTCCCCATCCTCATATCTGAAAATCTGCCAACAGCTTATAGTCAACCCAGAAGATGGAAACTTTCTAAAGCAAATTGGACTAAATTCCAACAACTTTGTGAACAAACAATTTCATATGAAACATTCAAGGATTGTCGTGATCAAACACAGCTATTCACTACATTACTAATAAAAGCAGCAGAACAATCCATACCTCAGACTTCACCTAATCCAAAGAGACCAAACAAACCCTGTATGATGATGATTGTAAGAAAGCCATCCAAAATAGGAAATCGGCCATAAGAAAATTCAATTTGAGACCCACCACAGAAAATTTAAACAACATTCGCATATATAGAGCAAAAGCACGACGTACAATACAAAGCAGCAAACGCAAATGTTGGAAACAATACATCTCGAGACTAAATAACAGAACAACAACTAAGAAAACGTGGGACATGATAAGAAAAATGAATGGCAAAGGTACTTCACCTATTAGCCACCTCACTGCAAACAACAAACAAATCACCACACCTCTGGAAATTTCAAACACCTTAGCAGAAACATTTGCACAAAAATCATCAGCAAATAATTATTCACAAAAATTTCAGAAATTCAGACACTAAAGAAAAGAAAAAACTAAACTTCAATTCAAAGAACAAAGAACATTACAACAAACTATTTAATCTTAAAGAACTAAAGTCTGCTTTGTCAAAAGCACATGATACATACCCAGGTCCAGATAAAATCCACTATCAATTCTTAAACATCTACCTAGCTCCTCCCTCTTTATATTATTGGACATGTTTAATTCTATATGGCAAACTGGTGAATTTCCTATGTCTTGGAGGGAGGCTTTAGTCATCCCAATACCAAAACCAGATAAGGATAAAAAGGATCCAAACAACTATAGACCCATAGCGTTAACAAATTGTATATGTAAAACTATGGAAAGAATGGTAAACAACCGGCTTGTATGGTTTCTCGAATCAAATAATTTAATTGTTAATGTCCAGAGTGGCTTTCGTCAGCAGCGAAGCACACTGGATCATCTAGTTCGTTTCGAAACATTTATAAGAGAGGGCTTTGTCAATAAACAACATGTTGCTTCAGTATTTTTCGACCTTGAGAGTGCTTATGACACAACCTGGAAATATGGCATTTTAAAAGATCTTCACGACTTTGACCTCAGAGGACGCCTTCCATTATTTATTTCTGCATTTTTAAATGAAAGACTTTCGTGTTCGTGTTTGTAATACCCTATCAGATGGTCGGGGAACAGCAGATGGGTGTACCACAGGGTTGTATTTTGGCCGTTACATTGTTTAGTATTAAGATAAACAATATTGTTAAATCAATAAATCCAGGGGTTGAGTGCTCCCTTTATGTAGATGATTTTGTTATTTGCTTCAGGTCTAGTAATATGAACATAATAGAACGCCAACTCCAGCAATGTCTGAATAAACTTCAGACTTGGTCGGATGAAAATGGTTTTAAAGTTTCTAAATCAAAAACTAAATGTATGCATTTTTGTAATCTACGTGGACTTCATCCAGACCCAGAAATTTACCTGGATGGCTCACGTGTAGAAGTAGTCTCAGAATACAAATTTTTAGGTGTTATCTTTGATAAAAAACTCTCATTCATTCCTCATATCAATAATTTAAAAAAGAAATGTCAAAAAGCTCTAAATATTTTAAAGGTTGTGGCACATTCCGATTGGGGAGCTGATAGAAAGGTACTTGAAAATACTTGATCCTATACATAATCAAGGTCTACGATTAGTCCTTGGAGCTTTCAGAACTTCCCCTGTTAAAAGTCTTTATGCTGAAGCAAATGAACCCTCTCTGTATGCTAGACGACAGAAGCTAGCTCTTCAATACCTACTGAAACTCAAGTCAAATCCTCTAAACCCAGCTCAGAAAGTGGTCTTTCAACCCCAATTTAAAGTGCAGTTTCAAAGAAAACCGAGAGCTATTGCCCCACTAGGTATACGCATGGAACAATGTCTAGATGACCTACATATTGACATGAAATCTATTGCACAATATAAAATCCCAGATTCTCCTCCTTGGACCCTTAAAACTGCCGAGTTTCGCTTTGATCTCACTTCTGATAAAAAGTCTATTACAGACAGGAGCCAGTTTCAAACAAAATATCATGAAATCAGGGACTTTTATTCTGACTTCAAAGCCATATACACAGATGGTTCAAAAGCTGGTGACACTGTTGCGTCAGCAGCAATCTTTGGGAATAAAAATCGGAAATGTAGACTTCCAAACAAGTCCTCAATTTTCTCTGCCAAACTGAAGGCCATAGATCTCGCTCTAGATCTTGCAGTGGAATCACACTATGTTCAATATATCATTTTCTCTGATTCCTTGTCTGTTTTACAGGCTTTGTATTATGAAAAGTTTGAAAATCCTATTGTTTGTACTTTGCTTGAAAGGATTTCTTCCCTTTCAGAAACAAATACATTTGTGTTCTGCTGGCTTCCGAGTCATATGGGAATAAAAGGTAATGAAATGGATGACCAGAATGCAAAGCTGGCTTTGTCATTATCAATTTCTAGTATTAAAGTGTGTTATACCGATTTTAAATCTACAATTCTTACCTTAATTCAATCCTCTTGGCAGGCCCAATGTGATGGTGAAATTTTTAACAAACTTCATTCGGTCAAACCAACACTTGGCGAATGGTGCCCAATTTACAGGCCTATTCGTCGAGAAGAAGTCATTCTTGCCCGTCTCAGGATTGGTCATTCTCGAATATCACATTCATGGCTGTTGTCACGAGATGATGCACCAGAATGTATCCCATGCAATACTCTATACACGGTGGAGCATATCTTAATACACTGTGTTGACCTTCAACCAATCCGGTTGCAGTACTACAATGTGGACAACATTAAAAAACTCTTCGACTCTATCAGAGTAGTCCATCATATCATTTATCAAGGCAATAGGAATTTATAATAAGCTGTGATATCAATTGTTAATCATGCCTTTGTAGTAATCATTCATTCATATATTACCTGTAATTAATCTTACGTCTTTATAACTTCTTAGTATTAATTTTTACGTACTGCATATACTTATATAGAATTTTATTTCATACACTCGACAATAAACATAACTTTAATGCGCGCTACATGACCTTAGATGTCGATGCGCCGTAAAACACCATTCATTCATTCATTC
>CM026396.1:10239683-10262167 GCA_014843695.1 Archivesica marissinica | reverse complement strand
CAGCAGGGGGGTGGGGGGCAAGTAACATTGGTAACAAAATGTTGTTGTTTTTTTACGTCCGAACGCCTACTTTTAGTACATTTTGGCCTACATACGACCGATTTTAGCCGTTTTGGTATACATACGAACGATTTTCGGGCCGATTTCCTCGGACGCTGTATGTTATGTCTCCTCGGGTGTTGTATGGTATGTTTTGTCAACAAGGGTAACATATATTTATTGATCCTCTCATAACATATGTCGAATAAACCGAGGCGCGGCCCATGCCCCTGCCGGTCCGAGGTTTCCTCAGTTATAAACAACCATTTAAAGAGAGATAATATACCGTATATAAAGATGAAGGTTTGTCCAGAATGCGATCGTTATATGATGCGAGATACGTCTTCGGGTTTCGTAATGTTTGTATGTTATTGCGGGTGTACGATCAAAGGATCCCCGGAAGATGTCCGAATAGCCGGGAACGTTCTTCATGCCGGAGAAACCGAAGAGATTTATCGTCGTCTTATTCTGAATGCCGCGTACGATCGAGTTAATCAACAAGTAGAAAAAGATTGTAACTACTGCGGGCTTAATTATATGACTCAACTCCGGATAGGATCTAGTGAAACGGTTGTGCATGTTTGTAAATGGGGGTACAATTCTTCTATCTAGACTAACGCGTTTTTATAGTTAATGGACAACGAATGCGAGTGGTTAAGGGCCGGGGCAGTTAAGCCATGCGGTAACCCTTGTTATATTCGGTACTGTTATCTCCATCTAACCATGTTCCGTAATAATGACATTATTTACCACCCTTGCACGTGTTGCGGTATGGCCGTTCCTAACGGAATAGTATTTTGTCGATCGTGCGTTAAAAAAATGTTTTAAAAAAGAGACCTAAGTGCCTATCTTTAATATACTAGATAGTCACTCAGCTCTCTTTTTTTGTTCAAGGCGCACTGGGTATTAGCCTCGGCGTATAAACGGGCGGTTCTAAGTAAGACGCGCTGGGTGGTGGTTCTAAGTGGGCGGGTCCCCCCCACATGCATAGACATACTAGGCGCTTAGTAATTGGAGGATTTTTTTTCGTTCCTCGGCTTTTCCTTCCATTATCAATTTTTCGATTTGGGTATTAGGTAAAGTATTGGGAGATATTTTACATTTATTTCTGATTTCTTCTTTCAGAATCTGATATCGATCCCATTCGTTACAAATCGTTTTAAATTCTATATCGGATATAGCGTTATCTCGAATAGCTTCGCTCACCAACATATCTATACTATTCGATTTAGCTTGAGCCGTTACGGCTACGCGATCGTGTTTTCTACTTTTAGTTTCCAGGTGATGAACTACTTTTCGATCTATCATACATAAAAGTCCGCTAGTTACCGCTACTGCACCCAATCCTATAGCTATCGGGGTTCCTACAACCGTCGTTGTTATCGATACGCTTCCGAGTCCACTTACTATCGATCCCGTGGCGAAAATTGTATTAGCTCCTTCTATGAGATTAGCCATGCGTTTATATTTTTTCGATATATTTATTCTATTTTTACTATCGTTCTTTAACAACATTTGGATCTCTACGATCCTCCCCATCCTAAATACCGACGGATCTACATCCATAGTTCCCTCGGTAGGTACAGTTGGGTACAGAGACATAACTTTACCTCATATTATAAATCTACTTCAACTATTATAGCTACTACGCTAACTGAATCTACTGGTTTAGCCGTTTGGGTTACAAAGTTTATAACGCTGCCAGCCATTACTTCAATTGGGGTCGCGAAGATAGTGTATGCCGATCTAACGTCTTTAGCTTTCATTATACCGCTTGTTTGAATAACTCCGTTAATTACGATATTTACCGTAATAGCTTCTAAGGCTTCACCTTGTCCGGCTTTTACTGACGTTATAGACATGCGTAAAATTTTACCCTTTGTCGACATCGGATATCCGGATTGTCTGTTATTCGCGCTATTACCGAACGACCATTCGTAAGCTCCATCACGTAATGGACCCTTCTCTTCCGCCCATATGGTAATAATGTCTTTTTTAATTTTACTATTTATATCCAATGTAGCGGTATTTAATCCTTTTACCTGATTAGCGATAACATCAAATTTAGTAGTATGGGTCGATGTTAGATTAGTTAATCCGCTTACCGTACTATCTAATTTGTTTAATCTATCGGTATCTAATCTACTAGCGTCTAAACTAGTTATTTTACCGAAAAGATCATTCGTTATAGCTACTAACCCGGATATTTGTTTATCGAGTTTGTTTACGGTAGTAGTTCTCCTTAATAGGTCTGATGATACGCCGGTTAATTCGAGCATCCTACGATTGAGTTCGTTTATATTTATATTTTTACTTAGTAAGTTCGACGTTAATGCTACTAACCCCTTTATACGACCATCGGATATTTTACCCGCCCTACTACTATGCCCGTATATACTCATTTATTTCGAGTACTACCGAGATTGGATATCCGTGGTTATCTAACGTTCGTCCTTTATCGTCTTTAACCGTAATATTTAATCCCGTAATACAACTACGTTCCAATCTTTTAAACTCCGGTTGAGGGTACTCTATAGTTATCGATTCTCCGAAACTCGAATTACTAGCGTTTACTATTTTAAGTAGAGTACTCGGTGCTCCGTTGTATATATTATCCGACGTGTTTAATTGATTCAGATGTACGCGAAGAGTTTTAGTTAAAGCGAAATCTACCGGTTTATCTCCTATATACGTACCGGGCTCTAACCAACCTTTATTAGCGTTATAAATTTTATTAATACCGAGTATATCGCACATACCCGGGCTCATAGTTATTTTTTCGTGTTTGACAATCAAGGTGATAAGTCCGTTAGCTCTACAAATATCTATAGCCGCGAAATCGGTGAACTCCGTATTTATAAACTCTTGTAAATCGTTGAAACTCCATAATCCCCTAGGTAACTTTACGGCTACCACTTTACCTTTTTTTAGGTAGCCGAATCCTTCATCCGTAACCGTATTATACCATCCGATCGTAAGAGTTATCGATCTAAGATTAACTAATAGTAATCCGTCTCGGTTGTCTATATACTGCTGAAGGTCCGTACCTTCGGTTATGTCGGTGATAGTTTGAAACATGATTATGCGTTAACTCGAATGTCGGTTTAATTTAACTATCAATCCGCACGATCCCGCTAACCAATTTCTTGGTCTATTCGTTCTAGGAAATATATCCAACGATACTTTATAAGTTCCGGATTTACTTCCGGGCGGAATAACTACGGGTTGATACCCTCCATTAAGTCCCGCTAGTTCGATACTGTTATCTCCTCCGTTAATAGACATCAATAAAGCGTTAATTGGGATAGATTTTGAATCGGGGTCGCTAACTTTTATTCTAACTAAATCTCCTATATCGTTATAACTAGAATAATCCCCTACCATATTAATATGAACTTCTAGATAATCCCTTTCTAAACAATCCGGTATAGACGCTACTAAATCCGGTATTCCTAAATCCTGCCATTCTTTCGGTGTATACAATTTTACGCTATTTTGTTTCAATAATGTCCACTGAGGCGTTAAAGATAACCAAGATACCCCTCCCCCCGTAGATCGATCGGCATACGTTTTTGTACAAGCGTCCTGGTCATTAATAGGATCGACTAAATCGGTTACTCTATTTCCATTCATACTTAAATTTCCGGACATACTATCACCCGATTTTAAGACCCCTTCATCGTCCGTACCCCCATAAATATTCATTTGAATTCTAGAGATACGCTTATCGGTAAATCGTGGTTATTTATTTTTCTCCAACGTTTATCTACTACTACTATTTTTAGTTCGGTTATGAGATCGTTTCGTAGTCGCTTAAATTCCGGACGATCTATATTAACCGTAAAAATTGAACCGAAATAACATTTATCTATTCCGATTCGGGCTAGTAAATTTGATGGCCCACCGTTAATAGAATTTCCCTCGGTGCTAAGCTCTTCTAAACAAATATTTAATTCGGTTTCCGTAAAATTAACGGGTTCGTCGCCTTTATGGGTCCCAGCCTCGAACCAGTCTTTATCTAAATTTATACCTAACAAATACAATAATCCTTTGGTAAAAAGAACTTCTAATTCGTCCCTAACCTTTATAGTCACGATTCCGTTCGTTTTATTTACTTTTAGCGTAAGTCCGGGTACGTCATATTCTAGTATTATTTTAAGTTTACCGAAGTCGTATAACCCCGTAGGTATTTTTATAATATGTAGAGCGTTTTCTCCTACTTTCCAAGAAATTGTTTCTCCATTCTGTACGTTGTACCAGCCGGCTGTATAAGTAATAGACCTAAGACCTACCCGAATTTTATTATTTCGGTTATCGATATTAGTCTGTAGCGGGATAGCTACTCCTTTCTGCACTCGGGTCAATGTATGAAACATGATTAATACTTATACCATTTTATATTTTTTAGCTAATTTATAAGCTACGAACGAAGTTAAACCCATACCGACGAGAATGAACGTTATTTCTTTATCTTTTTGTTCTTCGCTAGGTACGTAAAAGTCCGAAAGTTTTGGTTTATCGGTAATTTCGAAGTATCCCTTTATAGAGCTATTTATGACGTTATCAACGTTGCGAGAATTCGCTTCGCCATATCGTCTCGAGTTTTCCCAATTGAGTCTAGCGGCTCGTTTTTGAGACCATTCGGTCGTAGCTTTTTGTAATTGTTCTACGGCTAAATCATGACGTAGGCGTTCAGCGTCCGTACCCTCTTTGTCTATTTTTGAGAATAAATAATTGCTACCGCTAAAAGCTAATGCATTCACTAACGCACCACCCACCATTATCGCTATCGTCGCCATTATTATTTCATAATATCCGCGGGTATAATTCCTTGCTTAACTAATATATCTTTAGTATACATCGCTGATCCAATGTCTATAACACTCATAGCCAGATCGTAACCCGTATAATCCAATTTAGGAGCAGCCATTTTAAATAGCATTTTGGTTAATCGAGCATAGCCTATAGCTATCCCTGCCACCACACTAGCATGGTATGCTGTATTGATTAGCACTTTTTCATCAGCCATTATTGCATATAGAAAGGGTCGTATTGTACCTTTAATTGACACGCGCTAATAGGTTTGATATTCGAGGGTTTTTTATTTTTCATCGCTATTAATAACACTAATGCGATTCCCCCAGCTACCCAAGGAGTCCAATTCGGGAGGTTAGTCGATGTATCTTGGGTATTAGTAGGGGGTTCTACTATTTGTTTTTTCATGTCCCTAAGATCATTTTGTATTTTATCTACTTTAGCTTTTCTAGCCGCGGCACCGGCTCTTCCAGCCGCCTGTTTTTTAGGATCCTTCCGGCGTAATAACGATGGTTCTACAGTCGGCTCCTCCGATATTTCCTTCGGTGTCTCGTCCGTCACTCGTTCCATTATTGACTATTGTTAATGGGCACTCGTGTCCAAATTGGCAGTGTTTAGCAGTTGTTAGTATCGCAGTAAATGGTGCTAAGTACATACCATATTTATGATAAAGTTCGCATGTCATAGCACTTAAGGCGTGTGCTATAAATGGGTCAGATTCTAAATCTTTTACTAATTTTTGTTGATTTTCCGGGCGTATAGGTAGAATAACTCCGGCCGCTAAAGCGTAAAACTGAAGAAACGCGGACCCTAAAGTCTTAGTCATAGACGCTCCTAACATAGCTTCGTATTGGGTATAAAGCTTTTCTACCGCGTCATCCGTCATATCTTCGATTTGTTTGACGGTAAACGATTGCCCCAAATATTGTAGAGTTTGTCCTCCCGCAGCGAGCACTTGAAGTCGTTGACTCTTATACCCATTATCTGGTGCAGGTGGATCTACCAACTGGTCGATAAGGTCGTCGCAATTCATTTTCGTAATAATTATACTAAGTTGATTCTTTAGTTTAATATACCGACAAACTGACCAGCTTAATATAGCTAAAATTATAATTTGGCTGATTAATAAAAATGCTTCCCACATGTTAAGTATGTACTACCAGTAGCTAAGTATTAAATATAATTTTATAAGCGGTTGGTTGATCAGTCTTTAATAATAATTTACTGTGTTTATTACTAGCCAATAGTTTACGAACCATAACTCTCTCTTCGAGCGTTTGAATAACGTCGTTTTCTCGGAGACAATCTTCGAAAGAATCTCGATCTTTACAATGAAAAATAATGTTCCAACTAGTCTGTTCTCGTAGATCTTTTAGAACCGAGTTATATTTTTGAGTTAAAACCCAAACGCTCTGAGAAGCGTGCCTTCCGCTAAATGCTAATTCGGATAACATATCCCTTTTTTTAGTCAACGCCGCTTTAGCCGAACAATCGTCGATTACGTATAATGTAGACTCCCCTTGAAATATTTGGAAGCATACTCGTAACCAATTATGTAACTGTTCTCGAGGATCTATTACGTAGACTTCGGGATCTTTCCAAATCCATTCTCGTTCTTTATAAGCCTTATTATGTTTTATAGTAGGACATAGAATTACTATATGTTTAAACATTTTTCGATAAGGCCCTTCTAATAAATCCAACATAAATACAGTTTTCCGCATCCCGTTTGACCGCATATAATAGCCGAATGAGGCGTTTTCGGAAGTAACTCAGTATAGGGCACTGACGAATCTTCCATTTTCTATGTTAAGCTGAGCATCCGTAATAATATATAAATACAAGTTTAATGGTCCTGCAGTTTCGGCTTCTTTAGCTATTTGTATAGTAATACCTTCGCTAGCGTTTTCTATTCTACGTCCATTACCGTGAAGTTGGTTATCGTCACTAGTCCTCATATCTAACCAGAGCGCGTATTGCGTAGTCAAATATCCGGCTAATTCTACTTGGGCTCCGTTCAAATCTTTAAGAATTTCGGACGTTATAGGTGATCTTTTCGATCCTCCCCCGAAATGTTTCCTAGCTTCGTCCCATTGTTGGTAAGCTCTCATACCTTGACTGAATAGCTGATTAGGAACTCCTTCGACCGTTACTTCTACTTTCGTAATTTTGGGATTGTAAAACTCTTCGGTTTGCGTAGCGTTCGCTTCTTCTTTGAACAACATTAAAATTCCCTTCATCGAGCGGGCCGGAACGTTGATGTTAATGTTCCACAGAGTATCACTTTTGTTTTTCGTTATTTTACGATGACGTAGTATTCTATCGTAGAGTATAGCTAGTTTACTAGAATACTGAATACCGATTCTCTGAGCTAGATTAGGGATAGTAACCATTTCGTATTCCAACGAAATATTGTCTATCGTATACGTCGCATCCGGGTCCGTAGATCGGATAACTCGATTATAATCGTTGAACGTTAGCTCGTATTCCAGTCTGTCGGACAATCCGCTCTGATAAAACGGCATATGACTTTCTAGCATCTCGAAATCTAGAGGCACATAAAATCTATTACCGTAAGCATTAGCTACAGCTACGTCGACCGCATTCGTATTATCGGCGTTTCCCGATGTAATCCTAAGCCTCGTTACGTTCCAACCCCCACTCATGTCGATACCTTGATAAACGGAGTTCGCTCGTTCTTTTTCGGTTTTCCACAAATCTTGGTAACAATGATAAACATCCGAATCATCGATGGACATAATTTCGTTACCGCTGATCTTTATAGCCGTTTTCTTAACGATAGCTCGTCCGACGTTCTGCACCAACGTCCGATTTAAATCCGCGGACATTAGAGAAATAGTGAACGCTAGCCTAGATGTACCAGGCACTATTACATCGTGAACCCCTAAATTAGGAAATCTAACTAACAACTGTTGATTTTGGTCTATAGTAGACGGATTATTCGTAATAACTACGCTTTGTCTTATACCCTTCGCCCCGAGGGGTTCCCGCAATCTGCGGAATGGATTAAGTTTTTGTCCGTATTGAGTTGACGCCATTGTTATATATATTAAATAAATCGCAGTATCCTTTAATACGGTGTTACATAATTAATATGGCGTATTCACATCCGGCCGATATGGAGATGGACGTCTTTACGGACAGACCAATGGATGAAGGTCGTATAGAAGAGACTAATTTCATTAATGACTTCCCAGAAGATATTTATCAGGATGATAATACTATTCTGAAAGAGCCTTTTGATATCGAAGATACTATTCGGCAAGAGCCTTTTGGTACTGAAGATACTATTCGGAAAGAGCCTTTTGGTACTGAAGATACTATTCGAAAAGAGCCCCAAATTAATCTTAGAAATCAAGTCATTAAAACCGCGGTGGACGATTACTACGATAATGTGGAGAGAATAACGGGCATCAAACCTACGGTCCGAGATTATAACTCTTTCGCTTTATGCGAAGGTAGATTAGTTCTCTCGGATAACAGCGGTATTGTTCGTCTAGTAAAACAAAACGGGAATCCATTAGCGTTAACCGGTTTTAAAGCCGATACTCTTAGTAATTTAAATTTTCCGACACGGTCCGACATTAAAGCCACGCAGATAGCTCGCAATCTCCGAATCCAACTAGGAGAAATACCAACGGATATAAATATCGAAAATGCTAATCCGGCCGATATTCGTAAACTTAATCGAGCGACTATAGATACGGATAAGATAATCGAAACATTAGAAGACGGAGAAACTGTATCTCCTAATACCGAACTGCCTATGCGAGACATACTAGCGCTTAATGAAGCCTTACAACGAACTAGGGGCGAACTAGTTAATAATTTAGCGAAATTGACGGAACTCGACGAAGCCATTAAAACGGAAAAACAAAAACGAGAACGCGCGGAACCCGAGGAAAGGGATTTAATCGACTCTAAATTATCGGACCTAAAAGAAGAAAGATTGGCCCGTATGGAAGTAACTTCGGTTAATAGAGATGACCTCCGTACTCAAGTTAATCGAATTAAGGAAACCTTGGAACGTATTCTAAACGAAGATACTACACTCAGAGATAAAATTCGAACATTATTTAGGGAACAAGGGATTACGATAGCTAGTATAATCACGGCTATAGGATTAGCAGTAAGTACTATAGTATTAGCTCTTACCGGGGGTAGTATTCCAGTACCAGTAATACTGGTAAACCCGCAGGGAGATATTAAGGGTTGGATCAAAAAAACTTTGAAGGCCTTAGGTAATATATTGTCAAAATTAGCCGGAAAAGCGGCTTTAGCACTTCCCGGTATTATCGGAGCTATTATATCTTGGCTACTTACATTAATGAGTAGAGTAGTCGGGTGGGTAGCATCAAATTTATGGACCCTAGTAGTTGTTATAGGCGGAATCGTTTTAGTATCGGCCCAACGAGCTCTAAGTTAAGCTCCATATCACGGCTAATCCGACAACAACCCCTCCTAAGATAAGGGCAGTTTTTTCATCATTGTGGGTAACCGGGTCATCTTTGTGAATAACTAGGTGATCTTCGTGAATAACCGGGTCATCTTTGTGAATAGCTGGGTTGTGGATAACTGGGCTAGGTTTATCGGGCGTAGTAAAACTTTCGTTCGACGGAACTTTGATCGGGTTCGCATTAACTAGGTTATTAATACCTAAAGATAATTTCGAGTTAGCTATCACAATTTTATTGTTGTATCCGGCTATATCGTTATTCATCCGTAGTATCATATCACTAGGAGCCATATAAAGATCTTGCCCAAATACGTAATCCACCTTACCTCTAGCATATTCGAGCATACCCTGATATTCCGCGATAGAATCCGCAACAGTTTTACTAGTTTGTATGGAAGCTTCGATTATATTTAAGAAATCTTTTTGGGCATCGTACAACGAACTCTGACCTACTATACGAGATCTAGTGTGGGTTTGGGACCCTAAAACGGCACGGACGTAAGTTCGGATAGTATCATCTAACCTAGAAAGACCAGCTAGAGTAAATCCTTTCGACTTATCGAGCACGAACGTACTCCAAACACCTTCTACACCCGGATCTTGTTGAATATTATCAATATGAGCCTTCTTCGGAGGTAAGTTGTGACAAGACGAAAATCCGCATTCTCGACCACCCGGTACTTCGGCGCCAAATGTCATTTTGGTTAGATCTAAATTATTAGCGTTCCTGGTGGCTATATGTTTAGACGCGTTGTCATTCCTAAAATCGGTCTGATTCCATACGACGTGTCCGTGGGTGTAAACATCGCCGAGGCCATCAGTATTCGGAAAGATTCTCTGCCTCCAGTTGGTAGCTGAATCGACTTTAAATTCGGAACATATCCGGTCATAAGCGTTTTTATCGTAAATATTATCGATAGGATCGAACCCGACATCATTAGGAGCCGCTACGCCTAATTCGTAGAGAATTTTTCTAGTAGTATAATAAACGTGAAAGATATACATATCTTGTAGTAGGGATTTATCCTGCGTATCTTTTAGGTGATCAGTAAACGATACACCACATCCGGCCGTGGCGCACCACATAGCGAAGTTGATTTGGTTCTGCCAAAACTGCATAGGATCACTATTCCAATCTTTTACTGACTGTTCGGTAGTAATCGGAGGTAATACATACTCTTTCCATATATTCGGTACTAGAGCGAAGAAATATTTATTCGGAGCTACGGTAATAATTAATTTCGTTAGATTATCGACGACTAATTGCTTTTTATAAACTCCCCCAGTTCTATACGAGATGTCGGGGTTATACTTAAACGCGTCCATGATATTTAAATAATACTTTTTCTAGTACAATCTAAACACAGTAATCGAACGTTTTCTATACAATAACCTTTACCATTATCTAGTAGGTTAATACTAAATTGTTGAGTATCTTTAAGTCGATAATCCCAAAGGAGTTCGGTATTACATACTCCGCAGCGATTTTGTTGGTTATTTTTAAGTTCTAGAATATGACCGACTTTGAGATCGAAGTTTTTACTCCCTCTCATAGCCGCTACAAGTTTTTTCTGGATAACTTTACGAAGTTGTTTATCGTTAAACTCATCTTCTAAACCAGCTTCGGGTGGATAGACTATTCGACCGAGTTGATGCATATATTCTACGCGACTAATAGCTAGATACGCTAAATTCGACCACTGAAGAAAATCGTCAATAATCCAGACTTTTTTGGGTTGTGTATCGTAAGTCCTTGACTCGAATGAACCGTCATAGCGTAACCTAAAGCCCAGTCTTTACCCCATTTACCGTCTATAACTTCTTGAGTATATTGAACGGGAACCTTAACGACGTCGTTAAGTACTAACTTTCGTTGTTTGAAATTCGATCCGGGAATGGTTACCATAATATTCTGTTTTCTAGAATCGGTCGGTCGATAGATGATAGGAGCTAACTCGTTAGGAAAGTTATTCTTATGTCGGATAAATAATAATTCTTGGGCTCGATTACGTATTTTTAGCCTAGAAGTTAAGACTAGATCATCCGGTTTCCATACCAAAATAAATCTACCCCAACCTAAACACGTTGGTAGAGCCTTTCTCATAGTAGTACATTGTATCCGGTCCGATTGAAGACGAATCTCCTTTTTGAGATCTTTGAGAATCTGATCTTTCGCTCGGTAATCAAATTCTACTTCTTCGTAATAATGAGCTGTCTGTTTTAACCAATCGTGGGGTATATGTCCGGCTATCGGAGGTAATTGACCTTGATCCCCGCAGCAAATAACCTGAACTCCTCTACGATTTAACCATTCTAAGAATACTTCGGTTTAGGGACTGTACAAACCTCGTCCCATATAACTACTCGGGGTATGAACTTTTGACCCATTCTATCCGGAGTCCAACCAGCTCGACCGTTCCAACGAAAGAAACTATGATAAGTTTGAGCTTCGACGCCCCTAGCTCGCATTTCTTTAGCCAAACGATGAGTAGGCGTAAATACTATGGGATTTCTACCTCGAAATAATTCTATAGCTCTCGTGGTTTTACCGCTACCACCTCCGCCGTTTAGATAACTCAACTTATATCTAGTCAATGGATCACCGAAGCGCGGAGCCTGACTAATCGGTAAAACTTTTTGGCGTTCTCGATATTCCGGACTATACGAAGCGTGATCTTGGGGCGCGTACAATATATCTCCTTTATCTCTCCATTCAGCCGGTTTTACCGGAGGTAGATAATCTTGACCTAATAAACAACTCGGACATAACTCGAGTCCGCAGTTACAAGGTCTAGGAGCTACGTAAGCCTCGATGTTCTTAAGTTTATGTAACGCTGATTTTCGGATATAAATACTGTCCGTAGCTACTCGAACGGCTTCGCTAGAATCGAAACGTTGAAGCATAATGAGAAGATTAATATGAGCGTAAGCTAACATACTAGCTCTTAAGTGAATGTACTGGGGTTGATACCCGTCGTAGTACGTAATAACGTGACCTAAAGGACATTTTTGGGGTGCTCCGACTAGAGTACCGTTCTGTCTCGTATCCCTTACTAAATAATCTAATTCGCCTAGGTCGGTTACTAGGCGTCTAGTTAATCGTTTACCGTCGGCTTTAGCGCCCTGAGTAAATTTACCGATAATACTACAACCTTGATCACGATCTTCGGGAAGCCATACTTTTTTCTGATTAGTATAAGAGATAATAGCCTCCCGAATACGTAAATGCGTTAAAATGCCGGATTCCGTAAGATATACTATAAGCGATGTAGGAGCCCAACCCTTTTCTTCGAAATGTCTCCCGAACCAAGCCGGAATTACCGGATGGATATCCCGATCGAACGTCCATTCTACTACCTCGACAAACCCCATACCAATATCTTTAGGTAAAGATCCGTTAATAGATACTCTCGTTAAAGAGTGCCCGGGATGACCGAACCTTTCGAAATAAGAACTCGCTTCACCGAATCCTCGGAAACTAGCCGGATAACAAGTTTTCATATCGATACTAATAACATCTGCCACGTCATAATCCATAGAATTCCAGAGACCTCCGTGGCCATGCTCTACGCAAGCTTTTTGGACGTCATCGGCGAAACTAGCCGGAGTAGGCTTCCAACCGTTCTTGTCTTTAGCTACTATACCCGCGGCGTGGTTTACTCCGAACGCCTTATCGATGAGAGATTCATCGCCTAATTCTATACAAGTTTCGCGTAAAGCCTGGTGGACCTCTTTGGTTCTGTAAGTACTACCATCCTGAAGTACGAACTGGTTAATATTAAGGCGTTTATTACCGCATCCGAGGAGCCATACTGATATAGGTTTATCCCGAATAACTAACTTAACGGCATCCCATACATCACCTTCGTAAATATGGACTACCCGAGAACTCGGAAACCGTAAATCCTTAGGCCAAGCGTGACCATTGTGATAGATAAGTTCTACCTTACCATACTTTTTATCGCCTCGGGTTTGATATTTTCCGCTGTTATATAAATCCTGACCGACGATGTCTTTTAAGATAATCGACCGCCTAAGAATACTTTCTAACTGAGCTACATCATCGATCGTAGCGCCCGTCTCATGAACTTTGGTTTCCCATTTTAGTACGCCTTAATTCGGTTAAATTAGTCGAGGAATTCTCGAAGTGTTCCGAAATTCGTTTAGCTACGCAGTTAAAATCCCCGGTTCTTAAAGGATCGAGATTATCTAGGTTAGGATTTCTAATCGGATAGAGTCCGTAAATTACCGCGGTAACCGGATACGCGTTCTGAAAGTATACCTTATCGATACCGACAAAGGCCCCCGACTTCGTGGTACGGTTAATGGTTACGATTTTCCTTCTATCCGTTCTTACCGGTTCGAATTTATCTTCGACTATCCAGTTATCAATCCCGAACTCCCTTATATATTTAATTCTGATGATATGATCGCCGGGTGGAATCCTACGTAAGAGTTTAGAAGCCCTAACTATCGTCATGGTAGCGTCTACTTTCCACGTAGAGAATACGGCTGCAGCTTCGTCTACTAGAAATTCGTCTTTAGCTTCTTGTAAGGCATCTACCCAAACGCCGGTCGGAACCAAAGTATCCAAGTCAAATACGGTTCGAAGGAGTTCTGGGCCTTCTTTAATTATCGCCCGAGCTAATGATCCCTTCGAGCTCTTAGTTAAACCGTATAAATGAGGTTTCTCCGAACGCGCTACGATCTTACGGATATAAGGTAAACGACTTTTAGGATTCGATTTAACTCTAACGGCATATTTTTCGGCTTTTAACGACGCATCAATTTCGGCATTAAGTTGGGCGGCCTCACGAACGTGTTGAGCCTTTTTAAGCGGATTATAATTCCTAAGCGCGGGAAATCTCCCAACTTTCTCGGCTCTACGAAGCCGTTTAATATATTCCGGAGCGCGAAACTCGGCGATAACATTTATGAGATCTCGTTTTTTGAGCTTTGAAGCTCCTCGAATACCCAACTCGTTAGCTCTATGTCTTAATTCGGTAATTAGAACCATCGTGGGTATAATATTACTTAGCCATTTGTCTAAATCAAAATTTCTGGTATATTATACGGGTTTCCGATTCCGGTAGAAAATAAACATACAATTTTCATAATGTGATATGAAAAATCAGAAATAAACCTCTTAGATCATGGATTGGAGACAGCAACACGTAGGCAAATGAATCTTAAAGGGAAGTAATTGGTAGGAACGGATGAATTTGATAAAATTTGACTTTTGAAGGAAGAAATCCACATTGAACTGTTTTAAAAACTGTTTGCCTATTTCGAAGGTGGGTGGGATATTTACAGGTAGAGATACCTGTACATAAACTCTGATTGATAAATCGTCATGCATGGCTGATTCATTTGAATAGACTGACATAGGCTATTGTGCATTAACAGTACAGGTATGTGAAATACTATTTGATCAATAATGAGCTCGGGTAAACGTACACATTCGTCAACTACCAGTGAAGGAGATACAAGCACTAATATACTAGATACATCAGTGTTCAAAGAATCTAGCATTACACCAGAAAAGGGAAAAAAGAAAACAAAGAAACCAAAACAGAATAGTAAAAAACAAAAAACGTTGTATGAATACATTGAAAATATTCTCCTGATCAAACTGAATGCAAATCTTTAGAAAAAAAGCTTGATGTCATAAATGATAAGCTTTCACAGGTATTAACAAAAAATGATAAGTCCTGGATTAGAGAAATCATCAAAGACACTGTAAATGAAATGAAGGAACATATTCTCAGCTCAGTTGCCAATAGAATTAGCATACTAGAAGGAGACGTACATGAAAGGGCCGTTGAAAACAATAAAATCAAAGAGGAAATGAAGGCCAAAAATGAGGTGATTGAAAAACTGAAAGACAGCAATAGTTATCTCCGTGATACAATTATAAGAGAAACGGAAACAACTGAAAAGGTAACAAATGACATTGAGCAGTACAGTAGAAAGAACAATATCCGGATGTTTGGTGTTTCGGATGATATACCCAAACAAACGTCCGAACAGACTACAACACAAGTCATTACATTAATCAATCAGAAATTAACTCTGACATTGACGAGTTCAGATATTGATGTTGCACACAGACTGGGTCAATTTAAAGTAGGAAAAAATAGGCCAGTCATCGTGAAATTTGTTCGAAGACAAACGAAAATTGATCTGATGAAGAACGTCAGCAAATTGAAGGGATCCCAGGTCTCCATAAGCCAGGACCTAACTTGGTTTAACCGGCAAGTACTATCTTCGCTGCGTCTAAAGGACAAAAGTAGAGTTGAGAAATGCTGGTGTTATGAGGGGAGAATGTTTGCCACTTTCAAGGAGACTTCCGGTGGAAAAATCAAACTAAGGACGAGAGAGGTCCAGTACAATGAATTCGGTCATTGGTTGAACATGCCGTGGCCGAAAATGAGACTAACTCCACATACACCAGAAGGTAGCAGCAATTCCACCAGTGGTAGAGCATAATGCTGATCGTTCAATTTCAGATTGTTTCAAGTGGTGCCAAGACTTAGACTGACATATATAAATATTTACAAGTCTATATAGAGATGCATTTTAATGGACATGTGTGGATTCCGTGGACTGTGGTTGTTGAAATCGGAATGGGACAATGTCATAGTGTATGAGATGAATGAGTTGTTTCCCTTACTCCATATATTATCTGAGATCCTGTCGTATCCCGATCTCAGCAATCGCGGTTCACGTAATCCACAAATGACAAAAGAGAGAAACACTATATGTTTTGTGTAAATATTGAGTCTGTTTAGTTTTTTACATGTATAACTAGCTGTTGCATGGTCTAAACTTTATATGTATACGTGGCATCTGTTCTGGCTCCACACTTTATTGTTTTTGCGTTCTATCTACTGCTGTTTTATAAGACCTTTGAACCGCGGATAAAGATGACACCTGCCGTGTTATTAGACATTGATGATTAATAACGCATTGATGGTCACCCGCTTTGCAAAAGGAACTACACTATGTTTTAGGTGTAATTATCTCCCTTACACCAAAGCTGAACAGAATTGTCGGCTCAAAACCCATATATAAAGACAATATTACTCACAAGGTGTTTATTAAAACAAAATAAACTCATTAATGTTTCATGAATGCTAAATATGAAATAACTAAAAAAGAATGATTTTTAATAAACCAGTATGTATGCTATATGTCTGACAGGGGCGTAGCTAGGTCCGTTCTAATGTGTACGCAAACAAGATATGGGGGTCCGGGAACATGCCCATCTGAATTTTATTTTATAGTTTATACAAGTTTGTTTTAGTTCGATTGCGAAACAAGTTCTTACAACCTATATTAATCACTCTCGAGACCTCATTCCTGATGTAATCCATCGCCACGAGGGAGAGAGAAGAGGCAACAAGGAATTTAAATGCCTTACCTAAGGGCACAATCGTAACGGCTCCAGCGGGGCTCGACCTCCGGACATTTCGCACCTGAAACAAACACGCTACTACTGCGCTATCACGACTTCCACCACCTGTGAATTGTGTTTGCTAACATGTATGTTGTGCATTCTAGAGCCGTTTCAGCAACAGAATAAGATATAATATGTCTCTACACGGTATCTTCAGTAGACAGTGTACGGGTTAGGTTAAATCTTCGCTTTTTATTGCTTATTAATTAATTAATATAATATGTTTAACTTTTTATTTTTGCAATATTTTGAACAATGTGTACGCAACTGCGTACGTTGCGTACAGGTAGCTACGCGCCTATCTGAATATAAATATTTCCTGTGAGGTTCCTTGCTTTTTAGTTTTCGTTTCGACTTTAAAGAGCATGAACTAGTTTTGGGAAATGTTTTGATTATTTTATAATCTACATTAAAGAGTGTACAAATGCTAAGATACTTTTAATTAGTAGTGACTGTCCTTTCCCTTTCGTTTTCGGGAAAGAATGGGAAATATTTTTGGAAATGTTTTGATATGAACACTATTTATTGCTCAGATATAAAAAGCACACACATAGAAGTAATATATTAACTAAATAAATACTAGGAACATTCATAGGGGTTTTATTTTTGAACTTTGGATCATATATATGAGTGCATCTACATAACGTGCCACAATCAATAAGAACGTTATCAACCTGTGCAAACCCATACAGCGAATGCTCGGTGTTGCGGGGGTTGATGCGACGGAACTATCGATTGAAGTTGCCGAGGGCGAGTTACAGTGGGCTTAATTTCTTGTTGTTATACTGACGTTCGCAGCGATCGCGATTTGCTGTGTCGGGTTGCAAAGGGTGTTAGTATTGTTTCTTTAAACATCTATAGGTAACTAAATATTATACCATGTAAAACGAAAGATATATACTCTGTAAAACATGCTAGAATGCATAAAATTGATACATAATCTCGATAATATACATGTTAAAGTTATTATATATAACGCTTGTCATGACATAATGTTTAAATCCAATAAGGAATGATCGCAGTGACGTAACACATCTCGTATCAGTATAATGTTGTTGGGCAAACATAATAAACAACAAGACCAGCATGAAATGTTGTACACTATATATATTTCACATGTTCTATATAATCATGTTGACAATTAGATCGTGGTATAAGATTCCAAACGATATCGAACTTGCTAATAAACTAAACACAAAATGGTGGTGTGAAAGTGACCCCACTTTATACATGTAAAACGCAAGTTTATCTTTTGCCCACCAGATTTTCCTACGTATCAGTTAATATATATATCATCATTATCGGGTGTTGTTTGATTACTAGATCATCCCTTTATAGAAACTATGAATATTGAATTAAATGTCATGTAGTAGGTAGTATATGAAACAACCATTCGTATGACATGGATTGGTGTAAAACAGGAATACAAATGTATCATAGCTCTTTACAGTTAAATATATACCTAACAAAAATGCCATGTCCCAGATTTATTTTAAGAAATTTATGATCTAAGAAGGTTTATCTTTGTTTTTATTATTAGATTGTCCATAATGTTGAGGTGTAAACCTTTAACAAAATTCGTTGTTTTTGTTCTAGTATTTGTTTTTCCTATATGTACTTGCCTGTTCTGTCGTATACATACAATGAATGCTCAATATCATAAGTTTGCTTCTCAATTACCTTTAATAATAATTTGATCTCTATATCTGATGGATATCAATAGTTTAAATATTTTGTCTCTCAATTGCCGAGGACTAAATGGCAATAAAAAGAGACTACAGGTGTTTAAATTCTTAAAACAAAAACAATGTAGCATATATTGTCTCCAGGACACACATTTTACACCAAATATGTACGAATCCATATATTCTGAGTGGAACAATGAATGTATATTTAGTTCAGGAACGTCTAATTCTAGAGGTGTTGCTATACTGTTCAATAGAAACTTTGAATATAAACTTCATAATAAATATACAGATCCAGATGGAAATTTTATTGCTATAGACTTGACAGTAGAAGAGAAAATTTTTACCATAATCAATTTGTATGGTCCAAACTCTGATAAACCTGACTTCTTTGATAACATATTTAGTATTATCGACACTTTTGGAAATGAGCTATACATGCTATGCGGAGACTTTAACTTAGTACTTAACCCAGAAATGGATTATTTTAATTACAAAACAACAAATAACAAACATGCCAGGAAAAATGTCTTACAATATATTCAAACAAAACAGCTATTAGATCCTTATAGAGAGTTCTTCCCCGATTTGAAGAGGTATACATGGAGGAAACCCACCCCATTACAACAGGCCAGATTATACTTCTTTCTGCTAACATCAACTCTCTTACCGTATGTAGAAAACGTTTCTATTGAATCAAGTTTTCAGTCGGACCACTCAGTTATTTTACTAAGACTTAAATTTGATGATTTTAAACATGGAAAAGGATTATGGAAGCATAATAACTCGCTGTTAAAAGATATAGAATATTTAAACGCGATCAACAGGAAAATTTATGAAATAAAACAACAATACATGTTACTAGTGTATAATTCAGATAATATCAAGGAAATCCCAAATAATGAGATACAGTTTACAATAAACGATCAGTTATTCTTAGAAACGCTTTTGATGGAATTAAGGGGAAAATCAATATCCTATGGTTCTTATAAAAAGAAATTGAATCTATCAAAGGAAAAAAAATTATTAAATGAAATAAATGAGATTGAATCTAATCTGTCTGACTCAAATTTAGATAAGCTTCAGCTACTGAGAAATGAATTAAACACCATAAAGGAACAACAACTTGAAGGCTATTTAATACGGTCTAGAGTAAATTGGTCCATAGCCGGTGAAAAACCTAGCACATATTTCTGCAGTTTAGAAAAAAATAGTTTTATTTCAAAAACAATATACAATATTGAAACTGATGATGGTTTGATCATAAAGGACCAAAACGACATACTCAAAGAAACAAAATGTTTTTATGGAAAGTTATTTAAATCAAAATCAATTAATCTTGCTGAAGAAACTTTTATTAATTTTGTAAATAATGTTGAAACACCTAAATTAACACATTCAGAATCCAGTAATCTTGAAGGACATATATCTTACCACGAGTCAACTAAAGTGTTAAAAGATATGGCAAATAATAAAAGTCCAGGAACTTCTGGTTTCGGTGCAGATTTCTATAAAGTATTTTGGAACAAATTAGGATGCTTTGTAGTAAGAGCAATAAATCAGGCTTATTCATCAGGAAATCTTTCTATCTCTCAAACACAAGGTATAATTACATGTATCCCAAAAGAAAATAAACCCAAACAATTCTTGAAAAACTGGAGACCCATAACACTACTTAATACTGTTTACAAAATTGGTTCAGGTTGTATAGCAAATAGAATAAAAACTACTATGGATAAATTGATAAGCAAAGATCAAACAGGATTTATTAAAGGCAGATATATTGGCGAAAATACAAGATTAATATACGATATAATGCAATATACAGAAGAAAATGACATCCCAGGACTCCTTCTTTTGATTGATTTTGAAAAAGCTTTTGACTCCCTGTCGTGGTCATTTGTTCAAAAGACTTTATCTTTCTTTAATTTTGGGTCATCCATTAAAAAGTGGTTTGATATTTTATATAAAGATGCACAGTCCGCGGTAAATCAATGTGGAATTTTATCAGATTTTATAAAAATTGGCCGTGGATGTAGGCAAGGAGACCCTTTATCCTGTTACATATTCATCTTGTGTGCAGAAGTTTTGTCTTTGAAAATAAAAAGCAATAAACAGATTAAAGGAATTGACATAAATAACGTAGAACATAAATTATCACAATTTGCAGATGACACAACCATGATCTTAGATGGATCAACAGAATCTCTGAATCAGACATTAAATACTTTATCGGATTATGCTATTATATCTGGATTAAATGTAAACTTTGATAAGACTACGGTTGTATGGATAGGTAGAAAGAAATTTTCTAGTGATAGTATAAAAACAAGATGGAAACTATCTTGGAATCAACATAGTTTCAAAATGTTAGGCATACATTTCCATGTAGATTTGAACAAGATAATAGAAAGAAATTATAAAGATAAAATTGAAAAGATCCAAAACGTTATTAAACAATGGAAAAGAAGAATATTAACACCTATTGGAAAAATAACAGTTATTAAAACTCTATTAATTTCCACTCTTAACCACTTATTTATTGCATTGCCAAACCCACCAGAGGAACTTATTAATTACCTAAATACATTAATTTATGATTTTATTTGGCAAGGTACTGCCAAAATAAAAAGCAATATTCTAGTAAATGAGTACACATGGGGAGGTTTAAAAATGATCAATATAACAGCTTCCATAAAGGCTTTAAAACTTACATGGTTAAGAAGAATATTAGGTAATGGAAGTTGGATAAGTATTGTTAATGAAAAACTTGAAATGCAGAAATTATTCCATTGCGGAAAACACTATGTTGAAAAACTATCTAGAGAAAGTAATAACATGTTTTGGAAGGACACCTTAGGTGCCTTTGCTAATTTGATAGAGCACAGTGTAGTGAAAAAAGAGTGTATAGGTAACATACCCTTGTTTTATAATCATAAACTATTAATTGGTGCGAAGAGTGTCTTCTTAAAATCCTGGTTTGATGCAGGTGTCCATTACATAGCTGACCTTTTAAATGTTGATGGCACTTTTTTAACATTAGATGAATTTAAGAAAACATACAATGTCACAACAAACTATTTAGTTTATCAGGGTGTTTTAAATGCTGTAAAACAACTATTAATAACGTACAATATAACTACAAACGACATTGTCATACCACCAGACCAACATTACCACCCACTCTAAAAGACATAACTATAAATAAGAAAGGGTCAAAAGCAATGTATAATATCTTAAATAACAATACTTCTATGCCAACTAGTCAAGCAAAATGGTTAGAAAAGCCTAGTGTAACATTTAATAAAGAGGAGTGGAAACAAATTTATTCTTTGCCTTTCAATATAACAAAAGATTCTAAACTACAGTGGTTCCAAATAAGAATATTACATAGAATTTTAGGAACAAACGATTTACTAAATAAAATAAAGTACAAGGACAGCCCACTTTGCACCTTCTGTAAGACTGAGAATGAAACAATAGAACACTTATTCTGGGGATGCAATGCAACTAGGAAACTAATCACTGCTTTATTAACGACAGCAATAGACTTATTTGCACCTTTAAATGAAAATACAATGATCTTTGGATACATTAATCTCAATAATAACGAGATAGCAAAGAATTTGATAATTATCTTTTTGAAAATGTATATATATAAATGTAAAATGCAAGAATGCCCCCTTACAGTAATAGGAGCAAAACATATCATATTATATTATTACAATATAAACAAAAAGGCTGCAGTGGTTAATAATAATATAGATAACTTTAGAAGAATATGGGAATCTATGAACGTATTTATGCCAGAGCTGTGTTGAAATGTTGTTGTATTTGATTTTTTTTTTTTTACCAAACGGTACAACTTTGGTCGATATTAAAAGCATTACCTCATGTATGTAAACGCATCTAAGGTAGAAATATTGAGAAGCATGTTTTTTATCTATATACGCACGGACAACGATAAGACAGGCGGGTATTTGTGAGTGTGTGTATTTGTGTGTGTGTG
>CM026396.1:10213141-10238683 GCA_014843695.1 Archivesica marissinica | reverse complement strand
AGCTTTTCTTTAGCTTAGCTTAGCTTAGCTTTTCGATAGCTTAGCTTAGTTTAGCTTTTCTTTAGCTTAGCTTAGCTTTTCTTTTGCTTAGCTTAGCTTTTTTTTAGCTTAGCTTAGCTTAGCTTTTCTTTAGCTTAGATTAGCTTAGCTTAGCTTTTCTTTAGCTTAGCTTAGCTTTTCTTTAGCTTAGCTTAGCTTTTCTTTAGCTTAGCTTAGCTTTTCTTTAGCTTAGCTTTTCTTTAGCTTAGCTTTTCTTTAGCTTAGCTTAGCTTTTCCTTAGCTTAGCTTAGCTTAGCTTTTCTTTAGCTTAGCTTATCTTTAGCTTAGCTTAGCTTTTCTTTAGCTTAGCTTTTCTTTTCTTTAGCTTAGCTTAGCTTTTCTTTAGCTTAGCTTAGCTTAGCTTTTCTTTAGCTTAGCTTAGCTTTTCTTTAGCTTAGCTTAGCTTTTCTTTAGCTTAGCTTAGCTTAGCTTTTCATTAGCTTAGCTTAGCTTTTCTTTAGCTTAGCTTTTCTTTAGCTTAGCTTTTCTTTAGCTTAGCTTTTCTTTAGCTTAGCTTAGCTTAGCTTTTCATTAGCTTAGCTTAGCTTAGCTTTTCTTTAGCTTAGCGTAGCTTTTCTTTAGCTTAGCTTAGCTTTTCTTTAGCTTAGCTTAGCTTTTCTTTAGCTTCGCTTAGCTTAGCTCTTCTTTAGCATAGCTTAGCTTTTCTTTAGCTTAGCTTAGCTTAGCTTTTCGATAGCTTAGCTTAGCTTAGTTTAGCTTTTCTTTAGCTTAGCTTTTCTTTAGCTTAGCTTTTCTTTAGCTTAGCTTAGCTTTTCTTTAGCTTAGCTTAGCTTTTCTTTAGCTTAGCTTAGCTTTTCTTTTGCTTAGCTTAGCTTAGCTTTTCTTTAGCTTAGCTTAGCTTTTCTTTAGCTTAGATTAGCTTAGCTTTTCTTTAGCTTAGCTTAGCTTTTCTTTAGCTTAGCTTAGCTTTTCTTTAGCTTAGCTTAGCTTTTCTTTAGCTTAGCTTTTCTTTAGCTTAGCTTAGCTTTTCTTTAGCTTAGCTTTTCTTTAGCTTAGATTAGCTTAGCTTAGCTTTTCTTTAGCTTAGCTTAGCTTAGCTTTTCTTTAGCTTAGCTTAGCTCTTCTTTAGCTTAGCTTAGCTTTTCTTTAACTTAGCTTTTCTTTAGCTTAGCTTAGCTTTTCGATAGCTTAGCTTTTCTTTAGCTTAGCTTAGCTTTTCTTTAGCTTAGCTTTTCTTTAGCTTAGGTTAGCTTTTCTTTAGCTTAGCTTAGCTTTTCTTTAGCTTAGCTTTTCTTTTGCTTAGCTTTTCTTTAGCTTAGCTTAGCTTAGCTTTTCTTTAGCTTAGATTAGCTTAGCTTAGCTTTTCTTTAGCTTAGCTTTTCTTTAGCTTAGCTTTTCTTTAGCTTAGCTTTTCTTTAGCTTAGCTTTTCTTTAGCTTTTCTTTAGCTTAGCTTAGCTTTTCTTTAGCTTAGCTTAGCTTTTCTTTTGCTTAGCTTAGCTTAGCTTTTCTTTAGCTTAGCTTAGCTTTTCTTTAGCTTAGATTAGCTTAGCTTTTCTTTAGCTTAGCTTAGCTTTTCTTTAGCTTAGCTTTTCTTTAGCTTAGCTTAGCTTAGCTTTTCTTTAGCTTAGATTAGCTTAGCTTTTCTTTAGCTTAGCTTAGCTTAGCTTTTCTTTAGCTTAGCTTAGCTTTTCTTTAGCTTAGCTTAGCTTAGCTTTTCGATAGCTTAGCTTAGTTTAGCTTTTCTTTAGCTTAGCTTAGCTTTTCTTTAGCTTAGCTTAGCTTAGCTTAGCTTAGCTTTTCTTTAGCTTAGCTTTTCTTTTGCTTAGCTTAGCTTTTCTTTAGCTTAGCTTAGCTTTTCTTTAGCTTAGATTAGCTTAGCTTTTCTTTAGCTTAGCTTAGCTTTTCTTTAGCTTAGCTTAGCTTTTCTTTAGCTTAGCTTAGCTTTTCTTTAGCTTAGCTTAGCTTAGCTTTTCTTTAGCTTAGCTTAGCTTTTCTTTAGCTTAGCTTAGCTTTTCTTTAGCTTAGCTTAGCTTTTCTTTAGCTTAGCTTTTCATTAGCTTAGCTTTTCTTTAGCTTAGCTTAGCTTTTCTTTAGCTTAGCTTTTCTTTAGCTTAGCTTAGCTTAACTTTTCTTTAGCTTAGCTTAGCTTAGCTTTTCTTTAGCTTAGCTTTTCTTTAGCTTAGCTTAGCTTTTCTTTAGCTTAGCTTAGCTTTTCTTTAGCTTAGCTTAGCTTTTCTTTAGCTTAGCTTTTCATTAGCTTAGCTTTTCTTTAGCTTAGCTTTTCTTTAGCTTAGCTTAGCTTTTCTTTAGCTTATCTTAGCTTAGCTTTTCTTTAGCTTAGCTTTTCTTTAGCTTAGCTTAGCTTTTCTTTAGCTTAGCTTAGCTTAGCTTAGCTTTTCTTTAGCTTAGATTAGCTTAGCTTTTCTTTAGCTTAGCTTAGCTTTTCTTTAGCTTAGCTTAGCTTAGCTTTTCTTTAGCTTAGATTAGCTTAGCTTTTCTTTAGCTTAGCTTAGCTTTTCTTTAGCTTAGCTTAGCTTTACTTTAGCTTATCTTACCAACATGCCCCAGGACACCTCCCATAGATTGCCTCGGTTAAAATTTTCCTCTAATTTTCCTACTACGGTACTCTTGCGATGCATGCAATGTCCGGTATTTTGATTGGATAACCGTGCAGTATATATATAGTGTGATATGTTGTGAATATTCCTTAAAATACATACTTTTAGCGTGCCTAACGATTTTGTAAATTTGACCGGAAGTTGTTATCCAGCTGGTCTGCGGAAAGTCGGTTGTTATCTCGAGTGCTGCTGTACCGGAAATACTTCTCAACTATTTTTAAAATTTAACCGGAAGTTGTTATCC
This sequence comes from Archivesica marissinica, assembly GCA_014843695.1. NCBI lineage: Eukaryota > Metazoa > Mollusca > Bivalvia > Venerida > Vesicomyidae > Archivesica > Archivesica marissinica. The sequence continues at coordinate 10,235,820 of CM026396.1, read as the reverse complement.
AGCTGGTCTGCGGAAGGTCGGTTGTTATCCCCCGAGTGCCGCTGTACCGGAAATACTGCTCACAGGGTACCCCGAGTCTTCCTCTTCCAATAATAGACACATGACCTAAGCTGTTAAGCGACTTAGACCTCCCCCCCCAAAACAAAACAAACAAACGTGGAAGGCGTGATAGCCCAGTGGATACGCGTTCGCTTCAGGTGCGAAAGGTCTGAAGTTCGAGCCCCGCTAGAGCCGTTACGATTGTGCCCTTAGGCAAGGCATTTAAATTCCACGTTGCCTCGTGGCGATGGATTCCATCAGGAATGAGGTATCGAGAGTGATTAATATAAGTTGAAATAACTTGTTTCGCAATCGAGCTAAAAATAAATTTGTATAAACTAAGAAAACAAATAATGAAGCAAAACCAAAACTGTGCCAAATACTAAAATACTCTATGCGTATGAGTAACGTTAGTGTTCTATATTTACCTTATCTTCATCTTGACCTAATTAAATGGTCTACGTGTTATTGAGCAGCGTCATATACATTGATGACCGCTTTGTTCAGCCGGTGATAAAGTAACTTGTTAAAGCGACATTACATCACAAAAAGTAGGATTTCATATTGTTTATTATATATATATATAATTGTTGAATAAACAATATGATATCCTACTTTCACATTTGAGAGTTTGTATTTTTTGTTTTTTACGTTTATTTATCGTCGCAACCGGTTGCCCATATGAGCGACGTCTCCTGGAGATATTAGTCATTTTAGATATTTTGTATACCACAAAACACTGTTTATGTTAGTAAAGTTAGAGTGTGACTTATTTGGGAAGCATTTGTCGTAGCAACGCTATTCATACGTATACACATTTTCTGGGCGTTTTGCGATGTAATGTCGCTTTAACAATACAAGTTGTTCGTCCTCGATCATTATAAGCCAAATACAACTATGTATATATATATGCAACCTTTACTAACTAGTATACAGTAACGTTAAAGCAGCATTACATCGTAATAAAGGATGTTTTGGGTAAAATATAAATACTAATGTATGTGTGTTTACAAAAATCGAAATAGTCGCTCAGAAACGATACAATTCCAATAAATTTAAACCGTCGTATACGCGAATTTGTTTATCAACACACGAACTATAAACACGCACAGCGCGCATGCGTGAAACAACAGAGGATGTAGAAAACAACGTATATATTTTGAACATGAAATACTATCTATCTTCCTCTAATGTCGAACCCCTCGCGGGGATGTACAAATGTCCCTAAAAGACTTAGCTAACAGAGGTATGAATCAACATATCAAGTAATTTAATTAAAAAGACAACATGGGGCAAATGGGGACGATGCGTTCCTGTTGTAAACAAGTGCGCGACCGATCGACTCGGAAAGTCCTACTTTCGGTTTCGAGTTTGTTTTATCGCATAAAAAACTCTGTTTACCAAATGAACATAAGCATACAAAGTATAATGTTAGAATGTGGAGCAGCATTGCTACCGATACGTAAAATTTGAATTTTTCAAATATCTTTTATTTCATACGATGTAATGCTGCTTTAATATAAGGTATATATGTCATAAATATATTATAAAGAATCTATAGATCTGTTTTATACACATTTATTAGCACCGTCGTTAAGATCGGGGGCTATTGTTTTTGGCGGGGCTGCGTCTGTCTGTCTGTCTGTCTGTCTGTCTGTCTGTCTGTCTGTCTGTCTGTCTGTCTGTCTGTCTGTCTGTCTGTCTGTCTGTCTGTCTGTCTGTCTGTCTGTCTGTCTGTCTGTCTGTCTGTGTTAACATAATAACCCAAAAAGTGGTGGATGCATTTTGATGTGAATATATAGCAGGAAGTGATTCGAATTTGGGAGATATAGGTCAAGACATGGGGTAATGGCGGTCAGCCCAGCGCTCGCTAGTGCCAGTCTCTATAGATGTAACAATATTTGAAGTTATTAATAAAGGGTTGAATGTATGACATTTGTCACGTAACAACATAGATTACATATCACGTAACCACAAAGATTACAGGAATTGGGTTATTCGCGTGTATCAATGGCGGGAAATGTAGACCCTATAGACTTCACGATTTGGGAAATTGCATGGGCTAGCGATGTTTGGAGGTGTATGGGCTAGGGGGTTGGGAAATGTATGGGCTAGCGGTGTTTGGAGGTGTATGGGCTAGGGGGTGGGAAATGTATGGGCTAGCGGTGTTTGGAGGTGTATGGGCTAGGGGGTGGGAAATGTATGGGCTAGCTGTGTTTGGAGGTGTATGGGCTAGGGGGTTGGGAAATGTATGGCTAGCGGTGTTTGGAGGTGTATGGGCTAGGGGGTTGGGAAATGTATAGGCTAGCGGTGTTTGGAGGTGTATGGGCTAGGAGGTTGGGAAATGTATGGGCTAGCGGTGTTTGGGTGTGTATGGGCTAGCGGGGTTGGGAAATGTATGGGCTAGCGGTGTTTGGAGGTGTATGGGCTAGGGGTTGGGAAATGTATGGGCTAGCGAGGTTGAGACGTGTTAGTGCTAGCGGGATTGGGAAGTGTATGGGCTAGCGTGGTTGGGAAATGTATGGACTGGTCGTGTTTGGAGGTGTATGGGCTAGGGTGGTTGGGAACTGTATGGGCTAGGGTGGTTGGGAACTGTAGGGACTAGCGGTGTTTGGAGGTGTATGGGCTAGGGTGGTTGGGAACTGTAGGGATTAGCGGTGTTTGGAGGTGTATGGGCTAGGGTAGTTGAGAACTGTAGGGACTAGCGGTGTTTGGAGGTGTATGGGCTAGGGTGGTTGGGAACTGTAGGGACTAGCGGTGTTTGGAGGTGTATGGGCTAGGGTGGTTGGGAACTGTAGGGACTAGCGGTGTTTGGAGGTGTATGGGCTAGGGTGGTTGGGAACTGTAGAGACTAGCGGTGTTTGGAGGTGTATGGGCTAGGGTGGTTGGGAACTGTAGGGACTAGCGGGGGTCTTTTCAGTATCATGTATGCCCCACAATTACGGTGCAAGTCTTTCTTTACAGCATCATGAATGTCCTACGAACTAATGTTTCTTTATAGTCGCCTCCGCCGAGGCATTCGGCCGACTGGTTTCTCTAAGAAGTTTACGTTGTCATCTAAATTGTTTATGTAGACAACTGGAAAGGCATCTTCGTTCTCAGAGTGACACGTCCTGTACCATCTTTCGAAAGGGTGCATTGTAGGGCCACATCCTCCACGATTTGTCAGCTCACAGCAGCAATAATGGTTCCGGTTTCTTCGCTGGGGGTCCTCACGCCATCAAGAAGTCTGCGTCCCACCGTCTCCCTTGAAGGAGATCCGTCCCCTTGATGGAGCCGGCTAAAAGAAAACCAGCTATCCGCCGCCGCCAACACCGGGTGATGCTGTCTCGCCAAATAGGGTTGTTAGTCGTATGGTACTCTATATGTAAATTTATAGAGTCATGCGATTCTGATGACGCGGATTCCGTCAGCGAAGTCCTTGAACCATATTCCTGCTGTGAGCTGTGACTAGGTCACGACGTGCACGTTGTGGAGGAGAGACCTGGAAATGTCCTAAGGCTGTGTTACAAGTCTTATATATTACGATGGTGCTCATGTACCAAAATGATTCATTTATAGCTTGCTAACGAAGACGATGACATTTGAAAGTTTTATTTAATCAATTTAAATAAAATTAATTATATTAATACGAGAAAATATACATATATTAACAAGTGTTCCAACTCAATACAATTAGTTTATACACATTATTTTTATCTAGATTGCAAATAAATTAAATTTAAAAAATGTTTACATCGCTATTGCATTTCCTTTGATGATCGTATGTGCCCTGGTTGTATCCATTTTCGTATGAGGTTTCCCAACTAATGATATGCAGCTGACATGCGCACTCGAAGTTACGGGCATGCGTATTCGCAATGCTAGGCAGCGTTCGTCGTGCGAAAGGGCGTGTCTTACTTGTTATGCTGTTCCAAGGGGATAATATAGTTACATGTTCCGGCACATGATAAGTTTCAAATTTGGTCTAAGAACATTTTAAATGCCATGTGTGCTATAATTTCTTTATGTTATTGAAAAGAATAATTAATGTAAATATAAGTAATGAATCGCAGGTTAATAGTTTCCATCGGGGAACGAACTGCATTGAGCATGTTTAAAGTTAGCGTGGATGTCTAGTTAGCGTAGATGCCTTCGGCCTCAATACATTTTAACCACGGCATGCACGCTAACTTTAACCACGCCCAATGTAATTCATACCCCGATGGAAACTATTAACCCTAGATTCATTCCTTAATTGAAATCACATTGAACGTACGTATCACGAATGGGAATCTACGCTTCAGGCGCGAAAGGCCCGGAGTTCGAGCCCCGCTGGAGCCGTTACGATTGCGTCCTTAGGCAAGGCATTTAATTTCCACGTTGCCTCTTCTCTCTCCCTCGTGGCTATGGATCCCACCAGGAATGATGTCTCGAGAGTGATTAATATAAGTTGCAAGTACTTGTTTCGCAATCGAGCTAAACTAAATTTGTATAAACTTACTGAAAAATGGCGAAAATCGTTCACGTGAATACTACGCGATCTACAGTATTGTGTGGATTATATTTTATCGCTACCCCTCCTTGTCATTTTGCAACTGTGTATAATCAACGTCAATCAGTAATGTGTGACGGAACATCACGGGGCCTGTTAAAAGTGTATACAAACAAAACCATAGATAGGAGATGCAGTATAAATAAGGCCGACATTTCATCTTCAATAGAAACATTATTGATAGCAAAACTATGAGAATTCTAATTTCAGGTAATTATTGTCGATTTCGCAATATATAACATAAGTAAACTTAACTATATATTCCTGTTAATAAAATGTATGTCAGTAATATTAATAATAGATGCTATACTGGAGGACATAGAAAACGCACACTTCGGATAGACCTAAGTGTGTTTTACATGAAAAACAATAACTACATAGTTTTCATAGTTAAATACATACAGCAACATCTGCATTTTGGAATATTTTTAGTTGTTCAGTTTTGTGTTTTGTAATAAAGATGTGATATATCTTTGATGGAATCATTCGTATTTCGTTTTAATTTAATAATAATTATACAATGTAGGTGTGCATTTTCTATGTCCTCTAGTTTAAAACATTGTCGTGACGTCATACCTTTGTACTTGTCAAAAGGCCAGATTATTATATTAAATCCTACGTGTACATGTACGAAATTAACAAGTTTAATTAGTAGGATCTTGTTATACAAGTGTGTTTTAAGTAAGATATAAGCCTCAAACGGAACCAATATGTAAAATATTGGTACTGTCTTCGGGGCTACGCGCCTCATACAGTCCAATATTTTTACATATTGGATCGTTTTATATATCCTATACATATAAAGGTGTATGTACATTCATTTAATTGCTGCTAAGATTTGCTGCGTATGCGAGATGGTAGGGTTTAATCCCCCGTCTGACCCTAATAAAATTAACAGTCATTCAGATGGGACGCTAAACCGAGGTATCGTGTCGGTGCTTTACACCGTGCACGTAAAAGAACCAGAGGAGATTCTGGAATGGGTCTGTCTGTATCATGCACTATCCTCCAAAATTTAAAATAACTAATCTCTTCAGGAGGCGTCGCTCATATGGGCAACCGGTAGCGACGATAAATAAACGTAAAAACACATGGTATGGTGGTCGCCAAATCGGACAGGTGAGTTTTCTCCGGGTACTCCGGTTTCCTCCCACGCGAATGACCACATATACGCTTTATACGCGCTAACGAGAATGATTAATATAAGTTGTTAAAACTTGCTTCGCAATCGTTGTAAAATAAATAAAGTTTAATAACAATGTTCAAGTACATTAATGTACTCTTACACTCTTACAAAAACTTGTGTGGTATTGATTCTGTAACGAATATGATTGTATGATAGCAACTCTTTTCTTAGAAATTGTGATAATCAGTTTGAACTGGAATATACGTTTAATAATTCTAGTAATTATCATCTCACCAGTTGAAGATTGAATCTGGGAGACACAATAAAGAAATGAAAGAAAATGTACTTTATGTGAACGAAATGACATTGAAGATGAATATCAGTTTTGTATTAATCTGCGCATTACATGATATTTTAAGAAAATATTACAAGGTATTATTTTAATCATGTGGAAGTGTATTAAACTTTTGTTAAATCCGTAAAATTATGTATATTTGTAAATATGATATGACGTTTATGTGCACATGTTTTAAATATTTTTGTTATAGTGAAATACTACAACGCTTAATTTCCCAATTTATGTCAATGTTTATATGATTCACTCTCGCTGTACATATTCACGCATACGATATTCTGATGAACAAAGTACGATATTCTGATTAACAACATACGATATTCTGATGAACAAAGTACGATATTCTGATAATCAATGTACGATATTCTAATTAACAATGCACGATATTTTGATTAACAACGTACGATATTCTAATTAACAATGTACGATATTCTAATTAACAATGTACGATATTCTAATTAACAACGTACGATATTCTAATTAACAATGTACGATATTTTGATAAACAATGTACGATATTCTAATTAACAATGTACGATATTTTGATTAACAATGTACGATATATTGATTAACAACGTACGATATTCTGATTAACAATGTACGATATTTTGATAAACAATATACGATAATTTGATTAACAATGTACGATATTTTGATTAACAATGTACGATATATTGATTAACAATGCACGATATGTTGATTAACAATGTACGATATTTTGATTAACAATGTACAATATTCTGATTAACAATGCACGATATTTTGATAAACAATATACGATATTCTGATAAACAATGTATGATATTCTGATAAACAATGTACGATATTTTGATTAACAATGTACGATATATTGATAAGCAATGTACGATATTCTGATAAACAACGTTCGATATTTTGATTAACAAATTAACAACGTACGATATTTTGATAAACAATGTACGATATTTTGATTAACAATGCACGATATTCTGATAAACAATGTACGATATTCTGATAAACAATGTACGATATTCTAATTAACAATGTACGATATTCTAATTAACAATGTACGATATTCTGATAAACAATGTACGATATTCTGATAAACAATGTACGATATTCTAATTAACAATGTACGATATTCTAATTAACAATGTACGATATTCTGATAAACAATGTACAATATTCTAATTAACAATGTACGATATTCTGATAAACAATGTACGATATTCTGATAAACAATGTACGATATCAATGTTATCGTTATCAATCAGGAATGGTTCAATAACGGAATAAAGTATGTTGATCACCTATATGATTTTAGAAATAACGATTTTTACACGTTTGAAAACCTTAAGCAATTGTATAATTTACGCAATAATGATTTTTTAAAATACCACTCTTTGATCGGTAGTATACCTAAAAAGTGCAAAGAAAAACTAAATCAACACATTATTACTGGGCTAAAACCGGAAAACATGCTAGAAAAAATAAAAAGAGTAAAGAAACCAAATAAACTATTATATCAAACACAGATACATTTAAAGAACATAGAACGTAGAAATTCTGAGCGAAAATGGTCTCAATTGTTCGGCGATGACAATCTCAATTGGAAAATAATCTACTGCATGGCATATAAAGCAACGATTGACACTAAACTGAGAAATTATCAATATAATTTTTTAATGAGACTAGTTCCAACAAACAAGTATCTCCATATGTGTAAATTAACTGAATCATCCCTATGTGACTTCTGTAATATGAGCATAGAAAGTATAGAACACCTGTTTTGGGAATGCCCGATCATACAAGACCTATGGACAAGCATTCGTAATTATCTAAGAACTATTGGTATTAACATGTCTTTAAACTTTAAAGACATTTGTTTAGGGTGCGAAAATAATAACATTGTTAATTTTATAATAATCCTGTGCAAATACTTTATCTCAAATATGAAATATAGTAAAATCCTGCCAAAGTTCGAATCATTTAAAAAGTACTTGTATCAAAGGATCGAAATCGAAAAAGACATTGCTTCATATTCTGGAAAAATAGATAGACACAACTTGAAATGGTCAAAGTTTAACTAAGCTAATCAAATATACATGCATATCAATTAATGTTTTCATAAATACAGTACAAAGATAACTCTAAACAACACAGGACCTGGAACAGCTTACACTACAAATGAACCCCCACACCAATTATCCAACCCCTACAAATCCTTGTTTGACACACTCCTTATCCTATTAACAAATAGAAATGTTAGCAAGCAGAAGCGATCAGCCACTCATTACATCTCTCTCTCGCTCTCTCGCTCTCTCGCTTTAACAACTACTCCTTAGTTACCCATTGTTCAATTTTAACTGTTTACAATCTTTGTATGCACTCAATCTTAAGGGACACACTGTACATATAGATATTCGAACTGAAGTAATATGTAAAAAGTATATTATAAAACCAATAAAAAAATGTCGAAATATGTATCAACTAAATGTATATGCAATAAAGAAATAAACGAGGTTACCCGGATAGGGGCCTCAAAATGAAAAAAACAAAACAATGTACGATATTCTGATAAACAATGTACGATATATTGATAAACAATGTACAATGTACGAAATTCTGATTGACAGAGAAGTGCACGATATTTCATGCAGGGCGTTAATGTTGTTTGTTATTTGACAGCTATTGTACTCTGTACAACCGCACTCACCGTGCACGCTTTGCACGGGGTACCAACAACAGAACACTATAACAACTCCCTCGTCTTGGACAAGGATGGCAACTATCTGCTCTTCTGGAACAATAATATCACACATGTGACCTTCGAAGTTCGGGTGAAGACACGAGGATATGTGGGCTTCGGTTTGTCGCCCAACGGTAACATGTTCCCGTCAGATGTCGTAGTAGGCTGGGTAAAAGACGGCAACGTTTTTTTCAAGGTATGAAAAATTACAAAATCGATTAAATGAGAGACATTACTGGTTTTTCTATTACCTCCCTTGATGGATAAAGTTAGATTTATCCCGAAATGTGCATGGGTCCTTTTAGTTGGAATCCTTTGTTTTTACTAGTGTCGTCTAACCAGATGTTGCGTTAGGATAAATGTAATGTTATCAAAATCATGTTAATTAATTGAACCAATTTTTACAAGATGGTATCTATTGAATATGATAAAGATTATCTGTCAAGTTTTAATAATTTCATGATTATAAGACAAGAATACGGATACAAATGGAAAACATGTGGTGCAAAGGAAACAACGATAAAAACAGAGGATGCCAATTAAGAGGACCACTATACTTTTAGGAGTATTCAGGGGCAGTAACTGACTAATGTTTCTCATTCTCAACAACACTTGATGTGGAGAGAAATCGAATAAGCGTTTAGCTTTCATTTCAATCCACTTGTATTTATTGTGTACATAATTATTTGTTGTAAATTATGTTATATAATGTCGAATAAATATGTTTAAACCAATTAATATGAAGTGGGGCGGAGGTAAAATCTGTCACTAGGTCATTCTAATACGGAACTATTACAATATTTCAGGACCGTCATACCGTTGGTCATTCACCACCCATTGCTGACAAATCGCAAGACTGGTTCCTGCTGCATGGAGAGGAAAATGACTTTGGAACGGTCCTCAAGTTTGTCAGAAAAATCAACACATGTGATAAAGACGACTTGGTAATCAATGTAAGTTGATGTGGACATGTTCGAGCCCCGCACAGGCCGTACAACATTATTATGGTGGAAGTCATGATAGCGCAGTGGATGCGCGTTCGCTTCAGGTGCGAAAGATCCGGAGTTCGAGCCCCACTGAAGCAGCTACGGGTGTGCCCTTAGGCAAGGCATTTAAATTCCACGTTGCCTCTTCTCTCTCCCTCGTGGCGATGGATTCCATCAGGAATGAGGTCTCGAGAGTGATTAATATAAGTTGAAATAACTTGTTTCGCAATCGAGCTAAAATGAATTTGTATAATAATAACATTATTAATTAAACGATTTTATAATGGTCTTAGTTTATACACATTTATCTTAGCTCCATTGCGAAACAAGTTCTTACAATTTATTAATACACTCTCGAGACCTCATTCCTGATGGAATGCATCGCCACGAGTGAGAGAGAAGAGGAATTTAAATGCCTTGCCTAAGGGGCACAATCGTAACAGCTCCAACGGGGCTCGAACTCACAACTTTTCGCCTTTCGAACCATAAATGAATGGTCTTGTTATTGGTATGAAGCCAGTGATATTGTACAGAGGAGTTATCTGTTCTTTAACCACACTATCATTTCTTGGAAGGCTCTCTCAGTTGTACGTGAAATATACATGGAAGTCGTGATAGCGCCGTGGTAGTGCGTTCGCATCAGGTGTGAACTGCCGGGAGTTTGAGCCCCGGTGGAGCCGTTACAGTTGTGTCCCTTAGGCAAGGCATTTAAAGTCCACATTGCCCCTTCTCTCTCCCTCTGGTGATGGATTCCATCAGGAATGAGGTCTCGAGAATGATTAATATAAGTTGAAATAACTTGTTTCGCAATCGAGCTAAAAAAATTAATTTGTACGTTCATTTAATCTTATATTTTGATGTCTCCCCGGCTCAATTCGTATCGGAGCAACACCACATCTAACTTTGCTGAAAGCTGCTGTGTGTTTAAAAGGCATAATCATTTTACAATATTCCTTTGCTTTATATTCGTATAAATTCGTATATTATACTCTCCATACATATACAGTCTCCATACATATACAGTCTCCACTCTCCATACATATACCGTCTCCACTCTCCATATATATACAGTCTCCATACATATACAGTCTCCACTCTCCATACATATACAGTCTCCACTCTCCATACATATACAGTCTCCACTCTCCATACATATACAGTCTCCACACATATACAGTATCCACTCTCCATACATATACAGTCTCCACTTTCCATACATATACAGTCTCCACTCTCCATACCTATACAGTCTCCACTTTCCATACATATACAGTCTCCACTCTCCATACATATACAGTCTCCACTCTCCATACAGTGTGCACTTTCCATACATATACAGTCTCCACTATCCATACATATACAGTCTCCACTCTCCATACATATACAGTCTCCACTCTCCATACATATACAGTGTGCACTTTCCATACATATACAGTCTCCACTCTCCATAGATATACACTCTCCACTCTCCATACATATATAGTCTCCACGCTCCATACATATACAGTCTCCACTCTCCATACATATACAGTCTCCACGTTCCATACATATACAGTCTCCACGCTCTATATATATACAGTCTCCACGCTCCATACATATACAGTCTCCACGCTCCATACATATACAGTCTCCACGCTCCATACATATACAGTCTCCACTCTCCATAGTTATACAGTCTCCACTCTCCATACATATACAGTCTCCACGCTCCATACATATACAGTCTCCACGCTCCATACATATACAGTCTCCACTCTCCATAGTTATACAGTCTCCACTCTCCATACATATACAGTCTCCACGCTCCATACATATACAGTCTCCACGTTGCATACATATACAGTCTCCACGCTCTATATATATACAGTCTCCACGCTCCATGCATATACAGTCTCCATGCTCCATACATATACAGTCTCCACGCTCCATACATATACAGTCTCCACTCTCCATAGTTATACAGTCTCCACTCTCCATACATATACAGTCTCCACGCTCCATACATATACAGTCTCCACGCTCTCTATATATACAGTCTCCACTCTCCATACATATACAGTCTCCACGCTCCATACATATACAGTATCCACGCTCCATACATATACAGTCTCCACGCTCTATATATATACAGTCTCCACGCTCCATACATATACAGTCTCCACTCTCCATAGTTATACAGTCTCCACTCTCCATACATATACAGTCTCCACGCTCCATACATATACAGTCTCCACGCTCTATATATATACAGTCTCCACTTTCCATACATATACAGTCTCCACTCTCCATACATATACAGTGTGCACTTTCCATACATATACAGTCTCCACTCTCCATATATATACAGTCTCCACGCTCCATACATATACAGTCTCCACTCTCCATAGTTATACAGTCTCCACTCTCCATACATATACAGTCTCCACACTCCATACATATACAGTCTCCACTCTCCATACATATACAGTCTCCACGTTGCATACATATACAGTCTCCACGCTCTATATATATACAGTCTCCACGCTCCATACATATACAGTCTCCACGCTCCATACATATACAGTCTCCACGCTCCATACATATACAGTCTCCACTCTCCATAGTTATACAGTCTCCACTCTCCATACATATACAGTCTCCACGCTCCATACATATACAGTCTCCACGCTCTATATATATACAGTCTCCACTCTCCATACATATACAGTCTCCACGCTCTATATATATACAGTCTCCACGCTCCATACATATACAGTCTCCACTCTCCATAGTTATACAGTCTCCACTCTCCATACATATACAGTCTCCACGCTCCATACATATACAGTCTCCACTCTCCATAGTTATACAGTCTCCACTCTCCATACATATACAGTCTCCACGCTCCATACATATACAGTCTCCACGCTCTATATATATACAGTCTCCACTTTCCATACATATACAGTCTCCACTCTCCATACATATACAGTGTGCACTTTCCATACATATACAGTCTCCACTCTCCATAGATATACACTCTCCACTCTCCATACATATATAGTCTCCACTCTCCATACATATACAGTCTCCACTCTCCATAGATATACACTCTCCACTCTCCATACATATACAGTCTCCACGCTCCATACATATACAGTCTCCACTCTCCATAGTTATACAGTCTCCACTCTCCATACATATACAGTCTCCACACATATACAGTATCCACTCTCCATACATATACAGTCTCCACTTTCCATACATATACAGTCTCCACTCTCCATACCTATACAGTCTCCACTTTCCATACATATACAGTCTCCACTCTCCATACATATACAGTCTCCACTCTCCATACAGTGTGCACTTTCCATACATATACAGTCTCCACTATCCATACATATACAGTCTCCACTCTCCATACATATACAGTCTCCACTCTCCATACATATACAGTGTGCACTTTCCATACATATACAGTCTCCACTCTCCATAGATATACACTCTCCACTCTCCATACATATATAGTCTCCACGCTCCATACATATACAGTCTCCACTCTCCATAGTTATACAGTCTCCACTCTCCATACATATACAGTCTCCACGTTCCATACATATACAGTCTCCACGCTCTATATATATACAGTCTCCACGCTCCATACATATACAGTCTCCACGCTCCATACATATACAGTCCTCACGCTCCATACATATACAGTCTCCACTCTCCATAGTTATACAGTCTCCACTCTCCATACATATACAGTCTCCACGCTCCATACATATACAGTCTCCACGCTCCATACATATACAGTCTCCACTCTCCATAGTTATACAGTCTCCACTCTCCATACATATACAGTCTCCACGCTCCATACATATACAGTCTCCACGTTGCATACATATACAGTCTCCACGCTCTATATATATACAGTCTCCACGCTCCATGCATATACAGTCTCCACGCTCCATACATATACAGTCTCCACGCTCCATACATATACAGTCTCCACTCTCCATAGTTATACAGTCTCCACTCTCCATACATATACAGTCTCCACGCTCCATACATATACAGTCTCCACGCTCTCTATATATACAGTCTCCACTCTCCATACATATACAGTCTCCACGCTCCATACATATACAGTATCCACGGTCCATACATATACAGTCTCCACGCTCTATATATATACAGTCTCCACGCTCCATACATATACAGTCTCCACTCTCCATAGTTATACAGTCTCCACTCTCCATACATATACAGTCTCCACGCTCCATACATATACAGTCTCCACGCTCTATATATATACAGTCTCCACTTTCCATACATATACAGTCTCCACTCTCCATACATATACAGTGTGCACTTTCCATACATATACAGTCTCCACTCTCCATATATATACAGTCTCCACGCTCCATACATATACAGTCTCCACTCTCCATAGTTATACAGTCTCCACTCTCCATACATATACAGTCTCCACACTCCATACATATACAGTCTCCACTCTCCATACATATACAGTCTCCACGTTGCATACATATACAGTCTCCACGCTCTATATATATACAGTCTCCACGCTCCATACATATACAGTCTCCACGCTCCATACATATACAGTCTCCACGCTCCATATATATATACAGTCTCCACTCTCCATACATATACAGTCTCCACGCTCTATATATATACAGTCTCCACGCTCCATACATATACAGTCTCCACTCTCCATAGTTATACAGTCTCCACTCTCCATACATATACAGTCTCCACGCTCCATACATATACAGTCTCCACTCTCCATAGTTATACAGTCTCCACTCTCCATACATATACAGTCTCCACGCTCCATACATATACAGTCTCCACGCTCTATATATATACAGTCTCCACTTTCCATACATATACAGTCTCCACTCTCCATACATATACAGTGTGCACTTTCCATACATATACAGTCTCCACTCTCCATAGATATACACTCTCCACTCTCCATACATATATAGTCTCCACTCTCCATACATATACAGTCTCCACTCTCCATAGATATACACTCTCCACTCTCCATACATATACAGTCTCCACGCTCCATACATATACAGTCTCCACTCTCCATAGTTATACAGTCTCCACTCTCCATACATATACAGTCTCCACACATATACAGTATCCACTCTCCATACATATACAGTCTCCACTTTCCATACATATACAGTCTCCACTCTCCATACCTATACAGTCTCCACTTTCCATACATATACAGTCTCCACTCTCCATACATATACAGTCTCCACTCTCCATACAGTGTGCACTTTCCATACATATACAGTCTCCACTATCCATACATATACAGTCTCCACTCTCCATACATATACAGTCTCCACTCTCCATACATATACAGTGTGCACTTTCCATACATATACAGTCTCCACTCTCCATAGATATACACTCTCCACTCTCCATACATATATAGTCTCCACGCTCCATACATATACAGTCTCCACTCTCCATAGTTATACAGTCTCCACTCTCCATACATATACAGTCTCCACGTTCCATACATATACAGTCTCCACGCTCTATATATATACAGTCTCCACGCTCCATACATATACAGTCTCCACGCTCCATACATATACAGTCCTCACGCTCCATACATATACAGTCTCCACTCTCCATAGTTATACAGTCTCCACTCTCCATACATATACAGTCTCCACGCTCCATACATATACAGTCTCCACGCTCCATACATATACAGTCTCCACTCTCCATAGTTATACAGTCTCCACTCTCCATACATATACAGTCTCCACGCTCCATACATATACAGTCTCCACGTTGCATACATATACAGTCTCCACGCTCTATATATATACAGTCTCCACGCTCCATGCATATACAGTCTCCACGCTCCATACATATACAGTCTCCACGCTCCATACATATACAGTCTCCACTCTCCATAGTTATACAGTCTCCACTCTCCATACATATACAGTCTCCACGCTCCATACATATACAGTCTCCACGCTCTCTATATATACAGTCTCCACTCTCCATACATATACAGTCTCCACGCTCCATACATATACAGTATCCACGGTCCATACATATACAGTCTCCACGCTCTATATATATACAGTCTCCACGCTCCATACATATACAGTCTCCACTCTCCATAGTTATACAGTCTCCACTCTCCATACATATACAGTCTCCACGCTCCATACATATACAGTCTCCACGCTCTATATATATACAGTCTCCACTTTCCATACATATACAGTCTCCACGCTCCATACATATACAGTCTCCACTCTCCATAGTTATACAGTCTCCACTCTCCATACATATACAGTCTCCACACTCCATACATATACAGTCTCCACTCTCCATACATATACAGTCTCCACGTTGCATACATATACAGTCTCCACGCTCTATATATATACAGTCTCCACGCTCCATACATATACAGTCTCCACGCTCCATACATATACAGTCTCCACGCTCCATACATATACAGTCTCCACTCTCCATAGTTATACAGTCTCCACTCTCCATACATATACAGTCTCCACGCTCCATACATATACAGTCTCCACGCTCTATATATATACAGTCTCCACTTTCCATACATATACAGTCTCCACGCTCCATACATATACAGTCTCCACTCTCCATAGTTATACAGTCTCCACTCTCCATACATATACAGTCTCCACACTCCATACATATACAGTCTCCACTCTCCATACATATACAGTCTCCACGTTGCATACATATACAGTCTCCACGCTCTATATATATACAGTCTCCACGCTCCATACATATACAGTCTCCACGCTCCATACATATACAGTCTCCACTCTCCATACATATACAGTGTGCACTTTCCATACATATACAGTCTCCACTCTCCATAGATATACACTCTCCATACATATATAGTCTCCACTCTCCATACATATACAGTCTCCACTCTCCATAGATATACACTCTCCACTCTCCATACATATACAGTCTCCACGCTCCATACATATACAGTCTCCACTCTCCATAGTTATACAGTCTCCACTCTCCATACATATACAGTCTCCACACATATACAGTATCCACTCTCCATACATATACAGTCTCCACTTTCCATACATATACAGTCTCCACTCTCCATACCTATACAGTCTCCACTTTCCATACATATACAGTCTCCACTCTCCATACATATACAGTCTCCACTCTCCATACAGTGTGCACTTTCCATACATATACAGTCTCCACTATCCATACATATACAGTCTCCACTCTCCATACATATACAGTCTCCACTCTCCATACATATACAGTGTGCACTTTCCATACATATACAGTCTCCACTCTCCATAGATATACAGTCTCCACTCTCCATACATATATAGTCTCCACGCTCCATACATATACAGTCTCCACTCTCCATAGTTATACAGTCTCCACTCTCCATACATATACAGTCTCCACGTTCCATACATATACAGTCTCCACGCTCTATATATATACAGTCTCCACGCTCCATACATATACAGTCTCCACGCTCCATACATATACAGTCTTCACGCTCCATACATATACAGTCTCCACTCTCCATAGTTATACAGTCTCCACTCTCCATACATATACAGTCTCCACGCCAATCAGCATGATACTTTTCAATGTTGTCTAACTCAATCTCCTGAATCACTGGTTCAATCAGCATGAAACTTCAATGTTGTCTAACTCAATCTCCTGAATCACTGGTTCAATCAGCATGAAACTTCAATGTTGTCTAACTCAATCTCCTGAATCACTGGTTCAATCAGCATGAGACTTTTCAATGTTGTCTAACTCAATCTCCTGAATCACTGGTTCAATCAGCATGAAACTTCAATGTTGTCTAACTCAATCTCCTGAATCACTGGTTCAATCAGCATGAACTTCAATGTTGTCTAACTCAATCTCCTGAATCACTGGTTCAATCAGCATGAAACTTCAATGTTGTCTAACTCAATCTCCTGAATCACTGGTTCAATCAGCATGAAACTTAAATGTTGTCTAACTCAATCTCCTGAATCACTGGTTCAATCAGCATGAAACTTCAATGTTGTCTAACTCAATCTCCTGAATCACTTGTTCAATCAGCATGAAACTTCAATGTTGTCTAACTCAATCTCCTGAATCACTGGTTCAATCAGCATGAAACTTCAATGTTGTCTAACTCAATCTCCTGAATCACTGGTTCAATCAGCATGAAACTTCAATGTTGTCTAACTCAATCTCCTGAATCACTGGTTCAATCAGTATGAGACTTCAATGTTGTCTAACTCAATCTCCTGAATCACTGGTTCAATCAGCATGAAACTTCAATGTTGTCTAACTCAATCTCCTGAATCACTGGTTCAATCAGCATGAGACTTCAATGTTGTCTAACTCAATCTCCTGAATCACTGGTTCAATCAGCATGAAACTTCATATCAATCATCTCTTGCTGATCCTATTTCCAAGATTGCTCAAATTAAGTCACTATGTTATAAAATGTGTGCCAAAATTTCAAAATCATTTCCGAAATTACCGTTCCACATATTAAAAGTGTTATGATAAGCTATATTTGTTCATATAGCTTAAGACAGGATGATTCTCTCAAAATGATATTGCAAGAATTATTAGATCACTACCGAGAATGTGTGCTTAAGTAGATGTAGGTATATATAGTATAGCCACTTCTGTACCTGTTTTATATACAGACACCACATAGTTTAAGTAACCATCTATTTGTATGCCTTTCTGAGAGTCTTGTCCGAACCATATGTTCATTACTTGAAGATATACAGATACCAAACTAATTGGCATGTAGTAGTATTGTTAATACATAGTTAATACATAGTGCATAGTTAGTACATTGTTAGTACACAGTTAGTATTGTTAATACAAATACATCTAAGGATTGTTGTATGTCGCATAGTAAAATGTGGTTGATGTGACCTTAACCATTACAGCATATATCACATATGATTTCCTTGCATGTTATTTCTAGGAACGTGTAAATGTGTTAGAAGCTCATGTTGAGGAGGCGAGAAAGCGAATGATTCAGCTGCAACTACTTAAACAGGTAAATAGTCAGTGCATAGTTAATACATAGTTAGTGCATTGTTAATACATAGTTAGTGCATTGTTAGTACAAAGTTAGTACACAGTTAGTATTGTTAATACATAGTTAATACATAGTGCATTGTTAGTACATAGTACACAGTTAGTATGATTAATACATAGTTAATACATATTGCATAGTTAGTACACATCTAGCATTGTTAATACATATTTAATACATAGTGCATAGTTAGTACACAGTTAGCATTGTTAATACATAGTGCATACATAGTTAGTGCATTGTATACAGTTAGCATTGTTAATACATAGTGAATACATAGTTAATACATAGTTAGTGCATTGTTAGTACAAAGTTAGTACACAGTTAGTATTGTTAATACATAGTTAATACATAGTGCATAGTTAGTACATAGTACACAGTTAGCATTGTTAATACATAGTTAATACATAGTGCATAGTTAGTACATAGTTAGTACACAGTTAGCATTGTTATTACATAGTTAATACATAGTGCATAGTTAGTACATTGTTAGTACACAGTTAGCATTGTTATTACATAGTTAATACATAGTGCATAGTTAGTACACAGTTAGCATTGTTAATACATAGTTAATACATAGTGCATAGTTAGTACATAGTTAGCATTGTTAATACATAGTTAATACATAGTGCATAGTTAGTACATAGTTAGTACACAGTTACCATTGTTATTACATAGTTAATACATAGTGCATAGTTAGTACATAGTTAGTACACAGTTAGCATTGTTAATACATAGTTAATACATAGTGCATAGTTAGTGCATAGTTAGTACACAGTTAGCATTGTTATTACATAGTTAATACATAGTGCATAGTTAGTACATAGTTAGTACACAGTTAGCATTGTTATTACATAGTTACTACATAGTGCATAGTTAGTACATAGTTAGTACACAGTTAGCATTGTTATTACATAGTTAATACATAGTGCATAGTTAGTACATAGTTAGTACACAGTTAGCATTGTTATTACATAGTTAATACATAGTGCATAGTTAGTACATAGTTAGTACATAGTGCATAGTTAGTACACAGTTAGTACACAGTTAGCATTGTTAATACATAGTGCATAGTTAGTACATAGTTAGTACATAGTTAGTACACAGTTAGCATTGTTAATACATAGTGCATAGTTAGTACATAGTTAGTACATAGTTAGTACACAGTTAGCATTGTTATTACATAGTGCATAGTTAGTACATAGTTAGTACATAGTTAGTACACAGTTAGCATTGTTAATACATATACCACCATGAAACATGGTATGTAGATATATGGCAGATACCACCTTGACACTTGGTATGTAGATAGATGGCAGATACCACCATGACACTTGGTATGTAGATAGATGGCAGATACCACCATGACACTTGGTATGTAGATAGATGGCAGATACCACCTTGACACTTGGTATGTAGATAGATGGCAGATACCACCATGACACTTGGTATGTAGATAGATGGCAGATACCACCTTGACACTTGGTATGTAGATAGATGGCAGATACCACCTTGACACTTGGTATGTAGATAGATGGCAGATACCACCTTGACACTTGGTATGTAGATAGATGGCAGATACCACCATGACACTTGGTATGTAGATAGATGGCAGATACCACCATGACACTTGGTATGTAGATAGATGGCAGATACCACCTTGACACTTGGTATGTAGATAGATGGCAGATACCACCATGACACTTGGTATGTAGATAGATGGCAGATACCACCTTGACACTTGGTATGTAGATAGATGGCAGATACCACCATGACACTTGGTATGTAGATAGATGGCAGATACCACCATGACACTTGGTATGTAGATAGATGGCAGATACCACCATGAAAAATGGTATGTAGATATATGGCAGATACCACCATGAAAAATGGTATGTAGATATATGGCAGATACCACCATGAAAAATGGTATGTAGATATATGGCAGATACCACCATGAAAAATGGTATGTAGATATATGGCAGATACCACCATGAAAAATGGTATGTAGATATATGGCAGATACCACCATGAAAAATGGTATGTAGATATATGGCAGATACCACCATGAAAAATGGTATGTAGATATATGGCAGATACCACCATGAAAAATGGTATGTAGATATATGGCAGATACCACCATGAAAAATGGTATGTAGATATATGGCAGATACCACCATGAAAAATGGTATGTAGATATATGGCAGATACCACCATGAAAAATGGTATGTAGATATATGGCAGATACCACCATGAAAAATGGTATGTAGATATATGGCAGATACCACCTTGACACTTGGTATGTAGATAGATGGCAGATACCACCTTGACACTTGGTATGTAGATAGATGGCAGATACCACCTTGACACTTGGTATGTAGATAGATGGCAGATACCACCTTGACACTTGGTATGTAGGTATATGGCAGATACCACCTTGAAACATGGTATGTAGATAGATGGCAGATACCAACATGGTATGTAGATAGATGGCAGATACCACCTTGAAACATGGTATGTAGATAGATGGCAGATACCAACATGGTATGTAGATAGATGGCAGATACCACCTTGACACTTGGTATGTAGATATATGGCAGATACCACCTTGAAACATGGTATGTAGATATATGGCAGATACCACCTTGACACTTGGTATGTAGATATATGGCAGATACCACCTTGAAACATGGTATGTAGATATATGGCAGATACCACCTTGACACTTGGTATGTAGATATATGGCAGATACCACCTTGACACTTGGTATGTAGATATATGGCAGATACCACCTTGACACTTGGTATGTAGATATATGGCAGATACCACCTTGACACTTGGTATGTAGATAGATGGCAGATACCACCATGACACTTGGTATGTAGATAGATGGCAGATACCACCATGACACTTGGTATGTAGATAGATGGCAGATACCACCTTGACACTTGGTATGTAGATAGATGGCAGATACCACCATGACACTTGGTATGTAGATAGATGGCAGATACCACCATGACACTTGGTATGTAGATAGATGGCAGATACCACCATGACACTTGGTATGTAGATATATGGCAGATACCACCTTGACACTTGGTATGTAGATATATGGCAGATACCACCTTGACACTTGGTATGTAGATATATGGCAGATACCACCTTGACACTTGGTATGTAGATAGATGGCAGATACCACCATGACACTTGGTATGTAGATAGATGGCAGATACCACCATGACACTTGGTATGTAGATAGATGGCAGATACCACCTTGACACTTGGTATGTAGATAGATGGCAGATACCACCTTGACACTTGGTATGTAGATAGATGGCAGATACCACCTTGACACTTGGTATGTAGATAGATGGCATATACCACCTTGACACTTGGTATGTAGATAGATGGCAGATACCACCATGAAACATGGTATGTAGATAGATGGCAGATACCACCTTGACACTTGGTATGTAGATAGATGGCAGATACCACCATGAAAAATGGTATGTAGATAGATGGCAGATACCACCTTGACACTTGGTATGTAGATAGATGGCAGATACCACCATGACACTTGGTATGTAGATAGATGGCAGATACCACCATGACACTTGGTATGTAGATAGATGGCAGATACCACCATGACACTTGGTATGTAGATAGATGGCAGATACCACCATGACACTTGGTATGTAGATAGATGGCAGATACCACCTTGACACTTGGTATGTAGATAGATGGCAGATACCAC
>CM026396.1:10201432-10212141 GCA_014843695.1 Archivesica marissinica | reverse complement strand
GTGTTCACTTTATATTGTACAGTGGTAGTGTGTTCGCTTTATCTTGTACAGTGGTAGTGTGTTCACTTTAACTTGTACAGTGGTAGTGTGTTCACGTTAACTTGTACAGTGGTAGTGTGTTCGCTTTATCTTGTACAGTGGTAGTGTGTTCGCTTTATATTGTACAGTGGTAGTGTGTTCACGTTAACTTGTACAGTGGTAGTGTGTCCACAATTCGCTTTATATTGTACAGTGGTAGTGTGTTCACGTTAACTTGTACAGTGGTAGTGTGTTCGCTTTATCTTGTACATTGGTAGTGTGTTCGCTTTATCTTGTACAGTGGTAGTGTGTTCACTTTAACTTGTACAGTGGTAGTGTGTTCACGTTAACTTGTACAGTGGTAGTGTGTTCGCTTTATCTTGTACAGTGGTAGTGTGTTCGCTTTATATTGTACAGTGGTAGTGTGTTCACTTTAACTTGTACAATGGTAGTGTGTTCACTTTATATTGTACAGTGGTAGTGTGTTCACTATATATTGTACAGTGGTAGTGTGTTCACTTTGACATGTACCGTGGTAGTGTGTTCGCTTTATCTTGTACAGTGGTTGACAATGTGTGTTCACTTTATATTGTACAGTGGTAGTGTGTTCACTTTATATTGTACATTGGTAGTGTGTTCACTTTAACTTGCACAATGGTAGTGTGTTCACTTTAACGTGTACAGTGGTAGTGTGTTCACTTTAACTTGTACAGTGGTAGTATGTTCCATTTAATGTGTACAGTGGTAGTGTGTTCCCTTTAATTTGTACAGTGGTAGTGTGTTCACTTTAACTTGTACAGTGGTAGTGTGTTCGCTTTAAATTGTACAGTGGTAGTGTGTTCCATTTAAGTTGTACAGTGGTAGTGTGTTCACTTTAACTTGTACAGTGGTAGTGCGTTCGCTTTGACTTGTACAGTGGTAGTGTGTTCGCTTTATATTGTTCAGTGGTAGTGTGTTCACGTTAACTTGTACAGTCGTAGTGTGTTCGCGTTAACTTGTACAGTGGTAGTGTGTTCACGTTAACTTGTACAGTGGTAGTGTGTTCGCTTTATCTTGTACAGTGGTAGTGTGTTCACTTTAACTTGTACAGTGGTAGTGTGTTCACGTTAACTTGTACAGTGGTAGTGTGTTCCCTTTAACTTGTACAGTGGTAGTGTGTTCCCTTTAACTTGTACAGTGGTAGTGTGTTCACTTTAACTTGTACAGTGGTAGTGTGTTCCCTTTATCTTGTACAGTGGTAGTGTGTTCAATATAGCGCGTACAGTGGTAGTGTGTTCACTTTAACTTGTACAATGGTAGTGTGTTCACTTTATCTTGTACAGTGGTAGTGTGTTCACTTTATCTTGTATATTGGTAGTGTGTTCACTTTAACTTGTACAGTGGTAGTGTGTTCCCTTTAACTTGTACAGTGGTAGTGTGTTCGCTTTATCTTGTACAGTGGTAGTGTGTTCGCTTTATCTTGTACAGTGGTAGTGTGTTCACTTTAACTTGTACAGTGGTAGTGTGTTCACGTTAACTTGTACAGTGGTAGTGTGTTCGCTTTATCTTGTACAGTGGTAGTGTGTTCGCTTTATATTGTACAGTGGTAGTGTGTTCACGTTAACTTGTACAATGGTAGTGTGTTCGCTTTATCTTGTACATTGGTAGTGTGTTCGCTTTATCTTGTACAGTGGTAGTGTGTTCACTTTAACTTGTACAGTGGTAGTGTGTTCACGTTAACTTGTACAGTGGTAGTGTGTTCGCTTTATCTTGTACAGTGGTAGTGTGTTCGCTTTATATTGTACAGTGGTAGTGTGTTCACTTTAACTTGTACAATGGTAGTGTGTTCACTTTATATTGTACAGTGGTAGTGTGTTCACTATATATTGTACAGTGGTAGTGTGTTCACTTTGACTTGTACCGTGGTAGTGTGTTCGCTTTATCTTGTACAGTGGTTGACAACTTGTGTGTTCACTTTATATTGTACAGTGGTAGTGTGTTCACTTTATATTGTACATTGGTAGTGTGTTCACTTTAACTTGCACAATGGTAGTGTGTTCACTTTAACGTGTACAGTGGTAGTGTGTTCACTTTAACTTGTACAGTGGTAGTATGTTCCATTTAATGTGTACAGTGGTAGTGTGTTCCCTTTAACTTGTACAGTGGTAGTGTGTTCACGTTAACTTGTACAGTGGTAGTGTGTTCGCTTTATCTTGTACAGTGGTAGTGTGTTCGCTTTATATTGTACAGTGGTAGTGTGTTCACTTTAACTTGTACAATGGTAGTGTGTTCACTTTATATTGTACAGTGGTAGTGTGTTCACTATATATTGTACAGTGGTAGTGTGTTCACTTTGACATGTACCGTGGTAGTGTGTTCGCTTTATCTTGTACAGTGGTTGACAACTTGTGTGTTCACTTTATATTGTACAGTGGTAGTGTGTTCGCTTTATCTTGTACAGTGGTAGTGTGTTCACTTTAACTTGTACAGTGGTAGTGTGTTCACGTTAACTTGTACAGTGGTAGTGTGTTCGCTTTATCTTGTACAGTGGTAGTGTGTTCGCTTTATATTGTACAGTGGTAGTGTGTTCACGTTAACTTGTACAGTGGTAGTGTGTCCACAATTCGCTTTATATTGTACAGTGGTAGTGTGTTCACGTTAACTTGTACAGTGGTAGTGTGTTCGCTTTATCTTGTACATTGGTAGTGTGTTCGCTTTATCTTGTACAGTGGTAGTGTGTTCACTTTAACTTGTACAGTGGTAGTGTGTTCACGTTAACTTTTACAGTGGTAGTGTGTTCGCTTTATCTTGTACAGTGGTAGTGTGTTCGCTTTATATTGTACAGTGGTAGTGTGTTCACTTTAACTTGTACAATGGTAGTGTGTTCACTTTATATTGTAAAGTGGTAGTGTGTTCACTATATATTGTACAGTGGTAGTGTGTTCACTTTGACTTGTACCGTGGTAGTGTGTTCACGTTAACTTGTACAGTGGTAGTGTGTTCGCTTTATCTTGTACAGTGGTAGTGTGTTCGCTTTATATTGTACAGTGGTAGTGTGTTCACGTTAACTTGTACAGTGGTAGTGTGTCCACAATTCGCTTTATATTGTACAGTGGTAGTGTGTTCACGTTAACTTGTACAGTGGTAGTGTGTTCGCTTTATCTTGTACATTGGTAGTGTGTTCGCTTTATCTTGTACAGTGGTAGTGTGTTCACTTTAACTTGTACAGTGGTAGTGTGTTCACGTTAACTTGTACAGTGGTAGTGTGTTCGCTTTATCTTGTACAGTGGTAGTGTGTTCGCTTTATATTGTACAGTTGTAGTGTGTTCACTTTAACTTGTACAATGGTAGTGTGTTCACTTTATATTGTACAGTGGTAGTGTGTTCACTATATATTGTACAGTGGTAGTGTGTTCACTTTGACATGTACCGTGGTAGTGTGTTCGCTTTATCTTGTACAGTGGTTGACAACTTGTGTGTTCACTTTATATTGTACAGTGGTAGTGTGTTCACTTTATATTGTACATTGGTAGTGTGTTCACTTTAACTTGCACAATGGTAGTGTGTTCACTTTAACGTGTACAGTGGTAGTGTGTTCACTTTAACTTGTACAGTGGTAGTATGTTCCATTTAATGTGTACAGTGGTAGTGTGTTCCCTTTAATTTGTACAGTGGTAGTGTGTTCACTTTAACTTGTACAGTGGTAGTGTGTTCGCTTTAACTTGTACAGTGGTAGTGTGTTCCATTTAAGTTGTACAGTGGTAGTGTGTTCACTTTAACTTGTACAGTGGTAGTGCGTTCGCTTTGACTTGTACAGTGGTAGTGTGTTCGCTTTATATTGTTCAGTGGTAGTGTGTTCACGTTAACTTGTACAGTCGTAGTGTGTTCGCGTTAACTTGTACAGTGGTAGTGTGTTCACGTTAACTTGTACAGTGGTAGTGTGTTCGCTTTATCTTGTACAGTGGTAGTGTGTTCGCTTTATCTTGTACAGTGGTAGTGTGTTCACTTTAACTTGTACAGTGGTAGTGTGTTCACGTTAACTTGTACAGTGGTAGTGTGTTCCCTTTAACTTGTACAGTGGTAGTGTGTTCCCTTTAACTTGTACAGTGGTAGTGTGTTCACTTTAACTTGTACAGTGGTAGTGTGTTCCCTTTATCTTGTACAGTGGTAGTGTGGTCAATATAGCGCGTACAGTGGTAGTGTGTTCACTTTAACTTGTACAATGGTAGTGTGTTCACTTTATCTTGTACAGTGGTAGTGTGTTCACTTTATATTGTACATTGGTAGTGTGTTCACTTTAACTTGTACAGTGGTAGTGTGTTCCCTTTAACTTGTACAGTGGTAGTGTGTTCGCTTTATCTTGTACAGTGGTAGTGTGTTCGCTTTATCTTGTACAGTGGTAGTGTGTTCACTTTAACTTGTACAGTGGTAGTGTGTTCACGTTAACTTGTACAGTGGTAGTGTGTTCGCTTTATCGTGTACAGTGGTAGTGTGTTCGCTTTATATTGTACAGTGGTAGTGTGTTCACGTTAACTTGTACAGTGGTAGTGTGTCCACAATTCACTTTATATTGTACAGTGGTAGTGTGTTCACGTTAACTTGTACAGTGGTAGTGTGTTCGCTTTATCTTGTACATTGGTAGTGTGTTCGCTTTATCTTGTACAGTGGTAGTGTGTTCACTTTAACTTGTACAGTGGTAGTGTGTTCACGTTAACTTGTACAGTGGTAGTGTGTTCGCTTTATCTTGTACAGTGGTAGTGTGTTCGCTTTATATTGTACAGTGGTAGTGTGTTCACTTTAACTTGTACAATGGTAGTGTGTTCACTTTATATTGTACAGTGGTAGTGTGTTCACTATATATTGTACAGTGGTAGTGTGTTCACTTTGACTTGTACCGTGGTAGTGTGTTCGCTTTATCTTGTACAGTGGTTGACAACTTGTGTGTTCACTTTATATTGTACAGTGGTAGTGTGTTCACTTTATATTGTACATTGGTAGTGTGTTCACTTTAACTTGCACAATGGTAGTGTGTTCACTTTAACGTGTACAGTGGTAGTGTGTTCACTTTAACTTGTACATTGGTAGTATGTTCCATTTAATGTGTACAGTGGTAGTGTGTTCCCTTTAACTTGTACAGTGGTAGTGTGTTCACTTTAACTTGTACAGTGGTAGTGTATTCACTTTATCTTGTACAGTGGTAGTGTGATCACTTTAACTTGTACAGTGGTAGTGTGTTCCCTTTAACTTGTACAGTGGTAGTGTGTTCCCTT
The DNA here is from genome assembly GCA_014843695.1 of Archivesica marissinica. Lineage (NCBI taxonomy): Eukaryota > Metazoa > Mollusca > Bivalvia > Venerida > Vesicomyidae > Archivesica > Archivesica marissinica. Next base: position 10,206,874 of record CM026396.1, on the reverse strand, counting down.
TAACTTGTACAGTGGTAGTGTGTTCACTTTAACTTGTACAGTGGTAGTGTGTTCCCTTTATCTTGTACAGTGGTAGTGTGTTCGCTTTAACTTGTACAGTGGTAGTGTGTTCCCTTTATCTTGTACAGTTGTAGTGTGTTCCCTTTAACTTGTACAGTGGTAGTGTGTTCGCGTTAACTTGTACAGTGGTAGTGTGTTCAATATAGCGCGTACAGTGGTAGTGTGTTCACTTTAACTTGTACAATGGTAGTGTGTTCACTTTATCTTGTACAGTGGTAGTGTGTTCACTTTATCTTGTACAGTGGTAGTGTGTTCACTTTAACTTGTACAGTAGTAGTGTGTTCCCTTTAACTTATACAGTGGTAGTGTGTTCCCTTTAACTTGTACAGTGGTAATGTGTTCGCTTTAACGTGTAGGCCTACATCGGTAGTGTGTTCACTTTAACGTGTACAATGGTAGTGTGTTCACTTTATATTGTGCAGTCGTATGTACAGTGTGTTCGCTTTAACTTGTGAGAGGCCCAGAGCTCGTGCCCACTTGCAAATAGCAAATACGATTGTATCTGATCTTAGGCTTATATTCCACATACATGTGTGTGTGTGTTTTACGTTTATTTATCGTCGCTACCGGTTACCCATATGAGCGACGCCTCCTGAAGAGATTAGTCATTTTAGATTTTGGAGGATAGTGTAATGATACAGACAGAGACCCATTACAGAGTCTCCTCCGGTTCTTTTACGTGCACGATGTAGAGCACAGACATGAGACCTCGGTTTAACGTCCCATCTGAAAGACTGTTAATTGTATTAGGGTCAGACGGGGGATCGAACCGGCGATCCCTGGATTACGACAACAAGTGTAAACATTTGGATTAGTTTATAGATAGTATATGTATATCATTTTAACTTATTTGGTGTTTGACGCGCAACATGTCTACATCCCCACGACATGTTTGATATTACAGCAAGAAATATAGATCTAGATAGATAGTAAGGTAAAGCAAATTGGGAAATGACCAAATAGAAGCCAATGATTTATACGTCGGAATTAGAAAATAATATTAACAACGTGTTGAATTATTATGTTCCGTATATCTTCGCAAAATAACACATTATTTTTAATATTTCGTTTAAGAAAGAGTTTGTATTATTATAGTAACCCAATTGTAAACATGGCGGTTTGCATGCCAAATTGTGATACACTTTAATTCACAGTACGCACTTATATTGTTATTTTATTATTTATATCTACGCGTTTGACCGTGTACTCCATCTAAGCTGTCAGCTGGCATAATGCTAGTTCCTGTATTTACTATTCAAAACAAAGTGCAAATCTGCATATTTCTCCAGTTTCTTTTGTTCTACAAGTCTTGTTGATACTGACGTCCATCACAGCAACTCCATTATGACCCGAACAACATTGAAAGTCTATAGAAATGAACTCCAGGACTATGTTGCTCCTGTACTGTTGCAAGGGCAGGAGTGTGTTACATTACACACCAGACAAAACTCTTATACCTTGCAAGTTTCGTCTGTTTTTGTTGTCATGAAATTCACCAACAATTTATAAATTGAATGAACATTGATTATTTGCATCGGGCAATTTCATTCCGACCATCTGAAATATCGCTGTGTCGAAATGAATCGAGTACCTGTATGATTGGTTGGCGTTGATTTCATTGATACGGATCCAATATCATTTATACCATGCTGAATTTGTTATTTCCCGTTCACCATGAGGCATGAATATATAAACTCTCAGACAAGTTTACCACAACGTTTCTATGTCATACTTGTACCAATTCAGATATTTTTCCAAAATATAAAATCTACCTATAGTGACTAGATCTGCATTAATAATATACTGTCCAGATCATGTATACATGTATGTGTGTGATATGTCATGTACGCCATTGTATTTTCTTCAGCAGAATGCATGCTTCCAGATGTATATCTTAATTACACTCGTGTGTGTCAATAATATGAGCATTTACACAGGATCATGTTGATTGACAGGTTCCCTAGTTAGATAATGTCAAAGTGACACGAAGGACCCACAAACTTGCAAAAAGGCGTGGTCTTTTGTAAATTGTGTATGCCATAATCCCCTCCCCTAGGACATACATGTAATCCCTGGTGTTTTTTGAGACAAGCAGTCATAATCCCCCATATAAAAATCCAGACAATGGCATGCATGTAATCCCCAATTGAAATTCAAGGTAGGACCATAAACCTACATGTACGGCTAAGGGGGATTTTGTCCTGTGGTAAAAAAAATATGGGGGGTTACATGTATGTCCGTATCCCCATAATTCTGCATAAAATGTAACCTACATATGTACATGTATGACACCACACATGTGATCAATGTAAGTGGTTAATTACATAATGTATTGGGCGGGAAATATCGGCGGCATTAGTTAATATAATACGAAGGTCGTAACCTTCACATAATGGTGGAGTCATGCAATCCTCCCGCGGTGTAGAGCTGATTTATTCACAGTCATAGCAACATATACAATGGATGCAAAAGGCCAAGTTACCCATAGTCTTTTAGATCTGCAGTGTTGATAAAATGATATTTCTAGTTCTACATAATTATGTTTGTGTTACATGTACTTCAGGTTATGGCTGGGAACATGTCGCGGTAATATACATGTCTGGTATTCTGTCTATCCTTCTGTATACTGCTTAGTTACGATATACCCGAACAAGAGATATGACCACAGAGCCTAGCGGTTCATCAGAGACAAATTCAATGTCATCTCCCCAGCCACCGGCCAGGTAATGTTATAATAATTCCATACATTTACATTCAGTTGGTTTGCGAAGGCTGAGCGGTTCTACACATGTGCCTGCCAGTGTCTGCCACAATGTTTTGGACTGTCGGTAATGTGATTAACCCTTTCCCTCATACAAAGCACCTCTTGACGCCATTTCCAATACGACATACATTGACATTGTAGTAGCCAAACCAATGTTCATAATAATGGCCAGAATCTCATGTAGTCCCAGTAAATATCTATGGAGGTGGGATAGATATGGTGACTGCTTATCCACTGCATGATAGCTAAATGGCTGTCGTTTGTATGGAGATATAATAGCATATTAACCTAAATCTCATGTAGTCCCAGTAATATATCTGGAGGTGGGATAGTTATGGCGACTACTTATCCACTGCATGATAGCTAAACATTTGGCTGTCGTTTGTCTGGAGATATAATAGTATATTAACCTAAATCTCATGTAGTCCCAGTAATATATCTGGAGGTGGGATAGTTATGGCGACTACTTATCCACTGCATGATAGCTAAACATTTGGCTGTCGTTTGTCTGGAGATATAATAGTATATTAACCTAAATCTCATGTAGTCCCAGTAATATATCTGGAGGTGGGATAGTTATGGCGACTACTTATCCACTGCATGATAGCTAAACATTTGGCTGTCGTTTGTCTGGAGATATAATAGTATATTAACCTAAATCTCATGTAGTCCCAGTAATATATCTGGAGGTGGGATAGTTATGGCGACTACTTATCCACTGCATGATAGCTAAACATTTGGCTGTCGTTTGTCTGGAGATATTATGGTATATTAACCTAAATCTCTATGAAGGAAAGGGTTAATTGATGCAGATGATCATTAGTTCATGTCAATAATTGATGCGGTTGATCATTAGTCATGCCATTAATTGATGCAGTCCATCATTAGTCATGTTATTTATTGATGCAGTCAGTCATTAGTCATGCCATTAATTGATGCAGTCAGTCATTAGTCATGTCATTTATTGATGCAGTCCATCATTAGTCATGCCATTAATTGATGCAGTCCATCATTAGTCATGTTATTTATTGATGCAGTCAGTCATTAGTCATGCCATTAATTGATGCAGTCGTCATTAGTCATGTCATTAATTGATGCAGTCTTCATTAGTCATGCCATTAATTGATGCAGTCCATCATTAGTCATGCCATTAATTGATGCAGTCCATCATTAGTCATGCCATTAATTGATGCAGTCAGTCATTTGTCATGCCATTAATTGATGCAGTCAGTCATTTGTCATGCCATTAATTGATGCAGTCCATCATTAGTCATGTCATTAATTGATGCAGTCCATCATTAGTCATGTCATTAATTGATGCAGTCCATCATTAGTCATGCCATTAATTGATGCAGTCCATCATTAGTCATGCCATTAATTGATGCAGTCCATCATTGGTCATGCCATTAATTGATGCAGTCCATCATTAGTCATGCCATTAATTGATGCAGTCCATCATTAGTCATGTCATTAATTGATGCAGTCAGTCATTAGTCATGCCATTAATTGATGCAGTCCATCATTAGTCATGTCATTAATTGATGCAGTCCATCATTAGTCATGTCATTTATTGATGCAGTCCATCCATTAATTGATGCAGTCCATCATTAGTCATGTCATTAATTGATGCAGTCCATCATTAGTCATGTCATTAATTGATGCAGTCCATCATTAGTCATGTCATTAATTGATGCAGTCCATCATTAGTCATGTCATTAATTGATGCAGTCAGTCATTAGTCATGCCATTAATTGATGCAGTCCATCATTAGTCATGTCATTAATTGATGCAGTCCATCATTAGTCATGCCATTAATTGATGCAGTCAATCATTGGTCATGCCATTAATTGATGCAGTCAGTCATTAGTCATGTCATTAATTGATGCAGTCCATCATTAGTCATGTCATTAATTGATGCAGTCAGTCATTAGTCATGCCATTAATTGATGCAGTCCATCATTAGTCATGTCATTAATTGATGCAGTCCATCATTAGTCATGTCATTAATTGATGCAGTCCATCATTAGTCATGCCATTAATTGATGCATTCCATCATTAGTCATGCCATTAATTGATGCAGTCCATCATTAGTCATGCCATTAATTGATGCAGTCCATCATTAGTCATGTCATTAATTGATGCAGTCCATCATTAGTCATGTCATTAATTGATGCAGTCCATCATTAGTCATGTCATTAATTGATGCAGTCCATCATTAGTCATGCCATTAATTGATGCAGTCCATCATTAGTCATGTCATTAATTGATGCAGTCCATCATTAGTCATGCCATTAATTGATGCAGTCCATCATTAGTCATGTCATTAATTGATGCAGTCAGTCATTAGTCATGCCATTAATTGATGCAGTCCATCATTAGTCATGCCATTAATTGATGCAGTCAGTCATTTGTCATGTCATTTATTGATGCAGTCCATCATTAGTCATGCCATTAATTGATGCAGTCCATCATTAGTCATGTCATTAATTGATGCAGTCTATCATTAGTCATGCCATTAATTGATGCAGTCCATCATTAGTCATGCCATTAATTGATGCAGTCCATCATTAGTCATGCCATTAATTGATGCAGTCAGTCATTCATTAGTCATGCCATTA
>CM026396.1:10148146-10200432 GCA_014843695.1 Archivesica marissinica | reverse complement strand
AGGTACCTTACTCAGTGACACTACATACGTGGCCTGACAGAGTATCGAACCGGAAATGTTTGATTCCAAATCCCATGCTCTACCACGGACGTCACATGTGTAGTATCATTGAGCAAGGCAACTCGGTCACATTGTATACAGTATAATACTGGTTAATAGCTTAAATCAGCTAAGCCTGCCCAGGAAAACATGTCTTGGTCCATGCAAGTGGTTTCACATTAATCAGGGCCCGCGCTGGCAATAGCCAGAGTAGCCATTGGCTAAAATATGGCAAAATTGGCTAATAAAATCTCAGTTTGGCTAAAATGATAAAAACGACAAAAATCTGTTAAATATTCGAAAATTGGAAATTGTGATCAAAGAAATAATAGATATTTACCACATGCCATGGCATTTATTATATTTAATATTCCAATTTTAAACCTGACAGCTAATCAGAGTAATCCCATCAAAACAGGATGTTTATTTGGCATAGAGCAATGGTATTGGCAATATAAGTAACGGGTGTTAATTGATCTCGAGCAGCAGTACCCTGTCAATCAAATAAATCTTGTTTACACCATTAACCGAAAGATCAAATGTCTTATGTGATGTAATAAAATGTGCACAGTTGACATGCAGCACTAGTCTAACTGTCTAACCCTGGGAATGCATTTTAAAATGATTCTGAAAATGAAAGTTGACACAACTTGTCAAGTAATGTATCACGGCAAATGTAACTCTTACCTCAGTTGTAGTTTAAGGGCATACATCATTTAGGTGGTACAATTGCATGACACATTAAAATATATTATAATAAATATACTATAATAACTCTGTTTGGGAGAAATGGCGCGCGTCGGAATTGGCTAAAGGAAGCACAGATTTGGCTAAAAATAATTGGCTACAAAAAAATAAGAGCCAGAGCAGGCCCTGTTAATACATATTGTCAGATCTGTGGTCCATTTAATGAAACCAACATCAGGAAGATGGAGTGATTGATGGTGCATGTATGTTCTCCAACTACAGTGTGACAACCATGCTACATCAAATCCAGTGGCAAACACTGCATGAATGCAGAGCACAGACCATGATTACCATTATAAATGTTCCATATATCAGATTCACCTAGTAGATGTTCCCACCTCACACCGATCACATTTGTTAGACTAAGTGGCCACGGAATGTCATACCTAGTATATTTTGCCAGGACTCTCTGCTAGCAGAATTCATTCTTCCCTGACACCATCTGACTTTGGAACAGTCTCCGTCAGACAGTCATAAACTGCCCTACCAGCTAGATGGAAGTACAGCCAGTCGCCCTTCGGTAGACTTGTACTGGGTGTTTTTGACTCCACTATACATAGACAATTTTAGACCACATGAAGATAGATTTTATTGCACCATCATCGGGCCACTACAAGTATACACCAGATTGGTGTCAGTATTTTTTAAGAAGAAATCAGGGAATGGAACACCCTACCACACGACAGTAAAGTCATGCCATTAAAGGACGTTAGAAGATAGTTTCTTCTTACGGATCATCAGGATATAGTTTCTTCTTACGGATCATCGGGATGCACCTGTTTACCAGGGCTTTTTATAAGTACAGTCAAACTTGTGTTAGTGGTAACCTCCATTAAGCAGCTGGTCTGTAGTAAGCAACTATTTTTGACCTATTAAGCAGCCACATGTGCTAAGCAGCCACTTTCTGTGATTCCCTTGGCTGGCTGGTTTAGACAGGTTGGACTGTTCAAATGTGTTCAAAGTCCAAAGCAAGAGATTAGATTACGATGAAACCTCTTGAACACACAGGCGTAACAGTGCTTTGATAGTATAATGGGTGCAAAACAAATTTGTTTGGATGGATTTCAACAATGTGTTGCAGGATTCATCAATACTAATACTACTTGTGCTTTCTGTGGATGTCGGCTGAATTATTTTCTTAATTTCTTTAGCCGCCGCTAATAATCATGACATAATTATAATAAAGCATCTTGTTTCTAGGATATGCTAGAAGCATTGAAAGCCTTATCTACGTTCTTTGGTGAAAACAGTCTAAGATCAAGAAGAAATCTCCGTAGTGATATTGAAAGAAGAAGCCTGGCCATCAATGAAGAATTCCTGCAGACATTTCAGGTTGTGAAAAACGTGAGTACCGGTAGACTGGTATTGTGATGTCCAATATGTGAGTAGACTAGTATTGTGTGGTCTGACAAATATGTGAGTAGACTAGTATTGTGTGGTCTGACAAATATGTGAGTAGACTGGTATTGTGTTGTCCAATATGTGAGTAGACTAGTATTGTGTGGTCTGACAAATATGTGAGTAGACTGGTATTGTGTTGTCCAATATGTGAGTAGACTGGTATTGTGATGTCCAATATGTGAGTAGACTGGTATTGTGATGTCCAATGTGTGAGTAGACTTGTATTGTGATGTCCAATATGTGAATAGACTGGTATTGTGATGTCCAATATGTGAGTAGACTGGTATTGTGTGGTCTGACAAATATGTGAGTAGACTGGTATTGTGATGACAAATATGTGAGTAGACTTGTATTGTGTTGTCCAATATGTGAGTAGACTGGTATTGTGATGTCCAATGTGTGAGTAGACTGGTATTGTGATGACAAATATGTGAGTAGACTTGTATTGTGATGTCCAATATGTGAGTAGACTTGTATTGTGATGTCCAATGTGTGAGTAGACTTGTATTGTGATGTCCAATGTGTGAGTAGACTGGTATGATGTCATCGAATATGTGAGCAGACTGGTATTGTGATGCCAAATATGTGAGTAGAGTCCAGTAGACTGGTATTATGTTATCGAATATGTGAGCAGACTGGTATTATGATGCCAAATATGTGAGTAGACTGGTATTGTGTCATCGAATATGTGAGCAGACTGGTATTGTGATGCCAAATATGTGAGTAGAGTCCAGTAGACTGGTATTATGTTATCGAATATGTGAGCAGACTGGTATTGTGATGCCAAATGTGAGTATACTGGTATTGTGATGCCAAATATATAATACACATGTAATGTTTACAATACTGTGGACAGCAACTGTAAGTAAATCGTTACCTCTAATTTTTTGTAAACACCGGTCTTAAAAAGTATTTTATAAGTTTGTAAATCCTGACCTTTTAGGCTTGTGTTGAGCTCGACACTGTACATGTAGAGAGTTTCTTCATTACCGCATTGTGACATTGATACGTTCATATGTATTTATCGTGTTTCAGCAACTAGACAGTGTGTATAGCGATGTGAAAGCTATGAGTGATTGTTGTCAGGACATGACCTCCAGATTAAAGGTACACAAGCTATTTATGATATGTAACACATCTGCCCATCAAGCTTAGTTAAGAGTTGTGAGCTTGCCCGTCGATCCTCATATTTTTGTTCATATTCTAATTGAAATTGTCTGGCCATAACTGGAAGTGAAATATAATGCTATGAACAAATAAATGTGTATACCGCCATATTTCCCTTCATTCCATGATTTGGTTGATGGCTTGACTTATTATCTCCCTTAAATAATGATTTTCGAAAAAGGTAATGCTAATTGACACCTTAGAGATTTGTAACATTGGTGTATGGTAAGTACAGGTGTGTTGTTATACAAGTCATCACAATAGTACATGTGTCAGTATTTGGTTTATACAAATTTATTTTAGCTCGATTGCGAAACAAGTTCTTACAACTTGTATTAATCACTCTCGAGACCTCATTCCTGATGTAATCCATCGCCATGAGGAAGAAGAGGTAATGTGGGCAAAATCGTAATGGCTCTAGCTGGGTGCAAACTCCGAGCGAGCTTTTCCCACCTGAAGTGAACGCGCTACCACTGCACTATCACGACATCCACAATATCAGTCAGTATTTCATTATCAATATTATAAAACATGTACAAAACTAACTCTTGGATTGAAACAGGTTTTGTGTATTCATTTGGTTTTGCTTGTATCAGGATGAGATTGGCGGAGTTATTGCGTGCCAATTGATGACCATCATTAATATTGATAATAATATTAACCCATTCAACAGTCAACACCAAGTAACTCACATGAACTGGTCCATGATATTCATAAACCATTAAATGAATCAGAAAATCACATTTGGACAAGTTCATTTATCAAAATGGGTAATTATGTCTAAAAATAGTCATATCACTGGCAAAAAGTGCAGATCCTGATGAGACGGCTCGAGCCGGCTCATCTGGATCTACACTTTTTGTAAGCCTATTTAGAGGTCTGTGGTGTTGAAAGGGTTAATAAGGGCTGTTGCTAATGTTTTCAAAACTTTTGCACTTTGAAAATTTCATGTGTATGGATATTATCAGGATTTATGTATGTTATTAATGTGACAGTAATGTTATTGTGATTTGTAACTTGTATTCGTCATTATGGAAAATGTTGCAATAAAATATTATTAAAAATCATTAATATTTGATCTTGATATATGAATTTTTAGGATACATCTCTTTAACGTCGTCCTCAGATTAACCAGGTTGACGCATCCAGATGTATATTAGTCATTCGTCCGCCTCCCTGATCGAGTGGTTAAGGTCGCTGACTTGTATACCACTGTAACCTATCATCACTGATGGTCACAGGTTTGAGCCCCGCTCAGACCGTGTATCATTTATATGAAGAAGTTGGCAGTTTCTTACGGAGATTGGTGCACCCAAGTACTGGTTAACCGCTGGAGCCTGCCCAGGAAAGGTGTTAGGTAAACTGCCTGCCGGCGATATAGCCCAAAATGGTGCTGATGCAGGCGTAAAACCCGAAATATAACATAACATAGCATATTAGTCATTTGATGTTTTGAGGATAGTGCAAGATACAGAAGACGCTCCAATTTCAGAAGCATCTCTGGTTCTTTTACATGCCCGGTGGATAGCACCGATACACTAGACCTCGGTGTATAGTCCCATCTCAAAGACTGTTAATGTTATTAAGGTCAGATGAGAGATCAAACTTGAGATCCCTAGATTTGCAGTCCAACGTGTTAACCGCTGGCCCACGGACCTGTCTATTGAAAAATATGAAAAAGCTAGTTACAAGCTTTAATAGCCACCTCTGTCAAAACTAAGCATGCGTGTATTTTCAGAATGCTAAAGCGCAGACGCACGACCTGATCAATCAGACCACAAAGCTGCATGGAGAGAGGTACGCTTACCATCTATCATTTTAAACAACATACAAATTGTCACTTATGTGACATGTGAGTGACAGTGACAACGAGTGTTTCTATGAAATTCTTTGAAATTCTAACTCCAAAGTTTGTGTTCGTTTGTCAGTTTAGGGTAGCACTAACAGCCTTGATCATGTGGTAGCTTTCCAGCTTTTATTGGTTTGGGAAGACCCCCAACTGCCGCTTCCGGGCAATGTCTCAATTAGGCGTGAGCACCCTATTGCTACTTGCGAATAAACCATGGTACGGAGTTCTGATGTGTAGGAATTAACTACGCAGGCTGTAGGTACAATTACCGCCCTGTAAGATAACTTCTGTATTCCAGTGTCACTGAAAATCAGCCTCCAGCTATCAATACTATGTTTCCTGTATGACTGGTTATTAACACTACAAATCCTGCCCAATCGCTGTATTCAATTCCAATTGTAAAAATGTTTAAATTTGTGAGTATTTACGTCTATACATATGGTATTACAGGGGGAGCAAAATTCAATAGTCAACAGGTTTATTGCAGATTTAACAATGGTCGATTTGTTCTTTAATTATAGGAACAAAATGTTAGAATAATGTTTTAAAAATATCTGTTTTTATAATCTTTTGTTTATTAATACATTGTTTATTTAATACATTATTTATTAATACATTGTTTATTTGATACATTGTATATTTAATACATTGTTTAATTAATACATTATTTATTTAATACAGTGTTTATTAATACATTGTTTATTAATACATTGTTTATTAATACATTGTTTATTTAATGCATTGTATATTTAATTCATTGTTTATTTAATACATTGTTTATTTAATACATTATTTATTTAATACAGTGTTTATTAATACATTGTTTATTTAATACATTGTTTATTTAATACATTATTTATTAATACATTGTTTATTTAATACATTGTTTATTTAATACATTGTTTATTTAATACATTATTTATTTAATACATTGTTTAATTAATACATTGTTTATTAATACATTGTTTATTTAATACATTGTTTAATTAATGCATTGTTTATTTAATGCATTGTATATTTAATACATTGTTTATTTAATACATTGTTTATTAATACATTGTTTATTAATACATTGTTTATTAATACATTGTTTATTTAATACATTGTATATTTAATTCATTGTTTATTTAATACATTGTTTATTTAATGCATTGTATATTTAACACATTGTTTATTTAATGCATTGTATATTTAATACATTGTTTATTAATACATTGTTTATTTAATGCATTGTATATTTAATACATTGTTTATTTAATACATTGTTTATTTAATACATTGTATATTTAATACATTGTTTATTTAATACATTGTTTATTTAATACATTGTTTATTTAATACATTGTTTATTTAATACATTGTTTATTTAATACATTGTTTAATTAATACATTGTTTATTAATACATTGTTTATTTAATACATTGTTTAATTAATGCATTGTTTATTTAATGCATTGTATATTTAACACATTGTTTATTTAATGCATTGTATATTTAATACATTGTTTATTTAATACATTGTTTATTAATACATTGTTTATTAATACATTGTTTATTTAATACATTGTATATTTAATTCATTGTTTATTTAATACATTGTTTATTTAATGCATTGTATATTTAACACATTGTTTATTTAATGCATTGTATATTTAATACATTGTTTATTAATACATTGTTTATTTAATACATTGTTTATTTAATACATTATTTATAATACATTGTTTATTTAATACATTGTTTATTTAATACATTGTTTATTTAATACATTGTTTATTTAATACATTGTTTATTTAATACATTGTTTAATTAATACATTGTTTATTAATACATTGTTTATTTAATACATTGTTTAATTAATGCATTGTTTATTTAATGCATTGTATATTTAACACATTGTTTATTTAATGCATTGTATATTTAATACATTGTTTATTAATACATTGTTTATTAATACATTGTTTATTTAATACATTGTATATTTAATTCATTGTATATTTAATACATTGTTTATTTAATACATTGTATATTTAACACATTGTTTATTTAATACATTGTTTATTTAATACATTGTTTATTTAATACATTGTTTATTAATACATTGTTTATTTAATACATTGTTTATTTAATACATTGTTTATTTAATACATTGTTTATTTAATACATTATTTATTTAATACATTGTTTAATTAATACATTGTTTATTAATACATTGTTTATTTAATACATTGTTTAATTAATACATTGTTTATTTAATGCATTGTATATTTAACACATTGTTTATTTAATGCATTGTATATTTAATACATTGTTTATTATCATTGTTTATTAATACATTGTTTATTTAATACATTGTATATTTAATTCATTGTATATTTAATACATTGTTTATTTAATTTGTTTTAAACATTGTTATTTAATACATTGTTATTTAATCATTGTTTATTTAATGCATTGTATATTTAATTCATTGTATATTTAATACATTGTATATTTAATCATTGTATATTTAACACATTGTTTATTTAATGCATTGTATATTTAATACATTGTTTATTAATACATTGTTTATTTAATACATTGTTTATTTAATACATTGTTTATTTAATACATTGTTTATTTAATACATTGTTTATTAATACATTGTATATTTAATACATTGTTTATTTAATGCATTGTTTATTAATACATTGTTTATTAATACATTGTTTATTTAATGCATTGTTTATTTAATCATTGTTTATTTAATGCATTGTATATTAATACATTGTTTATTAATACATTGTATATTTACAGTCAGAAGTTACAAATGAAGCAGCAAGTAGCAGATGCATTTCTCGACCAATTCCAGTTGAAACCTGATGAAATACGAGCATTACGAGGGGCCAGAACAGGGGCACTCTCACCGGTAATGCTACTATGTCAACTTACAATGACTGCAAAATCCGCCTCCGTGGTCGAATGGTTACTGCCGCTAACTTGTATACCACTGTAACCTATCATCTATGATGGTCACACTTTCGAGCCCCGTTCAGGCCGTGTCTCATTTATTTGAAAAAGTTGGCATGTTCTTACGGAGGTTGGTGCACCAAGTACTGGTTAATCGCTGGAGCCTGCCAAGGAAATGTGTTGTTGGGTAAACTACCCAGCTGGCTTCCGAGTGATTATTTTTTATATATACAAATTTATTTTAACTCTACAGTCAAATCTCTCTAGAGCAAACACCATCCGGATACATCGAGATTGGTTGTTGTAGAGAGGTTGTTGTTCTAGGGAGGTTCAACTTTTTGAAGTCTGGAAATGAGCGAATACTCAAGTTTATAGTCGGTGGCTCATACTGATTTGAATATAGAGTATACAGAATGGGGTCCTATGTACAATTTTACTTTCGGTAAATATTCCAAAAAATTCTAAAACTAACTCAAAGCATTGAAAATTCAATTTCTTGTTAATACATATAACTATACAGTATACATATATCAGTCTGAAACTAAACACAGATTTTATGTTTGCTTAAAAAAGTCACTGATTTTACTCTGAGGTCCAGCTGAGGACACAATGTGTTAAAATCCCCCAGATTGTGCAAATCCAGACAATTGTGTACATTTAACGATTTATGTTTTCAATACATCAAAGTAAAAACATCTGATAAATTACGCATTTCAATTGTATAAAAAACAAACAACATAAAAACATATCTGTCGCATCACGGCAATTATCACTTCCATGCAAAATTTCATAAAAGAAGCTCCATAAATAGCGCTAATTGTAAGTTTGTTTTCAAAATATGGTCGGCCTTTTATAATTGATCACATAAATGGCTTCCGAATAACCTGGTTCCCATCCGCAATTTGTATATGTATATTCAAAGACATAACTGTTAGGAAACCAGACGTATACATAGTGTGATTCTATTGTTAGCTATTTTTAGAATTGGGAAATACATGTACAAGATATTTTGGGATTATTTTCTGTTCTTGGGAGGTTTTAAGCATCGATGGGTGGGAAATTGACTGTCGTTGTGCGTTGTTGAGAGGTTTCATTCGTGAGAGGTGAAATTACATTAAAATCCAACGGGAGGGAATAAAGGTGACGTTATAAAGAGGGTGTCGCTCCTGAGAGGTGACGTTTGGGGAGGTGGGACTGTATTGCGAAACAAGTACTTACAACATTATATTAATCGCTTTCGTGACCTCATTCCTGATGGAATCCATTGCAATGAGGGAGAGAGAAGAGGCAATGTGAAATTTAAGATTCTTTAACTCTTAACCTGGCGAACATAGATCCAGATCAGCTGCAGCGTAACACTGCGTCTGATCAGGATCTATGTTATTTGCTATTCAGAGAAGTGTTTTAGCTCCACTATCCAAATAGAACACATTATAGAGCCTGATCAGACGGAACATTCTACGTTCTGTTCCGTCTGACCTGGCTCTATGCTGTTTGCAAATGCGTCTTTAGTTGTGATTGGCAGGTTATGGGTTAAGCTCTAAAGTGGTGAAGGTTGTCCCACACATGTACTGGCCATCTGTACTAAGCAGGACACATTATGTTTGGGACAGAAGTGTATGCCCAAACCTACTGCACATGAAAGCTGCTTATCTCCATTATCAGTATACAATTAATGCTCCATTGAACGGTATTTCAGGACTTCTTTCATGCATTGTTACGGGTGAAACAGATACACAATGACTGTAAAGTTCTGCTGAGAACCAATCATCAAACTGCAGGGTGAGTTAACTTATAGAGTTATTTTTTATATTATTTTTTATACTTTATTTATTTTACAACGATTGCGAAACAAGCTTTAACAACTTATATTGATCACTCTCGTTTGTGCAGATGATAGCGTAAATGTTGTCATTCATGTGGGAGGAAACCGGAGAAAACCCACCTGTCCGATCTGGCGACCACCATACCATCTCACATACTTCCTGGTCCGAGGATCAAACCAGGGCTGCTGCATTGGTGAGAAGCTAGCGTGTTATGAGAGTTATAGCGTTGTGTTAATGTGTATCGTGTAGAGACAGTGTGCACCTCTGGGAACACATCTTCATCTAGCGTTACACGATTACCCAGTCGTTCATGATTTAACCCATTCAACACCAAATAACTGACATGGACTTGTGCATGATATTTTTAGCCCAATAAATGAATAAGAAAATTACATTTGGATCAGTTGATTTATCAAAATGAGTAATTTTAATTAAAAATAATAATATTACTGGCGAAAAGTGCAGATCCTGACAAGTCATCACGAGCTGGCTCATCTGGATATACACTTTTTGTAAGCCTATTTATAGGTCTGTGGTGCTGAAAGGGTTAAAGGCAGTGATTACAATGTTCATGCATGTCCTAGAGCAAGACACTCCAGTATACATACCTAGTACTTGGGTTCTCGGAAAATAAGAAAAATAATAATTCCCAGAGGTTCTCATGGAAGGGAGAGTAACTAAATTATGAATGCGTATATGATTAGTATTGTTTGTGTATTTCAGGTTAGAAATCATGGAGTCGATGGCGTTGCATCAGGAGTCGTCCTACGAGAGGCTATACAGGTGGTCACAAAGTGAGCAACTTCTCTATTTTGTATAGCTCTGTCATCATTTCTTTGGCACTGTTAATTAAAATAAACAAATGGAATTAATTCTGATAATGCATAGAGAGTTTCATCGTTGTATGATAATCTACTTTATTAAACCAAAATATTTACAGTACCCAAGATATTTAGAAAAAAATACTCTTTTTTTTTTTTGGTGAACCAATATACTTCATTTATTAAGTTTCATTGGCATCATATACACACACAAAACAATACATACATAAATTTTCAATATACATATTTGTATTAACAAGGTCAAATAGTCCATTCATTATTGGCTCTGTAGTAAATATGTATTTAAAGATAGTATCAAATTCTGCATTTTATTCTCAATCTAATATTTATTTGAATGCTGCTTTCAAACATCTTTTTGATATGGGATAATATTTTGGGGGGGGGCGCATGAAAAAACTATATCAGCGATGAGATACATATACTTAAATGGTAACCACTACTGTATTGGTAAGTGGGTGGGATAAGGATGAAAACAATTTTTCATTTATTTGGTTCTGAAATTTCGAACTCGAACAGATATAAGTGCACTTTGTGAAAGCAACCAGCCTCCCAAAGAGATTAGTCATTTTAGATTTTTGGAGGATAGTGCAATGATACAGACAGAGACCCATTCCAGAGTCTCCTCTGGTTCTTTTACGTGCATAGTGTAAAGCACCGACATAGAAGACCTCGTTTTAAATTCCATCTGAATGACTGTTAATTTTATTAGGGTCAGACGGGGGGGATCGAACCTGCAATCCCTGGATTACCAGTCAAGCGTGTTAACCACTGGACTACAGATCCATCTGTGAATATTCTATGACATTCATAATGTGTATTTTATATGAAAATTGTATATATGTAAATAATACGTTATATTATTCTCTTCCACAGATGAATGCCGCTTGTTGACGAGTGAGGCACCAGATATTTCACCAATCCTGTGCAAGGCATTGCTTGCTTTACAAGACAGACCCGTTCTGTTTAGGTAAGATTAGTGTGCAAATTGTATGCCACCATACCCATTCTGTTTAGGTAAGATTAGTGTGCAGATTGTATGCCACTATACCCGTTCTGTTTAGGTAAGATTAGTGTGCAGATTGTATGCCACTATACCCGTTCTGTTTAGGTAAGATTAGTATGCAGATTGTATGCCACTATACCCGTTCTGTTTAGGTAAGATTAGTATGCCAGTATACCCGTTCTGTTTAGGTAAGATTAGTATGCAGATTGTATGCCACTATACCCGTTCTGTTTAGGTAAGATTAGTATGCAGATTGTATGCCACTATACCCGTTCTGTTTAGGTAAGATTAGTATGCAGATTGTATGCCACTATACCCGTTCTGTTTAGGTAAGATTAGTATGCAGATTGTATGCAACCATACCCGTTCTGTTTAGGTAAGATTAGTGTGCAAATTGTATGCCACCATACCCGTTCTGTTTAGGTAAGATTAGTATGCAGATTGTATGCCAGTATACCCGTTCTGTTTAGGTAAGATTAGTATGCAGATTGTATGCAACCATACCCGTTCTGTTTAGGTAAGATTAGTATGCAGATTGTATGCAACCATACCCGTTCTGTTTAGGTAAGATTAGTGTGCAAATTGTATGCCACCATACCCGTTCTGTTTAGGTAAGATTAGTATGCAGATTGTATGCCACCATACCCATTCTGTTTAGGTAAGATTAGTATGCCAGTATACCCGTTCTGTGTAGGTAAGATTAGTGTGCAGATTGTATTACACCAACGTTTTAAATTCAGTTGCATGTAACCAAATTTCCTCGGGTCCATTTTTTTGCAAGCTCGCCTCCAAGGTATTTTAACTGGGAGTTTAGGTGCATTCTGGGAGCTATTTAATTCTTTAACCCGTAACCTGCCAATCAGGACTAACTTATCTTTTGCAAACAGCATAGAGCGAGATCAGACAGCACATAATGTGTCGTCTGATCACTCTATGCTGTTTTGATAGTGGAGCTAAAACACTAGTCTGAATAGCAAACAACATAGATCCTGATCAGACGCTGCGTTCTGCACATTCCGTTCAATTGATTCGGCAGGTTAATGGTTAAAACTCTACTTATGATAAAAAGCACCTTATAATCGTGTTCAACGGTAGGTGGGATAGAATTTAGTATGCATTTGACTGCCTTACAAAAGTGAAACCTCTTAATATTTCTTGGAACCAGCATTTATTGACAAACATTCCCAGTAAGCAGTATTAGAGTTAAGTTTAAATGTTTTTATTTACTTATCTAAACTTTACTGTTATCAAGGTTGTCTGTTTGTATTGTTGCTCGGTTGTCCTTGGTTGTCATTATTTCTTTAAGATATTATTTATTCATTTATGTTGAAAAACAATTAACTTAAATTGACACTACATCAGCGAATACACAAATTTCTACAGAATGTATTTCCATATTATATGGTATAATTTCCCCCCAAATATTTGCCTCAAATACTGAGTATTTCAACTAATAAACACGTGTTTGTTGATATACCAACATAATGTCAACATCCAAGCGTAATACAACTAGTGTATCCTGAATAACACGATTTATGGTACAGATTTACCGTTATAGACTATTCTACAACAACATTATCTCGCGTTTAGTATTGATTCCGATGACAAAACAAACGTCAATTCAGGACAATAGGGTCAACATTCATGCGTAATACAACTAGTGTATCCTGAATAACACGATTTATAGTACAGATTTATCGTTATATCTCACATTTGTGCCTATTTATTTGTAGACTATTCTTAGTTAAATTATCTCAACGACATTAACTCATTATCATTTAGTATTGACTCCGATGACAAACAAACGTCAATTCAGGAGCATGGATGACCGTTATATGAAATCATACTTACAATCCACAAAAACACTGTTTATTGATTCAATGTTAGTGTTCGCATGTATTCGGAAGAATGTGTAGTAGCAATGCATTTATACGTGAAAAACTGCATTTTATTTGCTTTTTGTGATGTAATGTCGCTTTAACTTATGTACCAGTAGTATGTATTTTAATATGAATATATTGAACCTTTTGAAATATTCTTAATTTAAAGAATTACCTGTACTGTAAATTATTTAAACCAATTTATTTTAGGTCGATTTGTAAAATAAGTTTTTACAATGTTATACTAGTCACTCCTGAGACCTCATTCCATCACCATGAGGCTGAGATAAGTGGAAATGTGGATTTAGGTGTCTTGCATGAGACACCAATGACCATTGTTCTTGCAGGGCTCGAATTCACAAAGCATCAGTTGCAAGGCAGACACTGTATACCGTACACCACACCACAGAGGCTCCATTGTAGATGTCCATGTCACTTTTGCCATGAAGTCCACAACTATTTAATCCACAGAACAAATCACTTCAATTCCCCCACCTGCCAAATCACACCATCACGCGTAATCTAGGTATCGGACCAATAATTCGTAGTCACTATCCTAGCGGAAATACTAAATTGAAAGTGCTGCTACATGAGAACATTGCACCATCTAGAGTGCAGAGACTCGGGCGCTCATACATGCCCGCAGAGAATCGGGCGCTCACACATGCCCACAGAGAATCGGGCGCTCACACATGCCCACAGAGACTCGGGCGCTCACACATGCCCGCAGAGACTCGGGTGCTCACACATGCCCACAGAGACTCGGGCGCTCACACATGCCCACAGAGAATCGGGCGCTCACACATGCCCACAGAGACTCGGGCACTCACACATGCCCACATAGACTCGGGCTCTCATACATGCCCACAGAGAATCGGGCGCTCATACATGCCCACAGAGACTCGGGCTCTCACACATGCCCACAGAGACTCGGGCTCTCACACATGCCTACAGAGACTCGGGTGCTCACACATGCCCACAGAGACTCTGGTGCTCACACATGCCCACAGATACTCGGGCACTCACACATGCCCACAGAGACTCGGGCGCTCACACATGCCCACAAAGACTCGGGTGCTCACATATGCCCACATAGACTTGGGTGCTCACACATGCCCACAGAGACTCGGGTGCTCACATATGCACACAGAGACTCGGGTGCTCACACATGCCCACAGAGACTCGGGTGCTCACACATGCACACATAGACTCGGGCGCTCATACATGCCCGTAGAGACTCTTGCGCTCACACATGCCCGCAGAGACTCTTGCGCTCACACATGGTTAGCAGTTTCTTTTCATTGATAGCAACTGGGTTAACAGTATACGGAGCCTCCGTGGTGTAGCAGGGGCCTCGCTGTCGTTCACCACAAATGGCAAATATGCAATAGAAATGCTCTTAAAATTTCAATTTGACTATTTTCAGAAAATAGGATGAAAAATCAACCAAATAAAGTAGTGGATACTGAGTTGACTGCATGCATAACCAATGGGTTGCAGGTTTGAGCCCAGTCAGAACCATGGTGGTGGTATACTTAGGCAAGACACTTAAATCCACAATGCCTCTTCTCTCCCTCAGGATTGAGGTCTCGAGAGTGACTAAACCAAGAATAGATTTACATAAACTTAGCTTTGTATTTAAATGGGATTAATTATTTTGCAGGTATACGTTGGATGAGTTTGGTACAGCTAGACGTACAGCAGTAGTTAGAGGTCTAATAGATGCACTCACCAGAGGAGGTATATGTCATAATATGCTTTGCAACCTTAATATGAAAGCTCCTTGAAAATGTCTGGTTCTGAAGTTTGGAGTCTCGTTAAGAAGGGCTGTAAAACAGTGAAACCTGTGCAAGTCATCCCCCTTACAGTATCATTGGTCACAATGTCTTCTGTTTACAATCAAACCTGTCACAAACAGGGATGGGGTCGAATACCTCAAAATGTATTGAATGCGAATACTTTCCAAAATGTATTGAATACGAATACTTTCCAAAATGTATTGAATGCGAATACTTTCCAAAATGTATTGAATACGAATACTTTCCAAAATGTATTGAATACGAATACGCACTGTACTTTCCAAAATGTATTTAATGCGAATACTTTCCAAAATGTATTGAATACGAATACTTTCCAAAATGTATTGAATGCGAATACTTTCCAAAATGTATTGAATGCGAATACTTTCCAAAATGTATTGAATGCGAATACTTTCCAAAATGTATTGAATACAAATACTTTCCAAAATGTATTGAATACGAATACTTTCCAAAATGTATTGAATACGAATACTTTCCAAAAGCTTGAATACGATTACGAATACAGCAATTTTAAAAAGTAATTGACTACGATTACGAATACTCCAACAATGTATTCGAATACATTTTGAATACATTCTGATTATTTTGGGATGATCATAACAACAAGAGGAACATACACAATAACAAGCGTTATTACAACTTTATTTTGCTTTACATTGATGAGTCACTCATAAACAACCAATGAAAAGATTGAACACAAAGTTTGTACTACAGGGTTAGTGTTCAACTCTATTAAGCAGCCATCCTGTATTTATCAGATCCCCCATTCTGTCATTATACTCAATGTTTAACCTATCTTCAACAACTACTTTTTTTAAAAAGCAGCCACTCGATATTATTGTCTGCTTACTGCAAGTTTGACTGTACTTATCGAAGTTCTGGGTGTATCCAAAATAGCGTGTAGAAATAAACAATGTGAAGCTTCCATATACCCGGTACATGTTGACCTATTTAAAACACGTAAGTTTATCACATGCGGGAAGAGCAACGTTGACGAATAATTCTGTAAAATTACATTCAAGGACCTGGTGGAACTCCACGCCCGATTGAACTGCATTCCCATGATCCTCTGCGCTATGTTGGTGACATGTTGGCATGGTTACATCAAGCTACGGCCTCCGAGAAGGAATACCTGCAGACTTTACTGAAGAGATGTGAACGTAAGATGAACATTTCAGTCTCTGATACCACTAAGCTTTACACGTTTTCCATCACAAAACAACATAGGATATGTACAGCAGGGTTCCCGCTGTCGGTCGCCAATGGCGCCAATGGCGCCAATTGCGACAATAAACAAATATTGGCGCTAAGTTTTGTGAATTGGCGAAAATATTTTGCGCAACATTTTTATTTTTTGGGCACATGTTTTGTCAAATACATGGCTTCAAATATTTATTTGTGAACTATATGGCTCTTAGTTGGCTCCAAGTTTGTTAATTGACTCCAGTGTTTTTCAATTGGCGACAGAAGTGGCACAAACATTCAGACAGAGGGAACCCTTGGTACAGGACAAGTCTTTTCTCATTAAAATGAGAAATATCTTCATCAAGTGTTAAGAAAATGTTCATAGCCATGAGGTTAAAATATTCTTATTCCAGTAAATCATCTTGAATTGCCCATTTATTACATCACATACCTGAACATTTTTATGCAAAGCACACAAATCTGACAAACTCAGGGTTCCCACTGTCGGTCGCCAATTGCTACAAAAAAAATAATATTGGCGCTAAATTTTGTTAATTGGCGAAAATACATGGCTTCAAATATTTATTTGTGAACTGTATGGCTCTTAGTTGGCTCCAAGTTTTTTTAATTCGCTCCAGTGTTTTTCAATTGGCGACAGAAGTGGCGCAGACAAACATTCAGACAGAGGGAACCCTGAAACTGCAATGATCTGGATACAAGCTATCTTTATACCAGGTGTTCTGGGCTGACTTTTCTAGTTTCTATTTCGAAGAGTTTACATGTTTAAATGCATGTAATAATCCATCTTATAATCACTGTATACATCTAACATGGAATAGGAAATATTATTCCTGATGAAGATGTGACGTTCAAACACGTACGTGGAAGTGTGTTTTAATACATAGGTTTAATAATATATTTTTCAGTTTGTCATGTTTTTGAACTTTAATATAGAATAGGCTAGAAATATTTGATTGTAAATCAATAAAACATTAACGCTTTGTCTGTTGAGTAAATAAAATCACATTTGCAAACAGCATAGATCCAGATCGGCTGTGGCGTAACGTTTGGCGGCAACTTTGCTATTCAGCCAAGTGTTTTAGCTCCACTATCTGAATAGCAAACATCATAGAGCCTTATCAGACAGCACGTTCTGTGCCGTCTGATCTGGCTCTATGCTTTTTGCTAGCGTGCAAAGGGTTAAGATAGAGGGGAGATCATCAGGAACCAAGACCATAATGGCGAGGATTCTTGTATATAACTACGCTGACCCGTATGTGGCAAACATCAGGGTGTTTCAGAGACCGTTTGTTCACGAGAACTCGAGAACTGTACAGATGACAGTTGGTTTTTTTACATTGTTGATTAAGGTGCAAGTTGTACCAGCGAGAAGACTTTAACTTCGAGCATATAGGAATTTTATGAGCATTACCTAGCTTATTACACTTAGATATGAATTTTACGAGCATATCCTAGCTTATTACACTTAGATATGAATTTTAGACTATTTTTTGCCGTTATTTGCCTACCACAATACTGTCTTCCACCCCGGTTCATCGCTGTGTTTTCCAGTCTGGTATTACATTTGCTAGTTTGATTCGATCATGTGCCCGTATCAAACCACAAAAAGCCGTATCATAACTAGTTCCTGAGAAAATAACGCATGCGCACTCGGTGCTAGTTTATTTACTTCCCGTTGTGTCGCAGTGTGTCAAATTTGATAGATAACAGATGTTCGTAGTTTCGTGATAATATTTCATGTTTTTTCGCGTATCTTATTCAGTAATTGTGATTTAATACCTGATAAATGGCTAATGGAAAGCATGATTTCGATTATTAAATATTCAAATTCATATCAAAATAATAAAGACGTTATTATGTTACTAGTTTCCTATCAGCCTAGGTATCGACCCTCGGTAACTTGATATCTTCGGTCTCAGGCTGATATCAAGTTACCTCGGGTCAATACCTAGGCTGATATGAAAGTATTGAGAGTTTAGGGAGGGGGTCCATCAGGATCTGCTAGTGCTACCTGTACTATACCACGTAATAACCTCTAAGTATTGAGAGTTTAGGGAAGGGGTCCATCAGAATCTGCTAGTGCTACCTGTACTATACCACGTAATACCTCTAAGTATTGAGAGTTTAGGGAGGGGGTCCATCAGGATCCGCTAGTGCTACCTGTACTATATGCAACTAGCCATGTAATAACCTCTATGTATTGAGAGTTTAGGGAGGGGGTCCATCAGGATCCGCTAGTGCTACCTGTACTATATGCAACTAGCTACGTAATAACCTCTAAATATTGAGAGTTTAGGGAGTGGGTCCATTAGGATCCGCTAGTGCTACCTGTACTATATGCAACTAGCTGCGTAATAACCTGTCTAAGTATTGCAAGCTTGGGGGGATATTCTCCCCCGGAAAAAATCCCCCCTCCCCCGGATCTGCGAGTGCTACCTGTACTAATACAATAAGAGTCGTGAGCAGCATTGTATATTGAACATTCATGTGTACTACAGTCATCGTTGGATACATTTTGTTTTAAACACAGAAATGATAAAGATAATAGGAGACGATATGAGGGACATGTATATTGACACGGTGTTTGTCAGTGAAGGTAACATGTGGGACATTGTACATGTCAGTGCGGGTAACATGTGGGATATTGTACATGTCTGTGCGGGTAACATTGTACATGTCAGTGTGGGTAACATGGGGGCACATTGAGGGATTCGTAAATCATATATTCTCTTTCAGTTTATTTTCATCACAATTACTATTTTAGCTCACCTCACCCAAAATCTACAATTTACGTTTTGTTGTTGTATAAACATGGTGGCACACTATTTAATATGTGATCTTAGTTCTTACATCATGCAGTTTTGCTTCAGTGAATTCTGTATTTACATTTGTCTGTCTTTGTCTCATAAAAGTCAAAAGTTTTGACTTATATCGAGCTGCTAGTTGCTAGTATAGAGTGAGCTTACATTGTCTGTTATTGTATAGAGTGAGCATCCATCATGCATCGTCTGTTATTGTATAGAGTGAGCATCCGTCATACATCGTCTGTTATTGTATAGAGTGAGCGTCCATCATGCATCGTCTGTTATCGTAGAGAGTGAGCGTCCATCATGCATCATCTGTTATTGTATAGAGTGAGCGTCCATCATGCATCGTTTGTTATTGTATAGAGTGAGCATCCATCATGCATCGTCTGTTATTGTATAGAGTGAGCGTCCATCATGCATCGTCTGTTATCGTAGAGAGTGAGCGTCCATCATGCATCGTCTGTTATTGTATAGAGTGAGCATCCATCATGCATCATCTGTTATTGTATAGAGTGAGCATCCATCATGCATCGTTTGTTATCGTAGAGAGTGAGCGTCCGTCATACATCGTCTGTTATTGTATAGAGTGAGCATCCATCATGCATCGTCTGTTATTGTATAGAGTGAGCATCCATCATGCATCGTCTGTTATTGTATAGAGTGAGCATCCATCATGCATCGTCTGTTATTATATAGAGTGAGCATCCATCATGCATCATCTGTTATTGTATAGAGTGAGCATCCATCATGCATCGTCTGTTATTGTATAGAGTGAGCATCCATCATGCATCGTCTGTTATTGTATAGAGTGAGCATCCATCATGCATCATCTGTTATTGTTTAGAGTGAGCATCCATCATGCATCATGTTATTGTATAGAGTGAGCATCCATCATGCATCATCTGTTATTGTATAGAGTGAGCATCCATCATGCATCGTCTGTTATTGTATAGAGTGAGCATCCATCATGCATCATCTGTTATTGTATAGAGTGAGCATCCATCATGCATCGTCTGTTATTGTATAGAGTGAGCATCCATCATGCATCGTCTGTTATTGTATAGAGTGAGCATCCATCATGCATCATCTGTTATTGTATAGAGCGAGCGTCCATCATGCATCATCTGTTATTGTATAGAGTGAGCATCCATCATGCATCGTCTGTTATCATATAGAGTGAGCATCCATCATGCATCGTCTGTTATTGTATAGAGTGAGCATCCATCATACATCGTCTGTTATCATATAGAGTGAGCATCCATCATGCATCGTCTGTTATTGTATAGAGTGAGCATCCATCATGCATCGTCTGTTATCATATAGAGTGAGCATCCATCATGCATCATCTGTTATCATATAGAGTGAGCATCCATCATGCATCGTCTGTTATCATATAGAGTGAGCATCCATCATGCATCGTCTGTTATTGTATAGAGTGAGCATCCATCATGCATCATCTGTTATCATATAGAGTGAGCATCCATCATGCATTGTCTATTATTGTATAGAGTGAGCTGATGTGGTCCTCGGGGGAGTTGAGCCAGTAGTGCTGATGTGGTCCTCTGGTGAGTTGAGCTAGTAGTGCCGATGTGGTCCTCGGGTGGGTGAGCCACTAATGCTGATGTGGTCCTCGGGGGAGTTGAGCCAGTAGTGCTGATGGGGTCCTCTGGTGGGTGAGCCAGTAGTGCTGATGTGGTCGTCGGGTGGGTGAGCCAGTAGTGCCGATTGTGGTCCTCGTGTGGGTGAGCCAGTAGTGTCGGATGTGGTCCTCGGGTGAATGAGCTAGTAGTGCTGATGTGGTCCTCGGGGGAGTTCAGCCAGTAGTGCTGATGTGGTCCTCGGGTGAGTTGAGCCAGTAGTGCTGATGTGGTCCTCGGGTGGGTGAGCCAGTAGTGTTGGATGTGGTCCTCGGGTGGGTGAGCCAGTAATGTCGATGTGGTCGATGTGGTCCTCGGGTGAGTTGAGCCAGTAGTGTTGATGTTGTCCTCGGGTGAGTTGAGCCAGTAGTGTCGGATGTGGTCCTCGGGTGAGTGAGCCAGTAGTGTTGATGTGGTCCTCGGGTGAGTTGAGCCAGTAGTGCTGATGTGGTCCTCGGGTGGGTGAGCCAGTAGTGCTAATGTGGTTCTCGGGTGGGTGAGCCAGTATTGTCAGATGTGGTCCTCGGGTGAATGAGCTAGTAGTGCCGATGTTGTCCTCGGTGAATGAGCCAGTAGTGCCGATGAGATCCTCGTGGGGGAGTTGAGCCAGTAGTGCCAATGTGGTCCTCGGGTGGGGGGAGTTGAGCCAGTAGTGCTGATGTGGTCTTCGGGGGGGGGGGGGAGTTGAGCCAGTAGTGCCAATGTGGTCCTCGGGTGGGGGGAGTTGAGCCAGTAGTGCTGATGTGGTCTTCGGGGGGGGGGAGTTGAGCCAGTAGTTCTGATGTGGTCTTTGGGGGGGGGGTTGAGCCAGTAGTGCTGATGTGGTCCTCGGGGGGGGGGGAGTTGAGCCAGTAGTGCCAATGTGGTCCTCATGGGGGGGAGTTGAGCCAGTAGTGCTGATGTAGTCTTTGGGGGGGGAGTTGAGCCAGTAGTGCTGATGTGGTCCTCAGGGTGGGGTAGTTGAGCCAGTAGTGCTGATGTGGTCCTCGTGGGGGAGTTGAGCCAGTAGTGCTGATGTGTTCTTGGGGGGGGGGGTTGAGCCAGTAGTGTTGATGTGGTCCTCGTGGGGGAGTTGAGCCAGTAGTGCCAATGTGGTCCTCGGGGTGGGGGTTGAGCCAGTAGTGCCAATGTGGTCCTTGAGGGGGGAGTTGAGCCAGTAGTGCCGATGAGGTCCTCGGGGGGGGGGGTGAGTTGAGCCAGTAGTGCCAATGTGGTCCTCGTGGGGGGGAGTTGAGCCAGTAGTGCTGATGTGGTCTTCGGGGGGGGGGGGAGTTGAGCCAGTAGTGCTGATGTGGTCCTCGGGGTGGGGGAGTTGAGCCAGTAGTGCCAATGTGGTCCTCATGGGGGGGAGTTGAGCCAGTAGTGCTGATGTAGTCTTTGGGGGGGGGAGTTGAGCCAGTAGTGCTGATGTGGTCCTCGGGGGGGGGGAGTTGAGCCAGTAGTGCCAATGTGGTCCTCATGGGGGGGAGTTGAGCCAGTAGTGCTGATGTAGTCTTTGGGGGGGGGAGTTGAGCCAGTAGTGCTGATGTGGTCCTCAGGGTGGGGGAGTTGAGCCAGTAGTGCTGATGTGGTCCTCGTGGGGGAGTTGAGCCAGTAGTGCTGATGTGTTCTTGGGGGGGGAGTTGAGCCAGTAGTGCCAATGTGGTCCTTGTGGGGGAGTTGAGCCAGTAGTGCTGATGTGGTCTTCGGCGGGGGGGGGTTGAGCCAGTAGTGTTGATGTGGTCCTCGTGGGGGAGTTGAGCCAG
Source organism: Archivesica marissinica (assembly GCA_014843695.1). Classification (NCBI taxonomy): domain Eukaryota; kingdom Metazoa; phylum Mollusca; class Bivalvia; order Venerida; family Vesicomyidae; genus Archivesica; species Archivesica marissinica. The sequence continues at coordinate 10,177,515 of CM026396.1, read as the reverse complement.
TAGTGCCAATGTGGTCCTCGGGGTGGGGGGTTGAGCCAGTAGTGCCAATGTGGTCCTTGAGGGGGGAGTTGAGCCAGTAGTGCCGATGAGGTCCTCGGGGGGGGGGGTTGAGCCAGTAGTGCCAATGTGGTCCTTGAGGGGGGAGTTGAGCCAGTAGTGCCGATGAGGTCCTCGGGGGGGGGGGAGTTGAGCCAGTAGTGCCATGTGGTCCTTGAGGGGGGAGTTGAGCCAGTAGTGCCGATGAGGTCCTCGGGGGGGGGGAGTTGAGCTAGTAGTGTCGATGAGGTCCTTGGGGGGGAGTTGAGCTAGTAGTGTCGATGAGGTCCTTGGGGGGTTTGAGCTAGTAGTGTCGATGAGGTCCTTGGGGGGGAGTTGAGCTAGTAGTGTCGATGAGGTCCTGGGGGGGAGTTGAGCTAGTAGTGTCGATGAGGTCTTGGGGGGGAGTTGAGCCAGTGGTGTCGATGAGGTCCTTGGGGGAGTTGAGCTAGTAGTGTCGATGAGGTCCTTGGGGGGAGTTGAGCTAGTAGTGTCGATGAGGTCCTTGGGGGGAGTTGAGCTAGTAGTGTCGATGAGGTCCTTGGGGGGGAGTTGAGCTAGTAGTGTCGATGAGGTCCTTGGGGGGGAGTTGAGAGTAGTGTCGATGAGGTCCTTGGGGGGGAGTTGAGCTAGTAGTGTCGATGAGGTCCTTGGGGGGGGAGTTGAGCTAGTAGTGTCGATGAGGTCCTTGGGGGGGGAGTTGAGCTAGTAGTGTCGATGAGGTCCTTGGGGGGGGAGTTGAGCTAGTAGTGTCGATGAGGTCCTCCTGTGTACACAGATAGTACAATGAGTGGGAGAATAAATTAAATGGATTCAGTTCTTATGTCTATCTCTTGTCTATATATTTGAGTTTCTTTTACTATTCTGCATCTGTTATACAGTTATGGTGATATCTATACATGTATTTAACCCTTTACTCCACAACAGCCCAGCTCATTCGATCTCCATACTGATAAGCAATAGGCACACTGTACTGTAAAATCGGTAATCAATATATATATGGGAATAGATAATGGCGTGGAACAGCGGCTAATGAGGGAAGCGATAAAGATATTGTATGGCATGTATGTGGAGTAACGGGTTAACGCACAGTGGTACTTGTCCTTTAGTACTGTACTACAATCGCATGTAGTCCACCTCCGTGGTCGAGTGGTTAAGGTCGCTGACTTGTATATCACTGTAATCTATCATCACTGATGGTCACGGGTTCAAGCCAGGCCATGTATCATTTATATGAAAAAGTTGGCAGTTTCATACGGAGGTTGGTGCACCCAAGTACTAGTTAACTGCTGAAGCCTGCCTAGGAAAGGTGTTGTTAGGTAAACTGCCTGCCGGCAATATAGCCCATAATGGTGCTGATGCAGGCGTAAAACCCAAACAAACGATTGCATGTAAGCAAACAACACATTTACATGAAATGGTGTTTGATAATCTCACATTGTAGAAAACAACAACACAAAATGGTGCTGATGCAGGCGTAAAACCCGAACAAACAAACAAACGATTGCATGTAAGCAAACAACACATTTACATGAAATGGTGTTTGATAATCTCAATTTGTAGAAAACTACAACACAAAATAGTGCTGATGCAGGCGTAAAACCCGAACAAACGATTGCATGTAAGCAAACAACACATTTACATGAAATGGTGTTTGATAATCTCAATTTGTAGAAAACTACAACACAAAACTCTGAGCACCATAACCCTGTGTAAGATAAATCACACGCTGCAAGTCTAGATTTTAAAGATAAACTTGAAACTTGACTTGAAACAAATTCAATTTTTTCTGTACTAGAATATTATGAAGTGTTTCTTTATCATGGCCCCCACAACTTCGGGGCGATACCTCCCAAACTATGTTAGTCATTTTATTGTTTGGAGGTGACGCCCCAATTCCAAGAGCTTCCCTGGTCCATTAACATGCCATGTTGATAGCATTGATATATGGACCTCTGTTTATATTCCCATCTAAAAGACTGTTAATGTTATTACAGTCCATACTCACCTATAAGACTAGTTGTATACCTCCAAATTATGGCTTCAATGTGGTTCCTGTCTTATAAGTGAGTGCTTTAAAAAAAAAAAATTTAGGTATCCATAATTACGTGTTTTTGGAAAAGAAAGCACTCCAACACTGAACAGGTCTTCAACTTGCACTGGCCAAACTTGTAATTTATGCATGGTCTGGTGTCCATTTTATCAACCCATCTTAAATGCAAGTGCATGCCAAAACCCACAGATTTCATGTAGGGGGGTCGTCTTATATGTGAGTATGGATGGTAGAGTGGGATGGGGCCAGGGGGATCAAACTCATTAAAGGAAGTGTGCTGAAATATGCTGAGTTTTCGAAAATGCCTGTGATGATGTTAGATTAGATAGAAAGTACAATGTACCAGTCACAGGCACACGACACAATTTAGTTTTCCCTATGGTCATATAGTAAGTAATGTGTACGGTAAACATTACTTACTATATGACCATATGGCAAAAATAAAATTTTTTGTGTCTTGTGCCTGTGGTACCAGTATAGGAAATGACTATCACAGGAACCTGAGATTTATCCATATGGCACCGAAAGCCTTGTACCTCTGTTCTAGGACCCCACCTCCCACTTTTAGTGCCTTCTGGATAAAATATCCAATTGCTGTGTCAATATAAAGTATAGGAAATCTATACAAAATAGGATATTAGTATGAAGGTTTGAATTCACAATTAATTCTTTGCATGCTGGGTAAAATAAAGGCTATAAATTGTTGAAATAATTGTATCAGTCTTGTACACCGTGCACGTAAAAGAATCAGAGGAGACTCTGAAATGGGTGTCTGTCTGTATCATTGCACTATCCTCCAAAAATGACTAATTTCTTCAGGAGGCATCACTCATATGGGCAACCGATAGCGACGATAAATAAACGTAAAACACACATATCAGACAACAATTCATTAATGTGTTTTTCTTATTGTAACTGAAAGCTCTGGAAATATGACATGCAATTTCATTAGAATTGTATCGTTACGACACAAATCTAATGATATTCCACGACATATTTGATTGTTATTTTCACCGCTTGTGTGCAAAGAGTTAAAAGGCTATGTAATTCAATAACACTACCCCATGGTTTATCATTTGAAATATATGTTTTGATTTGTAATATTACATCCACCTCCGTGGTTGTGTGGTTATGGTCGCTGACTTGTATACCATTGTAACCTATCATCACTGATGGTCACGGGTTCGAGCCCCGTCTCATTTATATGAAAAAGTTGGCAGTTTCTTACGGAGGTTGGTGTACCCAAGTACTGGAGCTAACCACTGGAGCCTGCCCAGGAAAGGTGTTGTTAAGTAAACTGCCCGCCGGCGATATAGCCCGAAATGGTGCTGATGCAGGCGTAAAACCCGAAATATATATATATGATTTGTATATGTTCCATATTGTTTGCAGCCACAGATGACACCATTCAGGATATTCTAGGACATATCACAGAAGGTGTTTGTCGGCCATTTAAGGTAATTTTGTTCATTACATTTTGTTCATGGCCGAGCCATTGTGGCTGTTGACTTCAAATCGCTTGCCCCTCACCGCAGTAGGTTTGAACCCCACTGGAGGTGCCATATTATTTCAAATAAGGAAGTTATCCAGCTGGCTTGCAGATGGTTGGTGGTTCTACCCGGGTTCCCACCCTTGCCTCAAATACTTCACAAAGGGGCACCCAGGATCTTCTTCCACCAATAACAGCTGGAGAGTCGCCGTATGACCTAAGCTGTTGGTGCAACTCTAAGCCCAAATATATTACTTAGCAATAATATGTTGGCATACATTGAATCTGGTGGATATTGCTTTGTGCTTTCTTACTTTTTGTAATGTTAACCCTTTGCACTTTAGCGGCAGATAAAATCACGTTTGCAAACAGTATAGAGCCAGATCAGATGGTACTTAACGTGCCGTCTGATCAGGCTCTATGCTGTTTGCTATTCGGATAGTGGAGCTAAAACACTTGGCTGAATAGCAATCAACATAGATCCTGATCAGACGTGGCTGATCTGTATCTATGTTGTTTGCAAATGTGATTTTATTTACTCAACAGGCAAAGGGTTAAGCAAGTCTTATACTAGTCCCAAGACGTGAACGTTATTATCACGTCGTTAACATTCCGTATCAGTGATCGGAACGTCAGGGGAGGTAACTAGAGCCACAGAGTTGGGCTAGTCTTATACCAGCTGTCCCATCATTGCACATGTCTGTCAGATTCATGTTGTATATTACAGATTAGGGTAGAGCAGGTGTTGGTATTGGAACGTCAGGGGAGGTAACTAGAGCCACAGAGTGGGGCTAGCCTTATACCAGCTGTTCCATCATTGCACATGTCTGTCAGATTCATGTTGTATATTACAGGTGAGGGTAGAGCAGGTGTTGGTATCGGAACAAGATGCTGTAACATTATATAAACTGAATAACCTCCTCAAGTTTTATCATCACACAATAGGGTAAGTACTCCAGGTCGGCCCAATGTCTGTAACAGCGGATTTTAGATTTTCTAAAGACACCTGACAGCAAATTTCATTCCAAAGCCATCATTGCAGGCATGTCTGTGAATATTTTCCTCCAGATAAATATGAAATGTGTAAAACCATCGTCCTTCCTCAAGCTACAGTTATAATTGTGAAAGGACGACAAAGAGATTTAAATGATATCTGCCCAGCTGGCTTGAGTAAGGTCAGAGGTTCAAACCCAGGTGCACATTCAACCTGGGTGTCCACTTGTTCCTGAAGATCAGAGGGTCAACCCGCGTGCCCACATGTGCATGACGGTCAGAGGTTCAACCCTGGTGCCTACATGTGCATGACGGTCAGAGGGTCAACCCGCGTGCCCACATGTGCATGACGGTCAGAGGGTCAACCCGCATGCCCACATGTGCATGAAGATCAGAGGTTCAACCCTGGTGCCCACATGTGCATGAAAAGCTGGAATGGCATCATATGACCTATGGCAATCATCTCTTGGCCTCCACCATTTCTCCCTGAGAACGTAACTTATGGTATAGTGTTGTTGTCATTTCAGACAGATAATCAACCTGGATGCAGCACTCTTGTCCACTATCCTGGAGATACAGGATCTCAGCCATAGGATGTTCTTCAACAGTCTCGCGTGTAACGCCAACAGACTGCTAGATAAGGTAACACCATGATACACACTATTGATTTACTGTTTTATTAATAAATTTATTAGAGAAGTTATAGAAAACGCTATAGAGGACGGTCTGACGAGTCATGTATTTCTTTGGAGTCAAGCGTTACTGTTACACAGGGTTCATTCTAGGTCCGAATTTTTGGGAGAAGTGAGAAAGCGCGTGATCGCTTCCTTGAATGGTGTTCTTTAATATACTTCTGCAAAATAGGGTTAAAATGCACAGTAAAACCATTAAATACAACATTTGAATAGAAGGAGTGCTTTATAATCTTTTCTAGAGCGGAATGGCAGGGCCTTTTTAAAAAATTTAACCCGTATTTAAGGTGTATTCGGACAGGCATACCGGTACCTATATAACTCGTCTGCCCTTTTTACCAATATGTACTGCCTTACTGCCTTACTGCCTCTTTGATCAATCAAGGTAATTTAGCAAAATTTGTTATTAACAGGTAGAGTTGCCACCTGCAGACCTGGGGCCTACAGCTTCTCTTACACACACCATGACGCTACTTAAAGATGTGCTACAGTGCCACGATTCATCCGTAGTTACCCTAGAAAACAAGAAACAAGACTTTAAACAGGTACTGTGTGTGTTTTACGTTTATTTATCGTCGCTTTATACTGTGCACGTAAAAGAACCAGAGGAGACTCTGGAATGTGTCTCTGTCTGTATCATTGCACTATCTTCCAAAGAATCTAAAATGACTAATCTCTTCAGGAGGCGTCGCTCATATGGGCAACCGGTAGCGACGATAAATAAACGTAAAACACACACACAACACTAGAATCACAATATAAAAGTAAAAGTAATGTGTTTGTTTATTATAGTGTCACCCCTATTTAAAGGGCCAGCCATTTCTGACTTATGAGACACCTCTTTTTCATGAACATCAGTACTTCCCGAATCCTATACTTGTATGCCAGGCGACATGCTGGTAGGCAATCGGTAACCATTATTTAACTAGCTATAATAGTATATAGAGACATCGTAGTATGGAATGTTTAATAGATCCCGTAGCAGAGTTGAGAAAACGAACAGCTTTTCATTAACCAATCAGTCCGCCTCCGTGGTCGAGCGGTTACGGTCGCTGACTTGTATACCACTGTAACCTATCATCACTGATGGTCACGGGTTGTTAGGTAAACTGCCCGCCGGCGATAGAGCCCAAAATGGTGCTGATGCAGGCGTAAAACCCGAAATATAACATAATATAACATAGTCATTTGATGTTTTGAGCATAGTGCAAGATACAGAAGACGCTCCAATTTCAGAAGCATCCCTGGTTGTTTTACATACCCGATATAGCCCTAAATGGTGCTGATGCAGGCGTAAAACCCGAAATATAACATATCATTAATCAATCAATGTATATTAAAGCGGAACTACATCTGTGAAAAAGAATGTAATTTCCTATTATATATATGTTACAATTTGTTTCCAAATATTTGCCACAGATTCTGAGTACTATCCCACAATTCTCATTGATCCCGTTCTAACCTGGATTTACGACTGAAAACACATCAGCTTGCTACCGAAGTGTAGAACTAGTCCGCGACATAAATCGAGTCGCAGCACGTTCTCACAAGTTAACCCGGCAATAAAACTAGTGAATGTTTTACGTTGTACCATAGATATATCTTCTCTAGTAATTTTTTATACAAATTTATTTTAGCTCGATTGTGAAACAAGTTCTTTCAACTTATATTAATCACTCTCTAGACCTCATTCCTGATGGAATCCAATGCCATGAAGGAGAGAGAAGAGGAGAGGCAATGTGGAATTTAAATGCCTTGCCTAAGGGCACAATCGTAACGACTCCAGCGGGGCTCGAACTCCGGACCTTTCGCACCTGAAGCGAATAGTATTATTTACCATATCTTCCCTAAATTATCATTTTTGTTACAGATACCATTATTGTGTTCAACTTGCCGGCTCAGATTGGAAAATTGCATTTGTTTACAGATATTAACGTGCGTCCTTGACCCACTGCTGCAGATGTGTTCGGTGTCGGCGAGTCGTCTCAACACGGTCGACATGGCCGCCTACATGGTGAACTGTATATATCTCATGCAAACCACAATAGCATTGTACGAGTTCACAGATCTGCGACAAGAAATGCTGCAAGCGCAGGTAACATCAGTCATGTGACCAACTGTGGAAAGTAACTTCAATGTAGTAGGTTAGATTATAATGTAGCGTAACAGTTACTTTCTGTATGTACTCCAATCTGTGTTAGTGGTCACCTCCATTAAGTAGCCAACCTGTATTAAGCAGCCAGTTTCCAGATTCCCAATCTGTTGTTTTATTATACATTTATAGCAGCCATGTGTGCTAAGCAGCCACTTTCTGTAATTCCCCCTTGGCTGGCTGCTTAAGACAGGTTTCACTGTACTTCAATAACAATGTAGTCATTCCACATGGTAGCCGTAGCTCTTCATAAGGTTTGTATGATAACCTCACTCCATACTTCACACCCCACTCCATACTTCACACTCCACTCCCTACTTCACACTCCACTCCCTACTTCACACCTCACTCCATACTTCACACCCCACTCCATACTTCACACTCCACTCCCTACTTCACACTCCACTCCCTACTTCACACCCCACTCGCTACTTCACACTCCACTCCCTACTTCACACTCCACTCCCACTTCACACTTTTTTTTTTTTTTTTTTTTTTTTTTTTTTTTTTTTTTTTTTTTTTTTTTTTTTTTTTTTTTTTTTTTTTTTTTTTTTTTTTTTTTTTTTTTTTTTTTTTTCCCACTCCTACTTCACACTCCATACTTCACACCCCACTCCATACTTCACACCCCACTCCATACTTCACACCCACTCCATACTTCACACCTCACTCCAAACTTCACACCCTTTTTTTTTTTTTTTTTTTTTTTTTTTTTTTTTTTTTTTTTTTTTTTTTTTTTTTTTTTTTTTTTTTTTTTTTTTTTTGTTTGTTTTTTTTTTTTTTTTTTTTTTTTTTTTTTTTTTTTTTTTTTTTTTTTTTTTTTTTTTTTTTTTTTTTTTTTTTTTTTTTTTTTTTTTTTTTTTTTTTTTTTTTTTTTTTTTTTTTTTTTTTTTTTTTTTTTTTTTATACTTCACACTTCACCCACTTCCCTACTTCACACTCACCCAACTTACTCACCCCACTCCATACTTCACACCTACTTCACCCCTTCCATCCAAATTCACACCCCACTCCATACTTCACACCCCACTCCAAACTTCACACCCCACTCCTACTTCACACCCCACTCCCATACTTCCACTTCACACCCCACTCCATACTTCACACCATACTTCACACACTCCATACTTCACACCCCCTCCATACTTCACACCCACTCCAAACTTCACCCCACCCACTTCACACCCCATACTTCACACCCACCCTACTTCACCCCCACTCCTACTTCACCCCACTCACTCCATACTTCACCCCACCACTTCACACCCACTACTTCACACTCCATACTTCCACTCCCTACTTCACACTCACCCACACCATACTTCACACCCCACTCCGTACTTCACACCCCACTCCATACTTCACACCCAACTCCCTACTTCACACTCTCTACTTCACACCCACTCCTACTTCACACCCCACTCCATACTTCACACCCCACTCCCTACTTCACACCTCACTCCGTACTTCACACCCCACTCCATACTTCACACCCACTCCATACTTCACACCTCACTCCATACCTCACTCCATACTTCACACCCTACTCCATACTTCACACCCCACTCCATACTTCACACCTCACTCCGTACTTCACACCCCACTCCATGCTTCACACCCCACTCCATACTTCACACCCCACTCCATACTTCACACCCCACTCCCTACTTCACACTTGTCTGCTACACCCCCTCCCTCTCCACCCACAAACACAACGGTACTCAAAACAGAAAGAGCATATATCCACACTGTAATTAAATAGAGTCGCATGTATGGATTATTAAAATATTTGAGGAGAATGTTTTTATCATCGCCACAATTAAGAAGTGTTCAATATAATAAAATAACTAACATGTTGTGTATTTGGTGACAGTCGATGCAGTCACTTAAAACTAAAACAGAATTTGACAATATCGACTGACACCCTCAACCCATTGTGTTATTTGTATAATGTTAACTCAGCATAACAGTTGTACACCTGCAGGTTGAAGCGCATGTAGATACGATGGTGAGCGAGCAGGCAGCATTCATTCTCAACCGCGTAGATCTAGCTCATATATACGGCACATTACAACAGTATCAGCCAAAACAGGTCAGTTTCACATCTTAAATTTTGGGAAATCAAATTTTAACCCTTAGCCTGCTGAATAAATTGAACAGAATGTGCAAACAACATAGATCCAGATCAGCCGTGGCTGATCAGGATCCATGCTGTTTGCTATACAGCCAAGTGCTTTGGCTTCTAGTCAGACTGACTGTCCGAAAAGCAAACAGCACATACTGTGTCATCTGATCTGGCCGTATGCTGCTTGCAAAGCAACTTTAGTTGTGATTGGCAGCTTAACGGTTAATATACTAGGGATGGCAACGATTGTTCAAATATTCATTTGAATGTCCAAATATTCGAATGTTAAAATCGTATTTGAATATAAAAAAATGGCAATTTTATAATTGTATTCAAATAAATTTATAAATTGCAGTTAAATCATATAGCTGTTTGTTTAATGTTCAATCAATTTAGATTCAAACACAAATTGAATGGTCCAATGCAAGCTTGGAGGTGTTAACAGTCCAATTAACAGCATGTGATGACATGTTGCTAATAATTAAGGTGTTAACAGTCCAATTAACAGCATGTGATAACATGTTGTTAATAATTACAGGTGTTAACAGTCCAATTAACAGCATGTGATGACATGTTGCTAATAATTACAGGTGTTAACAGTCCAATTAACAGCATGTGATGACATGTTGCTAATAATTACAGGTGTTACAATGGATATGTAGTCCAGTGGTAACACGCTGGACTGGTAATCCAGGGATTGTAGGTTCGATCCCCCCGTCTGACCCTAATAAAATTAACAGTCTTTCAGATGGGGCTTTAAACCGAGGTCTCGTGTCGGTGCTTTACACTGTGCACGTAAAAGAACCAGAGGAGACTCTGGAATGGGTCTGTCTGTATCATTGCACTATCCTCCAAAATGACTAATCTCTTCAGGAGGCGCCGCTCATATGGGCAACTGATAGCGACGATAAATAAACGTAAAACACACACAATACACATATCAGACACAAGTCGCAAGTAAACTTCTGGCTGTTACAGCAACTCCGGTTCCATCGGGTTAAGTAAAAGAGTTTGAGTTGCCTAAATAAATTGTTTAATTCGTTCTTAAACTTTCCCATTCTGAGAAATCTTAGTTTCTCAGAAATAAATACAAGCCGTATCTATTTGTTTTATGACACATGCTGTTTGTGTCCACAATTGTCAGAAATGCTGAAATCTGTCCCTCACATGAATGTTCAATGTTTATAAATAGCAGGCTAAAAGGCGGAGCGTTTAAAATGCGGGCAGGCTATGTAAAGACCCAGTCTTTTTAAAAGACGGACAGTAGATTAACCCTTTCCCTCATAAAAGCACCTCTTGACGCAATTACCAATATAACATTCATTGACAATGTAGTAGCCTAACCAATGTTCATAATAAAGGTCAGAATGGCATGTAGTCCCAGTAATATATATGGAGGTTGGGTAGATATGGCGACTACTTATCGACTGCATGATAGCTAAATGGCTGTTGTTTGTATGGAGATATAATAGTACCGGTATATTAACCTAAATCTCTATGAAGGAAAGGGTTATACAATCGGAAACGTTGCTACGTAACATGTTTAAGAAATTAGCGGATATTCGTTCGTAAGATCATTTGAATATTCGGATGCCAAAACACCATTTGTTGCCATCCCAATCGTTGCCATCTCTAAATATTTCTCATCAAAATGGCAGTTTATGGCTGACAAATATAACCATATGTCACATTAAGCTTTCCAGACATTAACTGCCAGCATTCAGTTGATGTCATGCTTGCATTCATGTCAAGGTCACAGGCATTCATATCAAAGTCACATACATTCATGTCAAGGTAACAGACATTCATGTCAAGGTCACATACATTCATGTCAAGGTTGTAGACATTCATGTCAAGGTTGCAGATATTCAAGTCAAGGTCACAGGCATTCATGTCAAGGTCAAAGGCAGTCATGTCAAGGCATTCATGTCAAGGTCATGTTGCTCAACTGAGCTATGTTCTAGATCATCTTTAAATATGTACAAGTTATACATACATGTATATATCTAGTAGTTTCACTGCCTTGTCATCCAAATTCCTGTTTGTTTAACCAGACATTAAATTTTAGTAAAATGACATTGCATATAATACATGAATATGGAAGTTAGCGCAGTTGTTAACAATCATGCTTAGCAACAATGCAACCCAGGTTCCATCCTCGGACTGGGAAGTATATATGATGGTACAGTGGTTGCCAGATCGGAGAGGTGCGTTTAATATGGGTTAGTTATACAAATTTATTTGAGCTCGATTGCGAAACAAGTTATTTCAACTTATATAGATCACTCTCGAGACCTCATTCCTGATGGAATCCATCGCCACGAGGGTTTATTTCTCTCGCCACGAGGTAATATGGGTTCCTCCTACATGCAGGACGACATATACGTTTTCATCTGCACCAAGAGAGTGATTAATATAAATTGTTGAAGCTTGTTTCGTACTTGTCTATTTGTGGTTTTTACTCTTATTCAATGTTTATATCATTTTCTAGGGTCCACTAGCTAATATACAAGGATTGGATCCGATCACTGTGAAATCTGCCATGGTAAGATTATTTTCACATGTGAAATATTAAAACATTGCAACGAATAATTTAAAATTAGGAACATATACGGTAATGACAAGAGGTGGGTGGGTGCCTCAAGGCAACTTGTGGAAGTCGTGATAGCGCAGTGGAGGTGCGTTATACGGTAATGACAAGAGGTGAGTGGGTGCTTCAAGGCAACTTGTGGAAGTCGTGATAGCGCAGTGGCGGTACGTTATACGGTAATGACAAGAGATGAGTGGGTGCTTCAAGGCAACTTGTGGAAGTCGTGATAGCGCAGTGACGGCACGTTATACGGTAATGACAAGAGGTGAGTGGGTGCTTCAAGGCAACTTGTGGAAGTCGTGATAGCGCAGTGGAGGTGCGTTATACGGTAATGACAAGAGGTGAGTGGGTGCTTCAAGGCAACTTGTGGAAGTCGTGATAGCGCAGTGGCGGAACGTTATATGGTAATGACAAGAGGTGAGTGGGTGCTTCAAGGCAACTTGTGGAAGTCGTGATAGTGCAGTGGAGGTGCGTTATACGGTAATGACAAGAGGTGAGTGGGTGCTTCAAGGCAACTTGTGGAAGTCGTGATAGCGCAGTGGCGGAACGTTATACGGTAATGACAAGTGGTGAGTGGGTGCTTCAAGGCAACTTGTGGAAGTAGTGATAGCGCAGTGGCGGCACGTTATACGGTAATGACAAGAGGTGAGTGGGTGCTTCAAGGCAACTTGTGCAAGTCGTGATAGCGCAGTGGAGGTGCATTCACTTCAGGTGCGAAAGGTCCAGAATTTGAGCCCCGCTGGAGCCGTTATGATTGTGCCCTTAGGCAATGCATTTAAATTCCACATTGCTTCTTCTCTCTCCTTCGTGGTGATGGATTCCATCAGGAATGAGGTCTCGAGAGTGATTAATATATGTTGAAAGAACTTGTTTCGCAATCGAGCTAAAATAAATTTATATAAACTAAGGCAACTCCAGTAGGACGGTAGATACAGGTAGCCATAATAGTGTTGATGGGTGATAAACTCCAAATAAGATTTCTGTGATGAGAAGCCAATATCTATGATTGTCTGTTGCAACACTAATTTTCTGAAATTTCATGCAACATTTTCTTCCCATCCAACATATCTGGGAACTCACCCCACCCCCACCCTCCATGTAAGTCGGGGATACCCTACTCCCCAATTTTATATAATGTATTCTTTGGAATTGTATACAATACACTCCTCTGGCCATTGACCTGCCCTGATGAAGTGTATCATTTTAAACTGGAATTGTGCAAATATTTCTAACATTGTTTGACACGAGGTAACACACATGTTCCTCTCTTGTATTCTGGTATGTATGTGTGATTTTGTTTGGGGATGGGAGGGGCTGGGTGGGGTAGTTTGAAGCCCAATATATCATATGACTTTGCAGCTTATGGTAGCAGAGGAAGACCCTCAGGTTTCCCATCCGGACATTATTTCAGGCACCCTTTCCAGTGTTGCATCCATGGTCCAGTGGTAGAGCGTTGGATTGGTCCTGGGTTCGATACTCGGTCAGGCCACGTATGTAGTGTCATTGAGCAAGGCACCTCACACATATTGCTTAGTACTGGTTAACCACTTAGGTCGACATAGCTTGCCCAGGAAAACATGTCTAATTCCCCGCAAGGGGTTTGACATTAATGGAACATACATACAAGTAAAACAACAGCTGTTCTGTAAGCAAGCTGGATATGTTCCTCACATGAATCAATCTTGTGGAATTTAAAACACATGTTTTGTGTGGGTGTAAATTATATGTCAATAACCATAACCACAGGGGCCATTTTGTGGAACAGATTGTATTGATGCTAGTTTTTCTTCTTCAGAACAAATTTGACAGTTATCTTGCCAGCCCCGATAGCCTGATGTTAGCCCAGTGTAGTCTTATCATCAGCTCTAAAAACAGGTAAATATCCCCATTTCAATATTCCTACTTCATACACTAACTGTATAGAGGCCTACCCTCCTATATCTAGCCTGCCCCGACAGTCAAATCTGTGTTAGTGGTCACCTTCATTAAGCAGCCAGTCCCCTCCCTATTCAGATATAGTCCACTCCCCATTCAGATATAGTCTCCCTCATTCAGATATAGTCCCCTCCCTATTCAGATATAGTCCCCTCCCCATTCAGATATAGTCTCCCTCATTCAGATATAGTCCCCTCCCCATTCAGATATAGTCCCCTCCCCATTCAGATATAGTCTCCTCCCCATTCAGATATAGTCTCCTCCCCTTCAGATATATCCCCTCCCATTCAGATATAGTCCCTCCCATTCAGATATGTCCCCCATTCAGATATAGTCCTCCCCATCATTCAGATATAGTAGATATAGTCCCTCCATTCAGATATATAGTCCCCACATTCAGATATAGTCTCCTCCTCATTCAGATATAATCTCCTCCCCATTCAGATAGTCCCCTCCCCATTCAGATATAGTCCCCCCCATTCAGATATAGTCCCCCCATTCAGATATAGTCTCCTCCTCCCCATTCAGATATAGTCCCTCCCCCCTCATTCTCCTCCCATTCAGATATAGTCCTCCCCATTCAGATATAGTCCCCTCCCATTCAGATATAGTCTCCCCTCCCCATTCAGATATAGTCCCTCCCCATTCAGATATAGATATATAGTCCCCATTCAGATATAGTCCCTCCCCAGATATATTCAGATATAGTCCCATCCCCCCCATTCAGATATAGTCCCATTCAGATATAGTCCTCCCCATTCAGATATAGTCCATTCCTCCCCATTCAGATATAGTCCTCATTCAGATATAGTCCCCCCCATTCAGATATAGTCCCTCTCCCCTCCCCATTCAGATATAGTCCCCTCCCCATTCAGATATAGTCCTCCCCCATTCAGATATATTCAGATATAGTCCCCTCCCCATTCAGATATAGTCCCTCCCCATTCAGATAGTCAGATATAGTCTCCTCCTCCTCTCCCCATTCAGATCAGATTCAGATATAGTCCCCCCCCCCCATTCAGATATATAGAGATATAGTCTCTCATTCCTCCCCATTCAGATATAGTCTCCTCCCCTCCCATTCAGATATAGTCAGATATAGTCCCTCCCATTCTTCCCAGTCAGATATAGTCTCCTCCCCATTCAGATATAGTTCATTCAGATATAGTCTCCTCTCTCCCCATTCAGATATAGTCCCCATTCCTCTCCCCATTCAGATATAGTCCCCTCCCCATTCAGATATAGTCCCTTCCCAGTCAGATATAGTCTCCTCCCATTCAGATATAGTCTCTCCCCATTCAGATATAGTCCCTCCCCATTCAGATATAATCCCCTCCCCATTCATGTACAGTCTCCTCCCCCATTCAGATATAGGCCCCTCCCCATTCAGATATAGTTCCCCTCTTCTGTTTAGCTTACAAATAAAAATATGCCAGGCTTCAGCAGATTTTGTTGCTAGGCAACATTCACATGGTAAAGCAGGTATGAATCCTGGCTTCTTTTTATTTTATATCAGTATCATTTATATTTGCTCACTCAACCAAAGAAATCGCATCCTTTTACTAAAGATTACCAAATGCTTTCAGAGAGCTGATAAAGAAGAATTCCTCTGAGTTGATCTGTCAGTCATATAAACTGATGTACGATGCAGTCTGTGATAGTAAGAATGAGTACCGAGAAATTCCAAGTATTGTTCCCCGGACTCCCGATCAAGTTGTTAAGCTACTGATGTGAAGTACATTTATTCTGTGTTATTGTGCTATACAAATCGAGGGTTTTACACCAGGGATATATAACCGTGATATAAAAATGATCGTATTTAATAGTAGTTTGTGAACAGTGTGAGAAGACCCAGCTTCAGTGAGCTAAAAAGGGCCCACGCCATTGCAATGTTAATGGCTGTACATTCCATATAGGTGTTTATACTTTACACCAGTGCCTATAACACAAGTGGAAGTAACTATTAAATAATCCTGTATGTCTGCTCAAACTAATTATGAAGTGAATGGTTTTCGATCGATTTGTTTTGCTTTGTACTGAAAGGGGCAAGAAATAAATATGTATTTAGTAGAGGTAACTGCTAATTTATCTCTGTTATTGTTATATGTTATATTTCGGGTTTTACGCCTGCATCAGCACCATTTAGGGCTATATCGCCGACGGGCAGTTTACCTAACAACACCTTTCCTGGGCAGGCTCCAGCGGTTAACCAGTACTTGGGTGCACCAACCTCCGTAAGAAACTGCCAACTTTTTCATATAAATGTGACACGGCCTGAGCGGGGCTCGAACCCGTGACCATCAGTGATGATAGGTTACAGTAGTATACAAGTCAGCGACCTTAACCACTCGACCACAGAGGCGGACTAATTTATCTCTGTGTTATTGTAGCATAGCCAGCAGTAGCACAAAAAATATCTGGTGAAGTAGAGCTACTTGTACTCCTATATACCATGTGACATAATTCCCATCTGGTGAAGTAGAGCTACATGTGACATAATTCCCATCTGGTGAAGTAGAGCTACATGTGACATAATTCCCATCTGGTGAAGTAGAGCTACTTGTACTCCTGTATACCATGTGACATAATTCCCATCTGGTGAAGTAGAGCTACAGGTACTCCTATATACCATAATTCCCATCTGGTGAAGTAGAGCTACATGTATTCCTATATACCATGTGACATAATTCCCATCTGGTGAAGTAGAGCTACATGTACTCCTGTATACCATGTGACATAATTCCCATCTGGTGAAGTAGAGCTACAGGTACTCCTATATACCATAATTCCCATCTGGTGAAGTAGAGCTACATGTACTCCTATATACCATAATTCCCATCTGGTGAAGTAGAGCTACATGTACTCCTATATACCATGTGACATAATTCCCATCTGATGAAGTAGAGCTACATGTACTCCTATATACCATGTGACATAATTCCCATCTGGTGAAGTAGAGCTACATGTACTCCTATATACCATGTGACATAATTCCCATCTGGTGAAGTAGAGCTACATGTACTCCTATATACCATAATTCCCATCTGGTGAAGTAGAGCTACATGTACTCCTATATACCATAATTCCCATCTGGTGAAGTAGAGCTACAGGTACTCCTATATACCATAATTCCCATCTGGTGAAGTAGAGCTACATGTACTCCTATATACCATAATTCCCATCTGGTGAAGTAGAGCTACAGGTACTCCTATATACCATAATTCCCATCTGGTGAAGTAGAGCTACATGTACTCCTATATACCATAATTCCCATCTGGTGAAGTAGAGCTACAGGTACTCCTATATACCATAATTCCCATCTGGTGAAGTAGAGCTACATGTACTCCTATATACCATAATTCCCATCTGGTGAAGTAGAGCTACAGGTACTCCTATATACCATAATTCCCATCTGGTGAAGTAGAGCTACATGTACTCCTATATACCATAATTCCCATCTGGTGAAGTAGAGCTACAGGTACTCCTATATACCATAATTCCCATCTGGTGAAGTAGAGCTACATGTACTCCTATATACCATGTGACATAATTCCCATCTGGTGAAGTAGAGCTACATGTACTCCTATATACCATATGACATAATTCCCATCTGGTGAAGTAGAGCTACATGTACTCCTATATACCATGTGACATAATTCCCGTCTGGTGAAGTAGAGCTACAGGTACTCCTATATACCATAATTCCCATCTGGTGAAGTAGAGCTACATGTACTCCTATATACCATGTGACATAATTCCCATCTGGTGAAGTAGAGCTACAGGTACTCCTATATACCATAATTCCCATCTGGTGAAGTAGAGCTACATGTACTCCTATATACCATATGACATAATTCCCATCTGGTGAAGTAGAGCTACATGTACTCCTATATACCATAATTCCCATCTGGTGAAGTAGAGCTACATGTACTCCTATATACCATGTGACATAATTCCCGTCTGGTGAAGTAGAGCTACAGGTACTCCTATATACCATAATTCCCATCTGGTGAAGTAGAGCTACATGTACTCCTATATACCATGTGACATAATTCCCATCTGGTGAAGTAGAGCTACAGGTACTCCTATATACCATAATTCCCATCTGGTGAAGTAGAGCTACATGTACTCCTATATACCATGTGACATAATTTCCATCTGGTGAAGTAGAGCTACATGTACTCCTATATACCATGTGACATAATTCCCATCTGGTGAAGTAGAGCTACATGTACTCCTATATACCATAATTCCCATCTGGTGAAGTAGAGCTACATGTACTCCTATATACCATAATTCCCATCTGGTGAAGTAGAGCTACAGGTACTCCTATATACCATAATTCCCATCTGGTGAAGTAGAGCTACATGTACTCCTATATACCATAATTCCCATCTGGTGAAGTAGAGCTACAGGTACTCCTATATACCATAATTCCCATCTGGTGAAGTAGAGCTACATGTACTCCTATATACCATAATTCCCATCTGGTGAAGTAGAGCTACAGGTACTCCTATATACCATAATTCCCATCTGGTGAAGTAGAGCTACATGTACTCCTATATACCATATGACATAATTCCCATCTGGTGAAGTAGAGCTACATGTACTCCTATATACCATAATTCCCATCTGGTGAAGTAGAGCTACATGTACTCCTATATACCATGTGACATAATTCCCGTCTGGTGAAGTAGAGCTACAGGTACTCCTATATACCATAATTCCCATCTGGTGAAGTAGAGCTACATGTACTCCTATATACCATGTGACATAATTCCCATCTGGTGAAGTAGAGCTACAGGTACTCCTATATACCATAATTCCCATCTGGTGAAGTAGAGCTACATGTACTCCTATATACCATATGACATAATTCCCATCTGGTGAAGTAGAGCTACATGTACTCCTATATACCATATGACATAATTCCCATCTGGTGAAGTAGAGCTACATGTACTCCTATATACCATAATTCCCATCTGGTGAAGTAGAGCTACATGTACTCCTATATACCATAATTCCCATCTGGTGAAGTAGAGCTACATGTACTCCTATATACCATAATTCCCATCTGGTGAAGTAGAGCTACATGTACTCCTATATACCATATGACATAATTCCCATCTGGTGAAGTAGAGCTACATGTACTCCTATATACCAGGTGACATAATTCCCATCTGGTGAAGTAGAGCTACAGGTACTCCTATATACCATAATTCCCATCTGGTGAAGTAGAGCTACATGTACTCCTATATACCATATGACATAATTCCCATCTGGTGAAGTAGAGCTACATGTACTCCTATATACCATAATTCCCATCTGGTGAAGTAGAGCTACAGGTACTCCTATATACCATAATTCCCATCTGGTGAAGTAGAGCTACATGTACTCCTATATACCATGACATAATTCCCATCTGGTGAAGTAGAGCTACATGTACTCCTATATACCATAATTCCCATCTGGTGAAGTAGAGCTACATGTACTCCTATATACCATATGACATAATTCCCATCTGGTGAAGTAGAGCTACATGTACTCCTATATACCATAATTCCCATCTGGTGAAGTAGAGCTACATGTACTCCTATATACCATGTGACATAATTCCCGTCTGGTGAAGTAGAGCTACATGTACTCCTATATACCATAATTCCCATCTGGTGAAGTAGAGCTACATGTACTCCTATATACCATGTGAAATAATTCCCAGAAACTAAATATGATTAGCTGTCCGGTTAGCACGCTCGCTTCTCACCAATGCAACCCAGATTCGATCCTCGGACCGGGAAGTATGTGAGATGGTACGGTGGTCGCCAGATCGGACAGGTGGTTTTCTCCGGTTTCCTCCCACACGAGGGACCGCATATACGCTTTCATCCGCGCCAACGATAGTGATTAATATAAGTTGTTAGAACTTGCTTCGCAATCATTGTAAAATAAATAAAGTTTAAACTTTTAAATACGATGATGTTGATATACTTAGATCAGAATCCTTTCTTAATGATCTCTTATTCCGTCTTCTATAATTTCTTCAACCTTGCTATGAGAATATTAATATGTACACTTGTAATATATAAAACAATGTTGTTCAGGTATATGCAATTTTGAACAATAATTATTATGTTATATATGTGTATTTGTCAATGTTACTTGGAAAAATAAACGGGCTACATATTGTCAGCTCAAAAAAAAAGATTTTATTTCATCGACTACAGTTTACCTGGCACTGGCTCCACTCCACAGTTTACCTGGAATTGGCTCCATTCCACAGTTTACCTGGAATTGGCTGCATTCCACTGTTTACCTGGCACTGGCTTCACTCCACTGTTTACCTGGCACTGGCTTCACTCCACTGTTTACCTGGAATTGGCTACACTCCAGTTTACCTGGAATTGGCTGCATTCCAGTTTACCTGGAATTGGCTGCATTCCAGTTTACCTGGAATTGGCTACACTTCACAGTTTACCTGGAATTGGCTGCATTCCACTGTTTACCTGGCACTGGCTCCACTCCAGTTTACCTGGAACTGGCTACATTCCAGTTTACCTGGAACTGGCTACATTCCACAGTTTACCTGGAACTGGCTACACTCCAGTTTACCTGGAACTGGCTACATTCCACAGTTTACCTGGAACTGGCTCCACTCCAGTTTACCTGGAACTGGCTACACTCCAGTTTACCTGGAACTGGCTACATTCCACAGTTTACCTGGAACTGGCTACATTCCAGTTTACCTGGAACTGGCTACATTCCACAGTTTACCTGGAACTGGCTACACTCCAGTTTACCTGGAACTGGCTCCACTCCAGTTTACCTGGCACTGGCTACATTCCACTGTTTACCTGGAATTGGCTACAGAAGTGGACAGTGAAATGTTGGCCGAGACTCACCAATTCCACATTCTGCTCTCACACTAAGCATATTTTTACTAAAAGAAAAACAATCCAGTTTTCTATCTAGTACATTTATTTTAGTAACGGTGTAACAAAGCAGTACAAAAGTTTGTACACACATTGGTCCATGTAAATTCATTCATACATAAACATTTATTTAGAACATATTCTTCCTAGGCTTAGCCTTCCTTATACAGAGTTCATTTATATATAGAAATTAGTATGCATATTCTCTGTACGTAGACAAATGAAGAATGACGGACGGAACACTATATTTCAGAACTTTGTAACTAGTTTAAACTTATACTCGGTGTGTTGTGTTTTGCCGGATTCATTAAATCAATTGTTTCAGCAGATACTAGTTGACAATGCTTATATATTTATAAAAGTACCAGTACCTGTATACATGAATTAAATATATTATTTTTACAAAACTGGCAATCAAATTGCCACCGTGTCATTTTCGGTTGTCATATGGAAACTCTTCAGCTGGTGGAAGACTCTGGGTGCTCATCCGAGCAGTGTCCGGCATGGACAGCCAACGACCTACCACAAGTCAGCATGAAAGCGGTCTCGCATGAAGGAATTCGACCCCCCCCCCAGTGTGATTCGAACCTACAGCAGCTAGGAGTGTGTGATCAGCTCAATGACCATAATCACCCGACCACGCTGAAGAGTGCATTGTCATGGTTATTCACTAAGTACATAAATAAATGCACATCTGGTTATAAAATGGTATACAATATACTGTACTAGGCCACATGTTGAAGATAATGGATGAGAATGTCTGAAATTTCATGAGGGCACAAGAATTACTGTGTAGGTCATCCCACTTTCTGTAAATATTGCCGTTTCTTTAACCCGTAACCTGCCAAATCACATAGATCCTGATCAGATGCGGCGTTATGCCACGACTGATCTGGATCTATATTGTTTGCACATTCTGTAACTCGACAGGTTATGGGTTAAAGCTGTTTGATTAAGACTAAGTTGCTGTTCGATTTATAGGGGGTATATTACAGTTGAAAATGCACATATTTTTTTAATAATCTGTCCGGTATTTGGAAAAGAGGGGTTTCAGTTTACAGAGGGTTTTTTTTTACAATGGGCAACAATAGGGTTTATTCTAGAGTGGAAAGGTACATTTTGATTCATGATGAGATGCGGGATGGTGTATTTTGGGGTTAGCCCCTCGAAAACTTTGCTAAATTACGGTGATTGATCAAAGAGATAGTAGGTCAGTACATAATGTTGAAATGGGCAGACTTTTGCCCGTGTCCAAGTTATATACGTCTGTCTGCCAGAATGCATCTTTTTTAAAAAGGCAAGAGGGTGGGGCTAAAACGATGCTGCCCTGCCATTCCGCTCTAGAAAAAACACTAAGCAAAGATCAGGACCAAGACATTTGTTTGGTTTGGAGGGAATTCTGGCTTAGAGGTCCAGTTTTGAGGTGTTTCACTGTATTCATATTGTATTGTTTGATTCAACTATTCACCAAGTTACAGCCCTTCCCGGAGTTAGTTTTTCCTAACCATTCAATCTATCCCACCATGTTTATATGTACATCTACATGTTTTACACATACATACAAGCTATTCTACAGGATTATATCAACACATCTAGGTTTACAGAATTGCTTGAAGATGTAAAATATTTAATTTAACAACTCTTCAAATTTCATACTTTTGGTGAGGGCCGTAACTAATGTTGTTAAAACTTGTGGCCCAACCCATTTGCTTCAACATTTATTGACAATTCTTGTGCAAAGCATTGCCCTGAATAGTATATACTATGCATAATTATACAAGTGTGTTCATTTGTTTTGTTCTGTACATTGTATATATATAGAATGAATGCAATAATATATGATTAAATGAAATCATGTTTGCATACCTGCTTACATTTAATTGCGTAATCATAACTCGTATAAACATATGCTTGGAATGAAAACATACAGAACACAAATTTATGCCTTTGCAAATGAGAAACATTAGTCAGTTACTGCCCCTGAATACTCCTAATAGTATATTGGTCCTCTTAATTGGTTTCCTCTGTTTTTATCGTTGTTTCCTTTGCACCACATATTTTCCATTCACATCCGTATTCTAGTCTCTAGACAGATATCCGTTAGCATGTCCAATGGATACCTTACTGTAAAAATTGGTTCAATTAATTAACACAATTTTGATAAATTACATTTATCCTAACGCAACATCTGTTTAGACAACAACAGTAAAAACAAAGGATTCCAACTAAAAGGACTAATATACATTTAGGGATAAATCTGACGTTATCCATCAAGGGTGGTAATAGAAAAACCAGTAATGTCTCTCATTGGCACTCGCTTATTATTTGCACAAATGTGTGACCTTGCAAAATCTTCTTGATATATAGTAGAATTGGCACATTCGGTCTTGGAATGTCAAAACAACAGCCAGGATACAATCATTGTTTTGGGAGTTTAAAGTCGCACCAACAGCTTAGGTCATATGGCGATTGGACATTATCTCAGGCACAGATGGGCACCCAGGTAGGACCACCGATCTTCCACAAGCCGGCTAGATAGCGTTCTCACATGAAATAATTCAACATCCACAGTGGGATTTGAACATACAGCGGTGAGGGCAAGTGATTTGAAGTCAATGACCGTCACAACTTCATTGTGGAAATAGCCAACATTCTGATGGTTTACATTACAGCATCTGAGACAAAACTTCATAAAACGAAGTGAAATATTCTGCATGCAACTACGATGCATGTATGCGGTTATCCAATGGATTTGTGTTTTCACACATCACAATAAATAATTGAATTATTTAAAAGCTGTGATAATGGGGAATGAAAGCTGTGATAATGGGGAATGAAAGCTGCTAATGAACTTGGGCGGAGCACGATACGCATTGGACCACACCTATTTCTGAACACTGGACAATGTCCATATCTCAACATTAGCAGGGTTCCCGCTGTCGGTCGCCAATTGCGACAAATAACAAATATTGGCGCTAAATTTTGTGAACTTTTTTTTTTTGGCACACGTTTTGTCAAATTCATGGCTATGTATTTGTGAACTATATGGCTCTTAGTTGGCTCCAAGTTTTTTTAATTGGCGACAGAAGTGGCGCAGACACACATTCAGACAGAGGGAACCCTGCATTAGGCCAGTGTACACCCATTTCTGGACAATGTCCATATCTCAACATTAGGCCGGTGTACACCCATTTCTGGACAATGTCCATATCTCAACATTAGGCCGGTGTACACCTATTTCTGGACAATGTCCATATCTCAACATTAGGTCGGTGTACACCCATTTCTGGACAATGTCCATATCTCAACATTAGGCCGGTGTACACCTATTTCTGGACAATGTCCATATCTCAACATTAGGTCGGTGTACACCCATTTCTGGACAATGTCCATATCTCAACATTAGGCCGGTGTACACCTATTTCTGGACAATGTCCATATCTCAACATTAGGTCGGTGTACACCCATTTCTGGACAATGTCCATATCTCAACATTAGGCCGGTGTACACCTATTTCTGGACAATGTCCATATCTCAACATTAGGTCGGTGTACACCCATTTCTGGACAATGTCCATATCTCAACATTAGGCCGGTGTACACCTATTTCTGGACAATGTCCATATCTCAACATTAGGTCGGTGTACACCCATTTCTGGACAATGTCCATATCTCAACATTAGGCCGGTGTACACCCATTTCTGGACAATGTCCATATCTCAACATTAGGCCGGTGTACACCCATTTCTGGACAATGTCCATATCTCAACATTAGGCCGGTGTACACCTATTTCTGAATACTGGACAATGTCCATATCTCAACATTAGGCCGGTGTATTTTCAACAATGACTAAATTTTAGCACTTACCTGTATTTCAATACTGATAAACAAATAAATAGATAATAGAAAATAAATATGTTAATTTGGTTGAAGATCATCCGGCTATTTATGTTAATTAGGCTGGGAATTATGTCAATATGTTTGCTTCGGCGTCGCTGATTGGCTATGTGTATTAACGGTATTAAGTTGATTGGATTACCCAAGTATGCGGATGTCGGGGTGGAGATTAGCTTAATATTTCTGGCGGCTTGAATTTCCAGGCTGTCAAATGACAAAACGTATTACCATTAATTAGCAATTATATCCTCCAGAAATAAGGCGAAATGGATGTCGCCCTGATGTCTATTGTCGGCGAAGTGGCGGAAAATACAGCGTCCACTTCACCCTCTAGCGCAAGCCCTGCACCCTTTTCTGAACAGTGGGCCACGCCAAACTCTGAACCTTGGACGCATGGTTCTAGATCTAAAAAGTCAGTTACTATATCAATCTGAACAGTAAAATAAATAAATACAATCCAAAATGCATACTACTATGAACCATAAATGAAAGCAATTGAGATAGCCGAGTTATCAATTACATATTTTTGGGAAAGAATGAAAACGTCATTTTCAAATAATATCGGTTCAACAATTTGTGACCACGTTGTGAATAGGCCAAAATTTAGTGTACATTTACGCGGTCAAAAATAGTTTTAATTTAATTTTAAAAAACAAATGTAAGTAGGAACTGGAAGGGACATAAACTTATACATTTTAACTACAATGCAACGACCAGCACCATGATTATTAAATCGTTGTTAACATATCACACAACTGCAAGTTAATCTAATAAACAACATGTTACATCCCTACTGAATGATTTATGTCTAGTTTAATTGTTCATAGAGATGACATACTGATCTATGTCTAGTTTAATTGTTCATAGAGATGGCATACTGATCTATGTCTAGTTTAATTGTTCATAGAGATGACATACTGATCTATGTCTAGTTTAATTGTTCATAGAGATGGCATACTGATCTATGTCTAGTTTAATTGTTCATAGAGATGACATACTGATCTATGTCTAGTTTAATTGTTCATAGAGATGGCATACTGATCTATGTCTAGTTTAATTGTTCATAGAGATGACATACTGATCTATGTCTAGTTTAATTGTTCATAGAGATGGCATACTGATCTATGTCTAGTTTAATTGTTCATAGAGATGACATACTGATCTATGTCTAGTTTAATTGTTCATAGAGATGGCATACTGATCTATGTCTAGTTTAATTGTTCATAGAGATGGCATACTGATCTATGTCTAGTTTAATTGTTCATAGAGATGACATATTGATTTATGTCTAGTTTAATTGTTCATAGAGATGGCATACTGATTTATGTCTAGTTTAATTGTTCATAGAGATGACATACTGATCTATGTCTAGTTTAATTGTTCATAGAGATGGCATACTGATCTATGTCTAGTTTAATTGTTCGTAGAGATGGCATACTGATCTATGTCTAGTTTAATTGTTCATAGAGATGACATACTGATTTATGTCTAGTTTAATTGTTCATAGAGATGACATACTGATCTATGTCTAGTTTAATTGTTCGTAGAGATGGCATACTGATCTATGTCTAGTTTAATTGTTCGTAGAGATGGCATACTGATCTATGTCTAGTTTAATTGTTCATAGAGATGACATACTGATTTATGTCTAGTTTAATTGTTCATAGAGATGACATACTGATCTATGTCTAGTTTAATTGTTCATAGAGATGACATACTGATCTATGTCTAGTTTAATTGTTCATAGAGATGGCATACTGATCTATGTCTAGTTTAATTGTTCATAGAGATGACATACTGATCTATGTCTAGTTTAATTGTTCATAGAGATGACATACTGATCTATGTCTAGTTTAATTGTTCATAGAGATGACATACTGATCTATGTCTAGTTTAATTGTTCATAGAGATGACATACTGATCTATGTCTAGTTTAATTGTTCATAGAGATGACATACTGATCTATGTCTAGTTTAATTGTTCATAGAGATGGCATACTGATCTATGTCTAGTTTAATTGTTCATAGAGATGACATACTGATCTATGTCTAGTTTAATTGTTCATAGAGATGGCATACTGATCTATGTCTAGTTTAATTGTTCGTAGAGATGGCATACTGATCTATGTCTAGTTTAATTGTTCATAGAGATGACATACTGATTTATGTCTAGTTTAATTGTTCATAGAGATGACATACTGATCTATGTCTAGTTTAATTGTTCGTAGAGATGGCATACTGATCTATGTCTAGTTTAATTGTTCGTAGAGATGGCATACTGATCTATGTCTAGTTTAATTGTTCGTAGAGATGGCATACTGATCTATGTCTAGTTTAATTGTTCATAGAGATGACATACTGATTTATGTCTCGTCATATATTTGATGGAGATGACATACTGATTTATGTCTCGTCATATATTTGATGGAGATGACATACTGATTTGTTTCTCTCTAGATATCTGTTGTTCGACTAGTTCAATCAAGAATTCAGTGCAACATAGAGGGGCGTGAGGGATCAGTATCATGCACAGTTAGGCGCAATTAACTTCATATGCAACTTAGTTGTGTAGTTTCTTGTAACCCGCAACCTGCCAATCACAACTAAAGTCAGCTTTGCAAACAGCACAGAGCCAAATTCGACAGCACAGAACAAATAGCATAGAGCCAAATCCGACGTGCCGTCTGATCAGGCTCTATGCTGTTTCCTATGCAGATCGTGGAGCTTGTCTGATTAGCAAACGACATAGATCCTGATCTATGTTGCTTGCACATTCCGTCCAATTTATTCGGCAGGTTATGCGTTAATATTTGAACAAGCATACGACTGTATAAACAAATAATCAGTCCGGAACTCTTGATGCAGCTAGACTTCATAATAACACGTGACTTCTAATTACTAACACAGGTTTGATTAAATGAATGAAGATTGGTATAAAATTGAATTCAATACAGATTGATCTTAGGCCGCTGAATCGCTTGTGTAAAATTTAGGCCAAAATGATAAATTGTGATATTTAGGCCATTTCTCTAAGGTTATTATGGCCTTCCACTAGCAGTTCATCATAACGCCAAGCTAACAAAACAATGCCCTATAGTCTGTTAATGACTTTCAAAACATTCGTTATTACAGTACTCCTGTGAATGTTCCCTGTAACGGGTGAGTAGGGATCGCGTCGCCACTCCCTTGTAAGTAGGGATCACGTTACCACTCCCTTGTAATAGTTGAGCCGGGATATCGGAACCACTCCCCTCCCCACTTCCTTTACCGCTCCTCTTCAGGTGGTTGTCTCTAATTTCTGGTTTTGAGAATCGAGTGCTGGTCAGAAATTCTTTTTTAATCTCTTCACTTCCTCTTGGAGTCTCTGTACCTCGGATACGAGATCTTGATTCACTGAATAATGCTCAAGGTGATGCAACATCTCCGTCTGTAGTACATAAATAATACATGAAATATTGAACAACCAAATATATATCAGGGTTCATTCTAGGTCTGAATTTTTGGGAGAAGTGAGAAAGCGCGTGATCGCTTCCTT
Source organism: Archivesica marissinica (assembly GCA_014843695.1). Classification (NCBI taxonomy): domain Eukaryota; kingdom Metazoa; phylum Mollusca; class Bivalvia; order Venerida; family Vesicomyidae; genus Archivesica; species Archivesica marissinica. The sequence continues at coordinate 10,149,090 of CM026396.1, read as the reverse complement.
AAATGGTGTTCTTTAATATACTTCTGTAAAATAGGGTTAAAATGCACAGTACAACCATTAAATACAACATTTGAATAGAAGGAGTGTTTTATAATGGGCCAGTGTATCTTACTAGACAAAATTTTGTTTGAAATTTTTATTTTAGGGAGAAGTCAGAGGGCGAAGTCGGGGTCCCTAGGGCGACTATTTCGTCCATATCGTCCTCTAGAATGATGATCCCTGTATATATGTTCTATACCCTTAGTAACTTCACAGAGTTATTGCCCTTGAACAACCAAATATATATATGTTCTAATCCCTTAGTAACTTCACAGAGTTATTGCCCTTGAACAACCAAATATATATATGTTCTATACCCTTAGTAACTTCACAGAGTTATTGCCCTTGAACAACCAAATATATATATGTTCTATACCCTTAGTAACTTCACAGAGTTATTGCCCTTGAACAACCAAATATATATATGTTCTATACCCTTAGTAACTTCACAGAGTTATTGCCCTTGAACAACCAAATATATATATGTTCTATACCCTTAGTAACTTCACAGAGTTATTGCCCTTGAACAACCAAATATATATATGTTCTATACCCTTAGTAACTTCACAGAGTTATTGCCCTTGAACAACCAAATATATATATGTTCTATACCCTTAGTAACTTCACAGAGTTATTGCCCTTGAACAACCAAATATATATATGTTCTATACCCTTAGTAACTTCACAGAGTTATTGCCCTTGAACAACCAAATATATATATGTTCTATACCCTTAGTAACTTCACAGAGTTATTGCCCTTGAACAACCAAATATATATATGTTCTATACCCTTAGTAACTTCACAGAGTTATTGCCCTTGAACAACCAAATATATATATGTTCTATACCCTTAGTAACTTCACAGAGTTATTGCCCTTGAACAACCAAATATATATATGTTCTAT